>JAQSUU010000756.1:0-103536 GCA_038087645.1 Saccharum hybrid cultivar R570 | reverse complement strand
CAGGCCAGGGATGGCCGCAGCCGGCTGGCCACGGGCGCCAGCTGCTGTGGCGCAGCAGCCAGGCGGCAGAGGCACTCTAGCGGTGATTGGCAACGAGGGACCGGTGCTTCAGATGCAGGGAAATGTGAGGGAGATGGGCACGCTTCCACAAGGATGGAGGTGGGTGCGAGTAGTGGGACGTGGTGGTGGCAGAGCTAAGCTTGGGTGGCCGGCTTGCCCTGCTCGGTCATGGTGTGCATGCACGAGTAGCGAGAGAGAGAGAAGTTGAGCCCTTTGGAGGCGACCATAGGGAGCATGAGGACGAGTGGGACAAGCTCAGCGTCCACAAAAAAAACTAGTGAAGGCGCAAGCAGCGCGGGCAGCAGTGATCATGGCCTGCGCGCATGGGCTCGCTATAGGCATGGGTAGAGGTGAAAGGATAGCAGGGCGCGGCTTTGGAGGGCGAGGTCACGGGCGTGGCATGGAAACACGCGCGGACGCAGTAGCGAGGCAGCGACAGAGGCCAATGGTGGCAGCAGGACAACGGCCATGCTCCAGTCCGCTATGCGGAGCCACAACACAAGGCGACACGAAAGGGGGCAGTGGCACAACAATAAGGCATTAGCTCGACAGGACATTGGAGGCAGGCGGCTACTCGATATGTAGGTAGTTCGAGCGGTGGGGAGGGCACCATGTTGACTAGATGGTGGCCGTCGCGGCACCGGCTTGGCCCACACACGTCCTGGACGACATGACGCTCACGATAGCCATGCATGAACAGCCCTGCAGCCCAATCTGGCCTCGCGGCGGTGACCGTGGCCAACCCCAGCCAACGTGCAGCCAACAACCACTAAGGCCAGTCATGGCACGACCATGCTCGGACAGCCAGGCAGCAGCAGTGAGCACGCATGGTGACTACCGACCTAGGCCAAGTGACTGTGATGGCGTCGAGCACGCATTTTGAAGTGAAACAACCATGGCTAATTATCGCGACTGGAGTTCAACCAACTCCACTACTTTAAAAGCCCACACTATTGACTGCCATTAGAAGTACATGCCATGACCAAAAGGCAACTAGAGAGAGAGATAGGAGAACGCCAAGATGAGTTTGTTGCACTGAACGCTAGTTCGCGAACTTAGCGCTAAAACACGGTTCACCGCGTGTTCTAGGGGGGGTTTATGGGTAATTTTTATGAGAGGACATGACAGCCAACACAACTATAAGCTACACCATGCCCAAGTGCCCACTTTGATGTAACAAGCTATGCAAAAACATGATGCTAGTGCTTAAGTATTTTTGTTGAAACTTAAATGCCAAAATGGTATTGTCTATTATCCTTCTGACTTAGGAATTTCAAGAGCTTGGTTATAACTAACAGCCATTAACACTTTTGTCTTAATTTTTAAAAGGTCTAAACCTTGTTAAACCCAACTAACCAATATCTTATGTAATAGTCCATACATTATACTAACTCATAATGACAAAACATGTAAGCACTATTTAACTATTTTGCACAATATAAGCCACCAAAGATAGCATTTTAGACATAACTTGGATCCATGCCAATTTAACAAAAAGGCTCATCACGATTCCGATTTGATTTTTGGGTTCCTAGGAAAACTAGTCAACCATATTTAAACTCTAAAATCAAAGTTGCACTATCATTTACATAACTTGCTCATCAACTTGACTCAAACAACACTCACAAATTATATTTCATTTTTGTTTATAAAAATTGTTTTTCCTACCAAACACTTTAAACCATCTTGTTCTATTTCTCTTATTGGGATCTCATTAGCATGTTGTTGATGGTAGTTAATATACATTAAGAACCGTCAATTTACCTTGCATAAATGGTGAAAATGGATCAATATCATAGAATTGGAGGTTATTACTAACAATTTCCACGAGTTTTGGTGAATCTATATTTTCAGTAGGATTTAATTAGAAAACTGGAAAGGAGGATCAAAACATCAAAAAGAATTAAACTTAATCATGACGAAAACTATTCTAAAAGACTCCACAAGACTCCAGGAGGCAACCCCCAGAGGCAGGGCCCGAGAGGCTGCCAGGTGGGACCGGCCGGTCCCACCTATTTGCCATTCGACCCCTGGTGGTGGGCCCCACTTGTCAGCTTCCAGAATGTTCCTCCACCGCCTCCCTAGACCGCATCTATGCCATTCATTAAGTTGGTTTGATCCAAGAGCTCATGTTGCACCCTCATGGCTATAAATGAAGGCCTATACCTCTCTAGAGAGAAGCAAAGTCTGGATCCTGAGAGCTGAAAGGCCAGGAATCCTAATGCATATTTCCACTAGGATCTAGGGCTAGCAATCAAGAGAAGATTAGTCCTCCGTAGGATCTAGTCTTGTATTAGAGATAGAGAGATAGAGTGAGAGAGTGGAGTTTTGGAGGAGTTTTGGCCTATCGGTGCTCTCTCTATGGCTGTACTCTGGTAGAATCAAATTCTACTAGAACTTGCTTATGTGATTTCTCTAGTAATCGACTTTTGATTCAAGTAAGCATCTTGTTTATATTGTTCTTCAAGTTTATGACTCTCTTTTGAGTGCTTTGATCTTGGTGGCTCTAGATTAAAGTAGTATTCATAGTGTAAGCATGGTGCTTAGACTAGGGTTACTCATAAATGCACCCTCATTTTCTAGATCGGTGGTAGCTTGCGAAGGTGACTTTTATAGCTTCGTTGAATTCTATGTAGTCCACCTCCTGTTAATAGGACTAGCAGGAATTTGATCACTTTTAGAGAAGAAACTCTGAATTTGTTCCCTATTAGACATCTCCCACAATAGAAAAATAGAAGGCAATGCTTACCGAGATTGGAACTAGACATATCTCAGTAGTCTCCTTTATATTCTATTTTCTGACCTTGATTGTGAAGTTGGGTTAAGATTAAGACTTAGTTATTCTCACTAACGGTTCCTTTGGGTTCGATATTAAAACTGGGTTATTCTCGGTGAAATGCTACAATGGTATAATTTCTATGCGCTTACGAATATTTATATATATATATATATATATATATATATATATATATATATATATATATATATATATATATATATATATATATATATATATATATATATATATATATATATATATATATATATATATATATATATATGTGTGTGTGTGTGTGTGTGTGTATTTAATTTATACCAACAAGCATTTCTGGCGCCGTTGCTGGGGAATGCTTTGCTGAGTTAGTTTTGAGTGTAGCTTAATCTTGTATTATACTTTTATCTTTTATCTTTATCTTTTATCATGGATCTAGTATCCCTCCTTTTCTACCAATATGGTGCACCCGTGGGTACTAGTCTAAAGCAAGTAGAATCTTCCAAACCTATCCTAGCACCTGGCTATGAGCTACGCTAGTAGTTAATTAACATGGTTTAGGATCAACCTTTTTCTGGTGAAGTAGATGAAAACCCCTATTCCCACCTACGTGAGTTTGAGCAGACCTGTGCATGTCTATATATTGAAGGCATGTCAGATGAGACCTTATGATGGAAGCTTTTTCCTTTCTCTTTGATGGGAGAAGCTAAACATTGGTATTCGCTCAATAATGGAAATAGCCAAGGAGATTAGGGAGCACTATGCTCTAGCTTTTGCTTACAATTCTTCCCCACCTATAGGGTAGTCAAACTTCGTGTAGAGGTTATAACTTTTAAACAAAAGAAGAAAGAATCTCTAGGCAAGGCATGGGAACACTTTAACACTCTTCTTAATTCTGGCCATGACCTTACCATTTCAGAACCTATTCTTCTCCAACACTTTTTCATGGGCCTTACTAGAAAAACCATATAACATCTTAATACGGTCGTTTATGCATGTCTCCGCCAAAAAGGGGAGAAGCATTCTCATGAAAATTTTAGCAGGCCTTCCTAAGAAAGAGAGAAGTTGTTAGAAGAAGAATCCCAATTAGCTGAACCTGAATCTTTACCAGAACCATCAACAACTTCAGCTATTCTAGATCCTGAACCACCGGAAAAAGGAGGGAACTCTAATTTTGGATTTTATGCTTGAATTCAAGGATGTACTTTTTGTTGAATATGGAAATACCTCGAATTACTACGTAATGAGGAAACCTCAGGAGCCTAGGAAATCATCATCTATAGAACCTTTAGACCCTTCTGAGGAAGCTTTCCATAAAAAGACAATGAAAGACCTAGTGTCCATCATGAGTTATTAATGGTTAGAAGAATCAGAGTTTTCTCCTAAAGTAATTCTCTTAGATTCACCTTCTACTACCATTTATTGCCAAATTAACAAAGATTCTTTCGATGCTCTTTACAATCCGGTTGTGGGTGTTAATATCATGTCTTTGATTTTTGCTCATGATTTATTAAAAGACATGTCATTAGCCCCAACAAACAAGTTATTAAAAAGTCCTTCAGGACACATTGTCCCAAGTTTGGGAATTCTTTGTGCCCTTCCTATTTTGGTAAATGGAACCAAAGTGCACTTGAATTTTTATATCTTTGATGTTATGGAATTCGACCTATTGATAGGACAATCAATAGAAAGACTTATCCGTGAAGGAAAAAAGGGGAAGTTGAACATAAAACTTGGGAAAAATTTTGAACTCTCTGTGCCCATCACTCACTTTCTTAATGCTAAGATTGAGCTAGTTCATGAGCTAGAACCAGTGGAAGAGGTTAAGGTTTCATCTCTTGATGACTTGATTGAACCCAACCTTAAAGATGATGCTCAGTTATTCATCGACGAGGAGGAAGACGAAGGTCCCATGGAACGCGAACCTCTCAATGAATTTTTAGAACCGCCTAAGCCCTTCATTGAGCTTAAACCCCTACCTTCTGGTCTTAGATATGCTTTTCTTAATAATGATCAGGATTCTCTTGTGATCATATGTGACAAACTTCCTCAGGAAGAATCTCTACGCTTGCTAACTGTCCTAGAAAAAGCTTCATTCTGGTTTTGGCTATTCACTCCAAGACCTTAAGGGAATCAACCCTGCTCTTTGCACCCATCGCATCCCTATAGATCCAGATTCTATACCTTCTAAGGAGCCCTAGCGTAGGCTTAACAATGCGATGAGAGAGGTTGTTAAGAAAGAGGTCTTGAAACTTTTTCATGCCGAGATCACTATCCTGTGCCGCATAGTGAGTGGGTAAGCCCAATTCAAGTTGTGTCTAAAAAGGAGGCATGACTATTGTTAAAAATAAAAAGAATGAATTAATCCCCTAAAGAACCGTCACTGGTTGGCGGATGTGCATTGGTTACCGAAAACTTAACAAGGCAAGAAAGAAAGATCACTTTCCGTTGCCCTTCATTGATGAAATGTTGGAGCGACTGGTGAACCACTCTTTCTTTTGTTTTCTTGATGGGTATTCAGGTTACACCAAATTTCAATCCATCCAGATGACCAAAGCAAAACCACTTTTATATGTCCATATGGAATTTATGCTTATCGTAGAATGTCTTTTGGATTATATAATGCTTCAGCTTCTTTTTAAAGATGCATGATGTCTATATTTTCTAATATGATTGAAGAAATTATGAAAATTTTCATGGATGACTTTTCTGTTTATGGAAAAACTTTTGATGATTGCCTTGAAAATTTAGACAAGGTTTTACAAAGATGTGAAGAAAATCACTTAGTCCTTAATTGGGAAAATATCATTTCATGGTTAGAGAAGGCATAGTGCTTGGATATTTAGTGTCTAAAAGAGGATTGAGGTAGATAGAGCTAAAATTGAAGCAATTGAACAACTACCTCCACCTGTGAATATCAGAGGGATCCGAAGCTTTCTTAGTCATTATGGTTTTTTTTATCGTCGGTTCATAAAAGATTTTTCACACATTGCTAGACCACTGACAAATCTTTCGGCTAAGGATGTTCCCTTTGAATTTGATGATGCAGGCTTAAAATCTTTTAATATTCTTAAAGAAGCACTCATCTCGGCACCAATCATTTAATCCCCTGATTGGTCGCTCCCTTTTGAAATCATGTGTGATGATAGTGATTATGCTGTGAGGGCAGTTTTGGGACAAACAAAAGATAGGAAGCATCATTCAATTGCTTATGCTAGCAAAACTCTGACAGGACCACAACTTAATTATGCAACAATTGAAAAAGAACTCCTGGCTATTGTTTTTGCCAATGATAAGTTTAGATCCTACTTAGTTGGAGATAAGGTGATTGTTTACACTGATCATGATGCTTTGAAATACCTGCTGTTGACGATGGTTATCTACCATAATAAAGGGTTAAAATAAATATATAAATGGCTAATAAATGATCACCAACATAGGTTTAGGGTGTCAACTAATGAAATTCCACGAGTTTTGATGAATCTATATTTTGCAGGGTGTTATCAGAATAATTTAGGAATTGATATCTTTCATGAGAAGGAACCCACGTCAATCGGCCTAATCTCCACATCACGAATACACAAGAGACTTCTAGAGGACACCAGAGGACTCCACGACGAGGGCCACCATGAGGCGCCGCCAGGTGGGGCCGACCGGCCTCAACCCTAGGTCGACCGGCCCCTGGCCACCGCCCCTCGGATCCTTCCTTTGCAAGCTACTTCAACCGCCTCCAAGGATGCAACCTAACCCCACGTGAAGGTCAGTTTGATCCAAGGGCCACGGTTTCATGCTCTAGGCTATATAAACGAGGCCCCAGACCCCTCTCCGAGGGGAATTCATTCAATCCATCATCATAATCACCTTTAAGAGAAAAGCTAGGGTTTAGGGAAGAGAGGTGTCCCTCGAATGGATGTCCTCTCAACTCCCAAGTTAGAATAGATCTAGTCTTCTAGATAGTAGAGAGATGGAGAGCGAGGGAGGAGTTTGGAGGAGGTGCTGGCCTGTCGGTGCCTCTTCAACAACTTCTGGCAGGATCGAGCTCTACGTGGGCTTGCTCCTGAGATGGCTCAGGCTCTGGCAATCAACTTCTGATTCAAGTAAGATTCATGTTTATATTATTCTTCTGGTTTGCGAGTCTCTTTTGAGCACTTTAATCTAGTCGACTAGGTTAGAGTATAATTCATAGTGTAAGCGTGGCGCTTAGACTAGGGTTACTCGTAGATGCACCCTATATTTCGGATCGGTGGTAGATCACGAAGGTGACGACTTTGTTGAGTCCTCTGTAGTCCACCTTCCGTCTGTAGGCCTAGCAGGATATATAATTACATGCTAGATTCATACTCTATTTGTGGTCTTCCATAGTAATTCCCTAGTTGAATAGTAGAAGATGTGGACTACCCAAGTTAGAAGTAGAAAACCCTGACCGAGTTATCCTCTCTATACTCCTACTATCGACCCCATACTAGATTGATCCTCTCTTACATTTTAGTCTTGTTTTCACTTTAGTTGTTCCCACCTTATTTATATTTCCACTCATTCACCTTTTTTGGTTAAGTTAGAACACGTAGTTAACTTACACATTTCCTTGTGGATACGATATTTAAAACCCTCCGGGTGAAAGCTAAAACGGTATCCGTGCGCTTGCGGATCTTTTTTGTTCGCGTTAATAAATACCAACAAGCTTTCTAGCGCTGTTGCCGGGGAAACGGTTGCTGAATTGACTACGAACCTAGCCTAACCTTTTTCAAAAAAAATATATATACATAAAAGAAAAAATATCTCTTTTCTTATCTTTGCCCTTTTGTTTTCTAAAAAGAAAAAAACTTTTCTCATACCTTCTTTCTTTTTATCCTTCACCTCATCCCTTCTATTCTTTTTCCTTTCATCTTTTGTTAGCATGGATAATAACACTCCTATCTGTCAATATGCTAACCCTATGGGCACACACCTAAGACCACCAGAACATTCCGAGCCTATCACAGAATCTGGTTTTGAGATAAGCCCGGATTTCATAGAATTTGTTCAGAAAAAACCCTTCATGGGGGAAATTGAGGAAAACCCATATTCGCACCTACGAGAGTTTAAGCGGACCTGTGACCTCATTCGCATAAAGGGCATGTCCGATGAGACCATCCAATGGAAGCTATCTCCATTCTCTTTAACAAGAAAAGCTAAACATTGGTATAAACTCAATGTAGAACGTGTGCAAGGAGATTGGAAGACACTATGCAATGAATTTCTATCAAAATTCTTTCCCATCTCCAAAGTGAATGACCTACGGAATGAGGTTCTAACTTTTAGACAACTAGAAGAAGAACCTCTTGCCGAATCATGGGATCGCTTTATTGACCTTGCCCTCATTGGCCCGGACCTTGCTATTCCAGACCCAATACTTTTTCAACATTTTTATGAAGGTCTTAGCAAGGAGTCTAGGGAATTTCTTGATTTATCCTCTAGAGGAGCTTTTCTTCAATTGATTACAAGTGAAGCAAGGGTCATGCTTGAAAAAATTACTAGTCAAGCCACTCGCTGGACTAAAATTCATTTTAAGCCCCCCAAGAAAAAGAAGGAGTTCTCTCCTGAACAAAAAGAGGAAGTTTTGATAGCTAATCCACAACCACTTCAATCCCAAGGTTCAGCTGTCAATCCTAAGACATCAATACCCCAACGTAATGATGATAGCTTAGACTTCTAGTTTTGTAAGATGCTGGTAGATCAATATAAAAATAGAATGGCATCTAGAAAAAAGTGTTCTCAACTACCTTTCCCGCATAGAGCACATTGGAAGAAATGCAAAGATGGCATGTCTAGCGATGCCATAGAAGGAGAGCCAAGCAATTTTGGAAATTATTCTATCTTATCCCCTTCTATGCCCACATCAGATGACTTACCTCAACCCATTTTTCAATCCATCCTTGACCCTGATGATCCCTCATATGCTCTCCCTCCTAAGTCTCATGATGATCCTAGAAATCCATTAAGACAACAAAACCATAGGACTCATAATGACCACATGGATGACGAAGATGCTACGACATTGGCAGGAATGTGTAGAATGGATGGACAAGGAAGAAGCCTTAATAGAATCTAATCTTGGCTCAAACTCAAATGGTGAGTTTTTAACTCCCTTTGACTTTGAGGACGATATTTATCCATCTAAGGAGGAAGCCCTAGACGAGGCCAATTCAAGAGTCACCAATCCAAGTGAAATTGTAAACATTCAGATTGGAGACAAAGATGACATCAATGAGCATGGAATCTATTCCATAACCACCTTATTAAATCCATGTTCATATGAGACATCTCCCAATTCAATTGGTCTTTTCAACCTCCCCACATTCGAGATCTCCAACCCCCTCAGTCTTTCTGTTTATAAAAATTTCAAAAGGGTGGTTGTAGATGCATATGTTTATCATAAATATTGCAGATCTCGTTGTGCTCTTAAGGTTGGTGTTGGAGGAGAACCTACTTCACCAAAACACATTTTGAAGGTTTCCCAAGGAAAAGCTTAGTGTCCTAAAACAAGCACTTTTTATATCCTAACACGAGTATTCACCTTTCTGCTACGCTGCCCTTGTGAAACGAGCATAGAGATATAATTGTAAAAATATTCCTTCGGGTACTCTTGTCACTAACCTTTCCAGGTCTGGAGCAAAAAGATCAAAGGAATAACAAACACAAGGGAAACATAGCTCACGCATCATGAAGAGATCCATGGAACAAGAAGATGAGTGCCACAAAACAAGATCTATAATCAAAGCACTCACTCCGTGAAAGAAGGTGAACAAATCTCCACCAAGCCCCATCAAGACAAAGACCATCATGGAGAAATTCTCAAGACAATGAGGGGAGCACAAGGACCGACAAGAATGTCAAGATCAGGAGAATAAAAAGATGGTGAAGACAAGCCATTCATGAGCAGAACCAGCTAGGCAAGAGAAGCTTCCACAGGGTGGTTCAGTACCATCACTCTTCAATGACAAAAGTAATATCTTGAGGTACATAATCACTATTCAAAAAGCTTTTCTTGATCCTAGTATGCACATAAATGAAGAACCAAACATGTTTAAGTTACAACTTCGCTTGATCCAACCTGATCAACTTAACATGTTTAGTTCTTTATTCTTTGTTCTTAGCTTCACTCTCTTGATCTCACTGTCTTAACCAAATGAGCTAAAAATATTGCATATTCACTCATGCTCATATTATATTCTTATCACCCATAACTTCAACTTTATCTTGTTCACCATGCCTAAGGTTAGAGAAGAATGAATAAAACTTTTGGTTCTGTTGGTGTTTTTCCACCAACAGAGCCCATGCACTTGATATGTACCTTGCCTTTATGAGCAGGACACACTTTGAACAAAACATGGATGAGTTTGTCAACTCTCCCAAATTCTACAAAGTGAAGGTCTTGGATCTATAAGAACATGCACACTAAGCAAGATGCTGTCAACTTCCACAATTAATGTTTCATTTCAATCAGCTGCTGGACGAACGAAGAACATGGGTAACACCATATCAAGAGGTGCAGTTATCAAGGTCTCCACCTTTGAGACCAGATCATTCACCTAAGGAATGAACATGGTGAGAAGTCCTGTTCAGAGGACTTAAAACAATGAACCCTCGTCGGGAGGTAAAATCGGTAGTTATCCATATTTATCTTTTCTGCATAATCATTTTCATTTAGCATATTTACTTTTCTGCATTAGCATTGCATTATTATATATATATATATATATATATATATATATATATATATATATATATATATATATATATATATATATATATATATAATTTGCTGCATCATAAATCCTAAAACCCCATGTGGATAATTTTGTGGTGTGTAAAAAACCCATAGGAATATTCACCGTGCTGGCATAAAAATAAAAATAAATATGCATGCATTCATCCTATTGCATTTTCTTTTGCATCATAGAAAATATAAAAATACAAAAATATTGATAAAGAAATCCCACTAAAACTTTGCTTAGAAGAAAAGCTTTGGACAACTAAGGCTTAAGTTGCCAAACCACTAACACTTAACATGTTCTACAAGTTTTATTATCTATTTGAGTTTCACAGGATTTGAAGGACCAAAAAGAGTTGACAAGCAAGTGGATGCTCTATCCATTGTTAGAGCACTGTCTTATTAGTCATCAACATCAATCAATTTTTAACAAAAGACGTACATCTCCACTGCCAGTCTGCTACATTGCAAGATCAAACGACTACGTCAACATTTAGCTTGGGGGAAGGCACCCCCGTGTATTTCAGGTAAGTATCCTTATCCTCTTAAAGTTTTATTTCTATAAATAAATTCAAAAAGAAAAAATAGTGAGCACATGAAGGTTCACTGTAACACCCTAAAAATTTGAAAAGAAGAAAAATAGGAAAAATATGATTTTTGTATATTTTTGTGAAGCATGCAAAATTTAGAATGATAATAATTTTTATAAATTTAAAATTTAATATAAGGGTAGGAACATGATTGAGCATTCATGCTGTTGCATTTGGGATTTTGTGATGAGTGCTTTAAATCAAATTCATTTTGGATTTGAAAATTCTTTGAAATTTGGTTTTGAAAAATTAGAAAAAGAAAAAAAAAAGAAATTCATCTTCACTCGGTTTTGGCCCAGCTCGCAGCCTGGCAGCGTGCTGTTTCGGCCTGCCCTCCCGCGCGCGGCCCACTTCTCCTTTACCCCGCTTCCCGCTTGGGCCGAGCCCAGCCAGCGGCCTGGCTCGCGCGAGCGCGCGCCTTCCCCTCTCCTTCCCGTCGCTGACGATGCGGGCCCGCGTGTCAGGAGCACCTTCCTCCTTCCCACGCCATCGCCGGATCCTCCTTTCCGAAAATCACCGACGCCGAATCCACCTCCGATCTCCCCTTTCCTTACTCGGTGCGCCTCCAGGCTATATAAGCATGGGCGTCGTGCACAGCCACCCTCATCGAGCCTTTTCGCAGCATCGGCCAAGCTCCTGAGGCACCACCGCGAGCTAGAGCCCTAACCCGCCACCACCGTCCACCTCTCCGAGCCGCACGCGCTCCTCGCTTCGTTCTCGGCCTCGATTTTGCTCTAGGTAAGATCGCGTTGAAGTTATCTACCCGTTGGTGTATTTCTTTCGCGAGGTAATGCTCTGTAGCGCGAGGAAGCCATCTCCGGCCATGGCGCCGCCGCGGAGACTGCCGTCGGGCCCGATTCCGGCCGGAGCGTCGCCGTCCTCCTCCCCAGATCCGATCTGGACCGTTCATTTTAAATCGGACGGCCGTTATTTAAAGATACCGGTTCGGCCGACAAATTTGCTAAAGAGACCCTGTAAATTTTAAGTTCTTAACCCGCATTCCAAAGCGTATTCCCGGTTTACGTTTTCTTTTCCGTAAAGCGTACTTTGATCGCGTAACTTCGGAAAATACGTTTTGATTAATTGAAAACGTAATTCGTTTCGGAAAAAGAAAAATACGTTTTCTGATATTTACAGTTTTGCCACTGAGTTTGTTTTAGTCATAAATTATCCGTTTTAACTCCGATTTGATCCATTCAAATTGCGTTAGATTCATATTTGCGAGCTCTACATGATTATAGAACTGTACAGTAGGTTTGAGATAATTTATTTTCGAGTTTATATTAAAGTAATTATTTATCTATAGGAAATCTTAGAAAATTCATAATTTTTACGTTTTAAATCCAAATTTCGTGATCTTTATGTCTATGTGATCGTAGTAACATGTAGAGGATTTTTACAAACTTGTTATACTGTTAGTGTTACTGTTGGTTAGGTTTTCTATTTTTAAGTTCCGATGTGAGATTTAATCTATTACTTTAATAAAGTAGATCTTGTTTAAATCATATCTTCTACGTTTTAGATCCGTTTTAGCTCATTCGAGTTGCGTTAGATTCATAGCAACGAGATTTACGCGTTAGTGACAGTATTTACCATATTACTAATTCTGAAATTTTATGGTTTAAATCATATCTTGATTAATAATTATGTAACTGGGTTTTGTAAATAAAATATGATTTGTTTTACTTTAGTTTCATAATTTGAATCTAAATTTGACTTAATTCCATATATAGTATCTATAAAATATCTTATATATGTTATTATATAATTAAAACACATGAAGCTAATAGTTTTATATTTTCTTCTATGAGCAAATCTTTCGGTAGATGTATCTTTTCAACCGTTGCTTCGATTAGAGTGTTTTTCGCGCCTAGCCTGTGTGTTCATAGCAATGCGTAGAACCTCTTTAAAATCTTTTCACATATTGTTTCATATGTTTGGTGTACTGTTCTAATTTAGATCTATTGTTTGCTTCGTGTATGATTGCTCGATGTGTGTGTGGTGATTTATTGATCAAGTCCAGTCGGTGAGATATACGTGGTTATCAAGAAGAAGAAGAAGAACGTTGAAGATTTAAAGCTTACCGAAGGATCGGTGTTTAAGGCAAGTATAGCATGGGATTATCCTTGTTTCCTATTCACCTTTAATATACTTAATTCATGTGCATGTGTCTACCTTGTTACCACTAAGGATATCCTAGTTTTTGTATCTTGTACCTTGACACCCATGGGATATTGCATTGGGTAGTATTTATGCTAGTGCTCAAGATAAATAACCATGATCTGTAACTTGACTAATGGTATATGCAATAAACGTTTAAAAGATGCTTTAAAGCAATATGGCTCAAGAGGGCTAGAGCATGGGGTATTTTTGGTGCTCTAGTTTCTCTCCTTAAGGACTTATCTGTAAGCGAACATCCGGGACTTACAGTTCAACTGTGAGGGCTATATGGCTCTGGCTTTAGTCAAGTATGAGGACCTTTTCTAGCTTGTTAGTGGTAACCTTCATGGCGTAAGAACGGCTTGACGAATCGGGTATAGTGCGGCCTCTGTCCTTATGTGTATAGGCTGCGCGTTATTGTGCCATTTGGAAGGGGGGCTCTACATCTGTTTGCCGAGTGAATCTAATGGCCCTAACTTGTTAGACGAACCTTTGAAAGACTTCATAGTGAACCCTGCCGACCTTCCTTGGAAGTGGGTCAAGAGATTAGCTACCTCGGGCGAAAGGGTAAATCACGACTCACAGTGAAAGTGTACAACCTCTGCAGAGTGTAAAACTGGTATATCAGCCGTGCTCACGGTCACGAGTGGCCTTGGACCCTTACAGAATAAATGATGAACTCTGATGATAATGATAACACTGATGATATTGATGTTCACTAATGATTATTGTTTCTTGCTATACATTATTCTCGTTTACATGATCATGAGGTTATTTGGGATTTTGGTAAACTTGTTGCTACTCAAATGCTAAAAAGATGACTCACTAAAAGCTATTGCAGTAAACCCATGTCAAACTTTTTGAGCTTCATGAACCCCATGATATATTTGCTGAGTTCGACATGGACTCACTCTTGCTATTTCACACATCTCAGGAAGGGTACCGGACTGTTAGATTCTGGAATTGTTAGGCTTGTGATCAACCAGTTAGTTTGATCCTAGAGTGAAGGTTGCACCCGGTGTTCAGAGTTGTCTTTCCGCTGTGTTATTCTTTAAGGTATACTTTATACTATTGAGTTATGTATATTAAGCATTTGTCTTTTGATATTACACTTATCTGTGGCTATATGTGAGATTTGTCTTCTTTATTTCACATATGGTGTATGTCTGGTTTTGTCCTTGAAACCGGGTGTGACATTCACACTTATATAATTATGGTCAGGAGATATACTTTTTAATATTTATGGATTTTTATTGTGTCTACTTTATCTAGTCGAGTATTTGTTTTATATTGTGCTATTTTGTAATAACGTGTGTTAGTTAGAGTGTGTCAAGTTTGCTTGAATTAGTTTGTGAATAGAGAGCACTCAGAATCATCTCTGTTATGGAAATGATGAATAGTTGCTCTGCCGTAATTCCTTTCAAGTGCCTAGTTTTCAAACACGAATTCTCTCAAGTTTTGGGTAGAACCGTCTTGATCTAAAGATAAACTCTAAGCCTAAAACTTATGGGTTGCAAATGCTGGATCTAAATCTAGGTACTTGAGGAGTAAGATATGAGAAAGTCTGAGCTGCTATTTATCTTACTCCTACTGATGCTAGAGTTCTGGAGAATTTTATCTTTTGAAATCTTAAAATACCATGACGAGTACTTGTATGACAAAGCTTAAAATTCCTACCATAGCCATACATAGGATAAAAAACTCTATTCATACTTTTTACTACTTGTACTTGCATTGAGCATTGTCGAGCTCTGTTGACCCTTAGAGGCTTGTCGTACTTTTAAAATCAAGATCACGTACACTCCACTCAAATATGCTGCTTCTACTCTAGAAGTACGCAACAATATGCCTTTAGATCCACCAAATATATTTTTCTCCTACACTGGGAGAGAACACCACTCACATGTTTTATAGGATTTTTGTCACCTATCCATATATTTCATAAGCCCCAGTTATTGTTGCTCCAGGTTATTATTATCTCTCAATCTTTCATTATAGACAAGAATGTTCTGAGCATATATATTTATAAAAAAAGAAGAAAGAGAAATATATAGAGAGTAAAACATGGACAAGTGTCCTACTAAAATGTAACACCAAGAAATTTTAAAAATTTTGAATTAGATGGAATTTGAGTTAAAAGAGATTTAGTTTTAAGCTTAAATAATTTAGAGAATATTTAATGGGGATCAAAATTTAAAATATTAGGTGGGATGTTTGATGATGCATTCGTGTTGTTGCATTGGTTTTATTGAGTGGTGTGGTTTTGCTTTTATTTGTTTTGGATTTAAAAATCTATTTAAATGGTTTGGAAAACAAATTCACATAAAAAAGAGAAGGAGAAAGAGCTTAACTGTGCTGCTGGCGACCTGGAGGCCCGCCCGGACCGGCCTGCTTCTTCTTTCTCGCGGGTGGGCCGAACCGAGCTGTGTTCTTCTTTCCGCGCCGCGTGGGCTGGCCCAGGAAGCCACAGCCATGCGCCCCTCCCTTCCTTGTTTCGCTGACGATTAGGCCCCACATGTCGGTCGCGTCTCCCTTCTCTGTTTCGTGATCGAGCCAGAAGCTAACGAGATCTTCACCGAATCGAACCTGAACTACTCGGGATTTCCATCCAAATTGAGGTGTCCTAGCTCTATATAAGCTAGAGCCGAGCCGCCGCCTTTTGTTTTTAGATCAAACCATAAGCGGCCACCTCCGTTCGGACTCTTGCCGCCGCCGCAACCCTAGGGAGCCACTGTTCGTTGAAATTTGGCGAAACCAGTGTTCTTCTTCCTCCGTAAGCTTCTTGCCGAGCTTCTTATCGTTTTCGTGGAGCCAAAGAATCATATTCCTCACTAGTTTTTGCTTTCGGTTGCTCACCGAGCCTTGCCAATGTCCGCAAGATCTTCATCGCCGCCAAACCAAGCCATGCTTTTTCCTCGAACCAAATTGGTCGTCATCTTCTACCTTGGTGAGTCCACGGGGAGCTCCTCTTCCGTTTGGGACCAACCGCGCGTCTTGTAGTGCATTGTAGCCCCAGAACTGCATCTCCGGCGAGGTTCCGGCCATGGCGCCGCCATGTGCTGGCGTTTTTCGGCGACAGCGCCGCTGAGTCGTCTCCGAGGGTGGTTTTCCGCCGTCCATTCCCGGATCAAGGGCTCAGATTAGAAGATACCCCTTCGCGGGGTAAACTTCATAAAGAGCCCATGCATTTTTTTATTAGAACCCGCGGTCCTTAGCGTCATTTAGGAGTTACGTTTCTTTGTTTTGAAAACGTATTTCTTCTTAGAAATTCAAAAATACGTTTTCTGTTATTTACAATTTTGCCACTAAACTTGTTTTGATCATAAAATCTTCGTTTTAACTCTGATTTGACCCATTCAAGTTGCGTTAGGTTCGTATTTGTGAGCTCTACATGTTAGTGTAGCTGTACAGTAGGTTTGGGAAATTTAATTTTCGAGTTTATATTAAAGTAATTATTTATCTATAGGAAATCTTTGAAAATTCATAAGTTTCACGTTTTAAATCCGAATTTCACGATCTTTACGTCTGTGTGATCATAGTAATGTGTAGAAGAGTTTTACAAACTTTTTATACTGTTTTGCTACTGTTGGTGTACTGTTTTAACTATGTTTCTTTGTTTGCTTCATGTATGATTGCTCGGATGATTGTGTGTTGATGCTTGATGATCGAGTATAGACGGTGAGCAGTTTCTTGACGATCAGGAGTATTATTTTGAGCCAGACCAGCAGTATCATCAGGAAAGCTTTGATCAAGGCAAGTATAACATGAGACCATCCTTGTTGTCCTATTCACTGAAATTATCATACATATGCATGTGTCCTCCTTGACAACCTTAGAGATTATAACTTAGTGATTGCTACCTTGATTCCTTGTCAACCTTGGGAATGCATTTGGGTAGCTACTGCTAGTGCTGAATTATGAATAATGATCTTGTAATTTGATTAATGGATTAAGCAACCAATCTTTAATGATGATTTTATTACTGTTGAAAAGGGGGCTAGAGCAAGGGGTTATATTGTTGCTCTGGTTTCTCTCCATAAGGACTTATCTGTACGTGATCATCCGGGACATACAGTACATCTGTGAGGGCTATATGGCTCTGGCTTTAGTTGTTTAAATGACCTTTTCTAGCTTGTTAGTGGTTACCTTAATTGGCGTAAGAATGGCTTGACACGTTGGGTGTAGGACAACCTCTAGTCTATGAGTATAGCCAAGAAGTAATTGTGCCATTTGAAAAGGGGGGTTCCTACATCTGCCTTCCGAGTGAATATAATGGCCCTAACTTGTTAGATGAACCTTTAAGTGGCTTTATATGATTTTTGGTGTTTTGGGGAGTCGCGAACCCATGCATTTGGAAGTTATCACTCACAGTGAAAGTGTACACCTCTGCGTAGAGTTTAATAAACTGGTATACTAGCCGTGCTCACGGATACGAGCGGCCTTAGAACATCTACAGATAGATGATCACTATTGTTATATCATGTTTACTTACTATTGATTATTATTATGCTCATGTTAGTGCTATTCATTATCTTTATTACAATTGATCATTGATTCATTAATGGGAAGTGAATTATCTTAATGCTACTCAATTGCTAAATATATGATGATAAAAAGCTAAACGCAGTCAAATAGTGTCTAGCCTTTTGTGCCTCATGAACCCTGTGTTATACTTGTGGAGTTCGACATGGACTCACCCTTGCTATTTCCACCATAACAGATGAAGATTATAAAGAAGATTATCGTATTGAGTACTAGTCTTGGTATCAACCAGTCAACCGTGTCCCTGTGTTTAGAGTTTCCGCTGGAGATCTACTATTAGTTGCTACAATTTATTGTATAAGACTATGTGTTAAATATTTATTCGCTATGTAATAAGCACTGTGATGATACTATGTAATTTGTCTACTTATGTGTGCAATCATTTCCTGGGGCGCACATGAGTCTTTTATGCATCCTATTTTTGTCCTTAAAAATGGGTGACCAAGAGATATCAGATGCTGAATCAAGAGTGGGAGACACTTCAATGGAGAATTCAGTCATGGTATGGACCATGAAGCTTCACATCATGGTTCCTAAAGCAGATGTTTTCTTCCATGACATGCTGACAAGAACTTTGGATACTTATTACTACGATTGGGAAGCTACATTGGAGTACAACCATCCATTGATGGACTCTTACTGGGAGACTGAGCTATGGGTCAAGACAATGAATCCTACCACTAAGGAGCCTAAGGTGGAGTCAAAGTTCATCACCCGAGTGAGCCGGGCAACTGTAGAAACAATTATAGAAGATGTCGCCTACAATGCGTTTGTCTTCTACCATGGTCTTCGCTCCGACAGGACGTTGAAGGGTGCACTCCAGCACTTTCCCTATTTCTTACATGACAAGGGTGTTTGGACCGTGCCGCTTGCTGATGATTCATCCTTGACTTTATAAGCCACAGTAGGACTGGTTCGTGAGTTGGCTCTTCACGAAGTGAATTTGAAGGATGAGTTGTCAAAGGAAAAGGAACTTAAAGAACAAGCCTACAAGGAGATCGATGAACTAAGGGCTGAGCTAGGCCATCCCAAGATTTATGAGAAGCTCAATTAAAATTAGGAGGTCCCTATGTAATAATAACGATATTAGTTTGCGAGTCAATTTAAGTTTGGTAGTGTCGAGTATTAGTATGTGGTGTGAACAATTGTGTGCTTGATGAATTGTTATTATGATAATGTGTGATTTGGATCTTTGTAATGTGTGCTGGAGCTTTGTGGGCATGTCTACAAGTTCCATAGTTAAGAATATTAAATTTGATCATGAATATTAAGTTGGGTTCGGGGTAAACTTGGTTTTGTCTTTTGCTGATTTCTGGATCAGTCTGAGATGTTTCTGAAATAACTCAAAATATGTTCGTGAGAAATTTATGAAATTTTACTGGGAATAATTAGACTTCTGTATCTTTCCAACCCCACAAGAATTACCTTTTTATCCATTATAAGCTAAGAGATATACCTGTTCCAAGTTGAGGTCACTGTACAGTCTGGAATTCTAAAACAGTTTCGGTTAAGCTCAGTTTTTGACTAATTTATTGGTAGAATCTAGAGAAGTGTTACTAATAAAAGTCATAGATAATTTCATAAGATTTCCAACCATGTAAGGATCACCTTTATTGGACGTCTGTAGCTCAAGATATGACAGTTTTACTGAGATGCTGAAATTGGAATTCGCCTAGAGAATTCAGATTTACTTATCTATTGTATACATCATCATGGATAGTACTGAGCTTCTTTTTCTGTGCTTTAAAAACAGATGGCAGCCAGAGGAGGCAGAGGCTATGATCGGGGCCGTGGAGGTCCTAACCCACCCATTACTATGGAGGAACTTATGAATACACAGAATCAGATGATGCAGATGTTCATGCAGCACATGCAGAACAACCCCCCTGCAGGAGGACCGCCACCTGTTCATGTGAGAGACAAACGTGGTGAATTTTTGAAAGGACGCCCTCCTATGTTCTCTCATGCTGCTGATCCATTAGAGGCGGATGATTGAGTGCGAGCGGTGGAGAAACAGTTAAACATCGCCCAATGTAATGATTTAGAAAAGGTGTTATATGCATCTGGCCAATTACAGGGGACAACTTAGACTTGGTGGGAGTCATATCAAGCTGCACGTCCTGATAATGCCCCTCCTATCACTTGGAATGAATTTGTTAGAGATTTTAGAGCTCGCCACATTCCTGAGGGTGTAATTGAACTAAAATAGGAGGAATTCAGAAATCTAAGGATGAGACAGATGAGTGTCAACGAGTATCATGACAAGTTCTCGCAGTTGGCTCGCTATGCTCCCAAGGAAGTGCGGGAAGATGCAGATAAGCAGTGTCTCTTCCTTATGGGAATTTATTATGATCTCCGTTTGCAGCTGAAGGGTAATAATTATGCCAGCTTATAGGAACTTGTGAATAAGGCTATTGTGCTGGATAATGAACGTCGGGAGATGGACAGAAAAAGGAAGATGAAAGGACAAGGTGTTGGGAACAATATTCACCAATGTACAAATTCTCAGCATGGCTTTCATTCGAGATTCCAAGGACCAGTCAGTCAGTGGAACCATAATTCAAATCAACAGTGGTCTTAGAATCGGTAGAATAATCAGTTTAAGCAACGACTCCAGTATCAGCAGAACAGACAGTTCCAACAGCAGAGTGGTCAGCAAACTCCACGCCAGGGTAATCCCAACTCTACCTCAATGAAGAACAGTGCACCTAGTACCCCCAATCTATGTTATCGCTGTGGAGAGCCTGGACACTATGCTAATCATTGTCCCAAGAAGCAAAATCAGCAGACACCGCAGGGGCAGAGGTCATCCAATATTGGAAAGGTGAATCATGTGTCTACTGAAACAGCACAGACGGAGCCTAAAGTAATGCTTGGTAAGTTCAATTTTCATTCTACTCCTGCAACCATTCTTTTTGATTCTAGAGCTTCGCATACCTTTATTTCCAACATTTTTGTTAGAATGCATAGCGTACCCATGCTTGCCATGAAAGAACCTCTCTTAGTAAACTCACCTGGGGATACCATGCAAACCACTAATCGGTGTCTTCCAATTAGTATGATTTTAAGGGGGTAGAGTTTAAGATAACTCCTATAGTGTTGAGGACATCTGGTATTGATGTGATCTTGGGTATGGACTAGATGATGCAAAATCAGGCAGAGATTTAGTGTCAGAAAAAGGTAGTAGTTTTAAATGCACCTAATGGTGAGAAGATCAGTGTGAATGTAGCAGTGCAGAAGCAACCAACAGTCTTAGTGAATCAGCTTGATGATGATGCTAGTAAAGAGAATCCAGTTATCGATGAATTCCCAGATGTTTTTCCAAATGATTTGCCAGGTATGCCACCTGACCGAGACATTGAATTTCTTATTAAATTATTACCTGAAACTGCACCCATATCTAAACGACCATATAGAATAGGAGTAGATGAATTAGAAGAACTTAAGAAACAAATTAAGGAATTACAAGATAAAGGTTTTATTCATCCTAGTTCATCACCTTGGGGTGCACCAGTTATCTTTGTTGATAAGAAAGATGGTGGTCAGAGAATGTGTATTGATTATCGGTCACTTAATGAAGTAACTATCAAGAACAAGTATCCTTTGCCCAGAATTTATGACTTGTTTGATCAGTTGAGAGGTGCTTGTGTGTTCTCTAAGATTGATTTACGTTCTGGTTATCATCAACTGAAGATTCGTTCCTCTGATATTCCAAAGATAGCTTTTACTACGAGGTATGGTTTGTATGAGTATACTGTTATGTCATTTGGTTTGACCAATGCACCTGCCTACTTTATGCACATGATGAATAAGGTGTTTATAGAGTATCTTGATAAGTTTGTGGTGGTATTTATTGATGATATACTAGTATTTTCCAAGATGGAGAAAGAGCATGCTGAACATCTGAGGTTGGTATTGCAGAAACTTAGAGAGCATAAATTGTATGCTAAGCGAAGTAAGTGTGAGTTTTGGTTGAAGGAAGTCTCTTTTCTTGGTCATATTGTCTCTAATGGTGGAATATCAGTGGATCCAGGCAAGGTAAAGGATGTATTGAATTGGAAGCCACCTACTGATGTGGGCGAGATTCGTAGTTTCTTGGGTTTAGCTGGATATTACAGATAGTTCATTGAAGGGTTTTCTAAACTTGCTAAACCTATGACATCTCTGTTAGAGAAGAATGCCAAGTTTGTATGGTCTGATAAATGTCAAGCTAGTTTTGAAGAATTGAAGAAGAGATTGACTACAGCACTTGTCTTGGTATTGCCAGATTTGAGTAAGAAGTTCTCTATCTATTGTGATGCTTCTCGTCAAGGTTTGGGGTGTGTTCTTATGCAAGAAGGTAGAGTTGTTGCCTATGCATCTAGGCAATTGAGAAGGCATGAGCTGAATTATCCCACTCATGACTTGGAGTTAGCAGCTGTAGTTCATGCTCTGAAGATTTGGAGACACTATTTGATTGGGCATAAGATTGATATATACACCGATCATAATAGTTTGAAGTATATTTTTACTCAGTCTGATCTAAACTTGAGGCAACATAGATGGTTGGAGTTGATCAAGGATTATGATCTAGAGATACACTATCATCCTGGTAAAGCCAATGTTGTAGCTGATGCCCTTAGCAGGAAGAGTTATGCCAATGAGATGCAAATGTTGTCCATGACAAGTGAGTTGTGTGCTGAGTTTGAACATCTAAATTTAGGAATTGTTACTAATACAATGGAATTGGTGATAGAACCTACATTGGAGCAAGAAATATATAAGGGTCAGTTGAAGGATGAGAAACTGAAGAAGATAGCGGAGGATATAGTGATTGGTAAGTCACCAGGGTTTCAAATGGATGATAATGGGATTTTGTGGTTTGGAAAGAGGCTATGTGTACCTGAGGATCAGGTTATTAGGCAGGCAATCCTTCGTGAAGCTCATGAGTCAGCTTAGTCTATTCATCCTGGAAGTACTAAGATGTATCTGGATCTCAAATAGAAGTATTGGTGGGTTGGATTGAAATGAGATGTAGCGGAGTATGTGGCAGTGTGTGACACTTGTCAGAGAGTGAATGCTGAGCATCAGAGACCAGCTAGATTACTGCAACCAATGAAGATTCCTGAATGGAAATAGGAGGAAGTTGGTATGGACTTTATAGTGGGGTTACCTTGTACTCAGAGATGTTATGATTCTATTTAGGTGATAGTAGATCGGTTGACTAAAGTTGCTCATTTCATACTGGTTAAAACTAAGTATACTGGGAAACAATTAGCTATATTATATATGGAGAAGATCATGTGTTTGCATGGAGTTCCAAAGAAGATTGTATCTGATCGAGGTTCGCAGTTTACGTCACACTTTTGGAAGGATGTACATGAATCTTTGGGGACAAAGCTGAATTTTAGTACAACATATCATCCACAGACAGATGGGTAGACTGAAAGAACCAACTAGATACTAGAAGACATGTTGAGAGCTTGTGCATTGCAATATGGAACTAGTTGGGATAAGAGTTTGCCTTATGCAGAATTCTCTTACAACAATAGCTATCAACAGAGTCTTAAGATGGCACCGTTTGAAGCTTTGTATGGACGTAAGTGTAGAACTCCATTGTTTTGGGATCAAACGGGTGAGTCTCAGGTGTTTGGTACAGATGTTCTTAGAAACGCAGAAGATCAAGTGCGAGTGATTCATGAGAATTTGAGAGTGGCACAATCTCGTCAGAAGAGTTATGTTGACAACTGGAGAAGGGATTTAGTTTTTGAAGTAGGTGATTATGTTTATTTGAAGGTGTCACCAATGAGAAGTGTGAGGAGGTTCAATATGAAAGGCAAGTTAGCACCAAGGTATGTTGGGCCATTCAAAGTTATAGCTAGACGTGGTGAAGTTGCTTATCAATTAGAGTTGCCTGAGAATTTGTCTAGGGTACATGATGTGTTTCATGTTTCTCAACTCAAGAAATGTTTACGTGTGCCCGAGGAGCAAATACCTTTGGATGAATTGACCATTAAGGAGGATCTTACGTATGAAGAGTTTTCGGTTAAGATTTTAGAAACTGCTGAAAGAGTTACTCGAAGTTGGGTTATTAAGATGTGCAAAGTTCAGTGCAATCGGTATTCAGAGGCAGAGGCAATTTGGGAAAGAGAGGATGAATTGAGGAAATCGTATCCGTAGTTATTTGAGTAAGCTGTCCAATCATGAGTACGAGATTCTTTTAAGGGGGGTAGAATTTGTAACACCCAGAAATTTTAAAAATTTTGAATTAGATGGAATTTGAGTTAAAAGAGATTTAGTTTTGAGCTTAAATAATTTAGAGAATATTTAATGGGGATCAAAATTTAAAATATTAGGTGGGATGTTTGTTGATGCATTCATGCTATTGCATTGGTTTTATTGAGTGGTGTGGTTTTGGTTTTATTTGTTTTGGATTTAAAAATCTATTTAAATGGTTTGGAAAACAAATTCACATAAAAAAAGAAGGAGAAAGAGCTTAACTGTGCTGCTAGCGGCCTGGAGGCCTGCCGCGGACCGGCCTACTTCTTCTTTCTCGTGGGTGGGCCGAACCGAGCTGTGTTCTTCCTTCCGCGCCGCGTGGGCCAGCCCAGGAAGCCACAGCCGCGCGCCCCTCCCTTCCTTGTTTCACTGACGATTAGGCCCCACATGTCAGTCACGTCTCCCTTCTCTGTTTCGTGACCGAGCCGGAAGCTAACGAGATCTTCACCGAATCGAACCTGAACTACTCAGGATTTCCATCCAAATTGAGGTGTCCTAGCTCTATATAAGCTAGAGCCGAGCCACTGCCTTTTGTTTTTAGATCAAACTGTAAGCGGCCACCTCCGTTTGAACTCTTGCAGTCGCCGCAACCCTAAGGAGCCGCTGTTCGTTGAAATTTGGCGAAACCGGTGTTCTTCTTCCTCCGTAAGCTTCTTGCCGAGCTTCTTATCGTTTCCGTGGAGCCAAAGAATCATATTCCTCACTGGTTTTTGCTTTCGGTTGCTCACCAAGCCTTGCTGATGTCCGCAGGATCTTCATCGCCACCAAACCGAGCCGTGCTTTTTCCTCGAACCAAATTGGTCGTCATCTTCTACCTTGGTGAGTTCGCGAGGAGCTCCTCTTCCGTTTGGGACCAACTGCACATCTTGTAGTGCATTGTAGCCCTAGAACCATGTCTCCGACGAGGTTCCAGCCATGGCGCCGCCGCGTGCTGGCGTTTTCCGGCGACAGCGCCGTCGCGTGCTGGCGTTTTCTGACGACAGCGCCGCCGAGTCGTCTCCTAGGCTGGTTTTCCGCCGTCCATTCCCGGATCAAGGGCTCAGATTAGAAGATACCCCTTCACGGGGTAAACTTCATAAAGAGCCCCTGTGTTTTTCTTTATTAGAACCCGCGGTCCTTAGCGTCATTTAGGAGTTACGTTTCTTTGTTTTGAAAACGTATTTCTTCTCGGAAATTCAAAAATACATTTTCTGATATTTACAGTTTTGCCACTAAACTTGTTTTGATCATAAAATCTTCGCTTTAACTCCGATTTGACCCATTCAAGTTGTGTTAGGTTCGTATTTGTGAGCTCTACATGTTAGTGTAGCTGTACAGTAGGTTTGGGAAATTTATTTTTTGAGTTTATATTAAAGTAATTATTTATCTATATGAAATCTTAGAAAATTCATAACTTTCACGTTTTAAATCCAAATTTCGTGATCTTTACATCTGTGTGATCATAGTAATGTGTAGAAGAGTTTTACAAACTTTTTATACTGTTTTGATACTGTTGATGTACTGTTCTAACTATGTTTCTTTGTTTGCTTCGTGTATGATTGCTCGGATGATTGTGTGTTGATGCTTGACGATCGAGTATAGACGGTGAGCAATTTCTTGACGATCAGGAGTATTATTTTGAGCCAGACCAGCAGTATCATCAGAAAAGCTTTGATCAAGGCAAGTATAACATGGGACCATCCTTGTTGTCCTATTCACTAAAATTATCATACATATGCATGTGTCCTCCTTGACAACCTTAGAGATTATAACTTAGTGATTGTTACCTTGATTCCTTGTCAACCTTGGGAATGCATTTGGATAGCTACTGCTAGTGCTGAATTATGAACAATGATCTTGTAATTTGATTAATGGATTAAGCAACCAATCTTTAATGATAATTTTATTACTGTTGAAAAGGGGGCTAGAGCAAGGGGTTATATTGTTGCTCTGGTTTCTCTCCATAAGGACTTATCTGTACGTGATCATCCGGGACATACAGTACAGCTGTGAGGGCTATATGGCTATGGCTTTAGTTGTTTAAAGGACCTTTTCTAGCTTGTTAGTGGTTACCTTAATTGGCGTAAGAATGGCTTGACACGTTGGGTGTAGGACAACCTCTAGTCTATGAGTATAGCCGAGAAGGAATTGTGCCATTTGAAAAGGTGTTCCTACATCTGCCTGCCGAGTGAATCTAATGGCCCTAACTTGTTAGACGAACCTTTAAGTGGCTTTATATGATTTTCAGTGTTTTGGGGAGTCGTGAACCCATGCATTTGGAAGTTGACTCATAGTGAAAGTGTACACCTTTGCGCAGAGTTTAATAAACTGGTATACTAGCCATGCTCACGGATACGAGCGGCCTTGGAACATCTACAGATAGATGATCACTATTGTTATATCATGTTTACTTACTGTTGATTATTATTATGCTCATGTTAATTCTATTCATTATGTTTATTACAATTGATCATTGATTCATTAATGGGAAGTGGATTATCTTGATGCTACTTAATTGCTAAATATATGATGATAAAAAGCTAAATGCAGTCAAACTGTGTCTAGCCTTTTGTGCCTCATGAACCCTGTGTTATACTTGTGGAGTTCTACATGGACTCACCCTTGCTATTTCCACCATAATAGATGAAGATTATGAAGAAGATTATCGTAATGAGTACTAGTCTTGGTGTCAACTAGTCAACAGTGTCTCTGTGTTTGGAGTTTCCGCTGGAGATCTACTATTAGTTGCTACAATTTATTGTATAAGACTATGTGTTAAGTATTTATTCGCTATGTAATAAGCACTGTGATGATACTATGTAATTTGTCTACTTATATGTGCGATCATTTCCTAGGGCACACATGAGTCTTTTATGCATCCTATTTTTGTCCTTAAAAATGGGTGTGACATAAAACAATGGGTACTTAGATGCCCGCCTCTCTAAAAAAAACTATAGCCCAAAATATCTCTTAGTCTAAGTTCTTCAATTATTCAAAGAGAGATTAAAATCCCTTTCAAAGGAGCAAAAGTAGAATTAGATCCACTATCACCTTCATCATAAATAAACCACTCCTTGATCTATACACATGCACTTCTTGATTTGATCGTATGCCTTGTTTTTCTGGATCTACTATTTGACTTTACAAAATATGCTTTGCAATTATGTACACGCTGTCTCCATACCTATAAGCTATAGATAAAGCATTAGATGTAGGATGAGAGAAGGCAAATCTCACTTTGCCTTGGAGAGGATCCAGAAATACCACAAATATTAAGAGATTTGAGAGAGTCATATAAAAAGATACTCTGAGTTTTATTTTAAAAATCTTGCAAAACTTCGGAATAATAGTTGAATGAAGAGCTTTGAGACATAGTGCTTGATTTGATTGTTCTACTTTTTGACTGCTCAAGACCCAACTGAAGGCTAATATGCTCCATAGTTAAAGGTAATACGGGTAAGTCTGAAGGTTAGAGTGGTTAGACCTAATCCAGAGGAAAATTCTTGTTTGAACGCATGTGTACTTTTGAGGTGTGAAAGCATTGTAGCAACTTCTAATCCATTATGAATATTTGCTAAGGGACTAGCAAAAGGTAAGCTTGGGGAGTTGTTGACGATGGTTATCTACCATAATAAAGGGTTTAAATAAATATATAAAGGGCTAATAAATGGTCACCAACATAGGTTTAGGGTGTCAACTAACGAAATTCCATGAGTTTTGGTGAATCTATATTTTGCAGGGTGTTATCAGAATAATTTAGGAATTGATATCTTCCATGAGAAGGAACCCACGTGAATCGGCCTAATCTCCACATCACGAATACGAAAGAGGCTTCTAGAGGACACCAGAGGACTCCATGAGGAGGGCCACCACGAGGCACCGCCAGGTGGGGCCGACCGGCCTCAACCCTAGGCTGACCGGCCCCTGGCCACCGCCCCTCGGATCCTTCCTTTGCAAGCTACTTCAACCACCTCCAAGGATACATCCTAACCCCACATGAAGGTCGATTTGATCCAAGGGCTATGGTTCCATGCTCTGGGCTATATAAACGAGGCCCCAGACCCCCCTCTAGGGGGGAATTCATTCAATCCATCATCATAATCACCTTTAAGAGAAAAGCTAGGGTTTGGGGAAGAGAGGTGTCCCTCGAATGGATGTCCTCTCAACTCCCAAGTTACAATAAATTGAGTCTTCTAGATAGTAGAGAGACGGAGAGCGAGGGAGGAGTTCGGAGGAGGTGCTGGCCTGTCGGTGCCTCTTCAACAAATTGTACTTCGGTAGGATCGAGCTCTACGTGGGCTTGCTCCTGAGATGGCTTAGGCTCTGGTAATCAACTTCTGATTCAAGTAAGATTCATGTTTATATTATTCTTCTGGTTTGCGAGTCTCTTTTGAGCGCTTTAATCTAGTCGACTAGGTTAGAGTATAATTCATAGTGTAAGCGTGGTGCTTAGACTAGGGTTACTCGTAGATGCACCCTATATTCCGGATCGGTGGTAGATCACGAAGGTGATAGCTTCGTTGAGTCCTCTGTAGTCCACCTCCCGTCTGTAGGCCTAGCAAGATATATAATTACATGGTAGATTTATACTCTGTTTGCGGTCTTCCATAGTAATTCCCTAGGTGAATAGTAGAAGATGTGGACTGCCCAAGTTAGAAGTAGAAAACCCTGATCGAGTTATCCTCTCTATACTCGTGCTATCGACCCCATACTAGATTGATCCTCTCTTACATTTTAGTCTTGTTTTCACTTTAGTTGTTCCCACCTTATTTATATTTCCAACTCATTCACCTTTTCTGGTTAAGTTAGAACACATAGTTAACTTACATGTTTCCCTGTGGATACGATATTTAAAACCCTCTGGGTGAAAGCTACAACGGTATCTGTGCGCTTGCGGATCTTTTATGTTCGCATTAATAAATACCAACACCTGATCACTAAGAAAGATGCTAAACCTAGATTGATATGATGGATTTTACTACTCTAAGAATTTGATTTTGAAATAAAAGATAAAAAGGGAGTTAAAAATTCTATTGCCTATCACTTGTCTAGAATGTAGTTTAAGAATTCGCAAGAACTGCCCATTAATGATTCACTAAGGGATGACATGCTCTTTGAGATCACCAGATCGGACCCCTAGTATGTGAATATTGTCAACTTTGTTGTTGCAGGTTATGTACCACCAGGGGAGAACAAAAGCAAGCTTATCTACGAGAGTCATCTCCACATATGGGATCCACCATACCTCTTTAGAGTCTACTCTGATGGGTTACTTAAAAGATGTGTACCAGCAGAAGAAGGCATCAAGATCATTGAACGGTGTCACTCATCACCATATGGAGGACATTATGGGGCATTCCATACTCATGCAAAGATTTGGCACAGTGGATTCTTTTGGCCAACCATATATGAAGACACGAAGAATTTCATCAGGAGATGTGGAGTGTGTCAGAGGCACGGGAATATCAATCTAAGAGATGCCATGCCACTCACCAACAACCTTCAGATTGAGCTCTTCGATGTCTGGGGAGTTGACTACATGAGACCACTCTCAAAGTCAAAGAACTATGAGTACATCTTGGTGGCAGTTGATTATGTCTCCAAGTGGGTTGAAGCCATGTCATGCAAAGCTGCTGATGCAAGGAACTCAAAGAAGATGTTTGAAGAAATAATATTTCTAAGATTTAGCATTCCGAGGATGGTGATTAGCGATGGAGGAACTCACTTCACTGATAAGGGTTTTTATAGATACTTAATGAAGCATGGGATCCGCCACAATGTTGCTATTCCGTACCACCCTCAGACAAGTGGCCAGGCAGAGACATCCAATAAGCAAATCAAGAATATTCTACAGAAGACGGTCGATGAAATGGGAACTACATGGAAAGATCGATTACCCGATGCACTATGGGCTTACAGAATAGCTTATAAGACACCATTGGGTATGTCACCATATTAGTTGGTTTATGGGAAGATCTATCACCTACCTGTGGATCTAGAATTCAACGCTCACTAGGCCACTAGGCGATGGAACATGGACTTTGAAGCCACAGGAGTAAAGAGGAAGATGCAACTCTCAGAGTTGGATGAATGGCATGAACGAGCATATCACAACTCCAAGATATACAAGGAGAGAACCAAAAGATGGTATGACAAGAGGATCAAGAAGGAGTTTGCACCTAGAGATAAGGTATTACTTTTTAATTCTAGGGTCAAATTATTTGGGCATGGAAAACTTCAAAGCAAGTGGGAAGGACCATTTACAGAGGTAAACACTTCATCGCATGGAGCGATAACTCTTCAAACCAATGAAGGTACGTTATTCAAGGTAAATGGTCACCATCTCAAAATCTTTTTAGAACCAAAATAACCACCTAAGGTTATTGATGAGGTGGGTTTTTAGATTTTATCTTAATTACACCACCGCCATCAACCGTTACAAGATATATCGTGAAAATATGAATTTTGGGGATAGAAACAAGTTAGAAACCCACACGAGGAAGGTCACCCCAAGGAGATGACTTATGGGGCTGGCCAGCCCCACCCCTATGCCGGACGGTCCCCTGTCAGCGCCCCTCATCCTCCTTTAGTTTTCTCACCCTTTCTACACTCTTCCACGATAAGATCACGTATAATTTAGATACATTTGCATATTTCCTCGTACGGAGCCTATAGGGATAAGATTTTAACCCCTGCTGCAAGATGAACCTCCTATATAAATAGACCCATGCCTGCCTTCTTTCTTATTCCATCCCAGCCTTCTCTCTCCCATAGCAGAGTTCTCCTCTTCTCTAAATCCAATGGCCAAAAAAGAGATCATCCCTTTCGGAGTCTAATTCAACAAACTTCCTCCTAGAGAATATTCTCTTGCCATCATCCTTGTAGAAGAGTCTTTTCCTCTTGCTGTCATTCCTCCGAAGCAAGTAGCTACAGTGTTGTCTAGAAGAAACTATGAGCAAGCCTACTATGCTCAAGTTCATCAACCAACGCTTCCTCCACCGTAATATCGTCTACTCCTGAAGGACGCACCAATTTGACTGAAGATTTCCATACCAAAGGACGTTAAGCTCTTACCTCCAAGGTCCAATGACAAGCTAGTTGGTGTCAAGACCAACAAGCTTGGAGAAGTCACTTGTGTGAAGTACACAACTGCCACTCCCTGAGTGTCTCTTGATGGTATTCAAGCTGCACCAGGTCAAGTCAAGTTTATTCCGCCAAGGGACACCCAAAAGACCTGCTCCACCATTGAAACGAGAAGAGAAGTGGCCAAGAATGACCATTGCGATGCTTGAGACTAGGATTGACCATATTTCCTAGACCATCACATCTCTCCAATAGCAGAACACTCTCCTCATTAGGATTGTAGACGCTCTAAATAAGAAGATAGAATTAGAAACTATTGAGCGAAAGAAATTAGAGAAGCAGATCGAAATTCTTTTCAATTGTGTTGGGAAGAAGAGAGAGTTGAGAGTTAGTGATTAAATAATAAGGCACAAGTTTTAGTTAGGTTAAAGTTTTTAGGTTCATCGCTAGCTCAGTTGTTAGATTGATTAAAGTTAGGTTGAATTTTGTGACTTGTAATAAAGTGCCTTATTATTTAAATTATGTGTTTATCTCTATTTTTGGATATGTGTTTATCTCTACATGTTGTGCAGAAAGTTTATGTGTTTTTTGGATATGTGTTTTTTGAATTTTGTGTTTATCTCTATTTTTGGATATGTATTTTTGGATATGTGTTTTTTGAATTTTGTGACTTGTAATAAAGTACCTATTCTCTATCTCTATTTTTGGATATGTGTTTATCTCTACATGTTGTGCAGAAAGTTTATACAAGAAAATAAGTGTGGGGGAGACACATTGTGATGCCGAAATAAAATTTGATCGGGAAATTCATAAATTATGGAAGGTAATTAACCAAGGACCACGTATGACAAAGTGGACCCTGAGCAACCACCATGGTGGGCCGCCTGGCCTCCTCCTTGGGCCGCCCGACCTCTCTCTGTGCCTCCTCGTCTTGCGCTTTGTCCATGGTCAGGTTTGAGCCCAATACACTCTATTTTCATATGTTTTGTTTTACGTTTCAAACTGAATTGAAAATCACATGGTAAAATAATTTAAAACATGAGGAAAGATTATTTATGTCATGACTTAAGGATAGACTCACATAATAATTTTTCTATAAGTCTTGCTACTATTGGGAACTTATTATTTTTCTAAAAGATACCCCTTCGCGGGGTAAACTTCTTAAAGAGTCCCTGGATTTTTCTATAAGAAAACCCACCGTCCTTAAACACCTTTTGGGAATACACTTTCTTCTTTGGAAAACGTAAATTTTACCGGTTTAAATGAAAATATGTTGCATATGTTGCGAAGCAATGTTTTGAAACTTTAAAAGCTTATAACTTGCTCATTTTAACTCCGATTTGACCCGTTCAAGCTGCGTTAGGTTCGTATTTATGAGCTCTATATGTTAGTATAGCTGTACAGTAGGTTTGGAAAATTTAATTTTCAAGTTTATATTAAAGTAAATTATTTATCTAAAGAAAATCTCGTTTAATTCATAACTTATTTGTTTTAATTCCGAATTAGTTCGTTCAAATTGCAATGGATTTATAACAACATGAACTACGTATTAGTATTAATGTTTTCTTTATCAAAATCTCTAGAATTTCATAGTTTAGATCTAACTTGATTGATAACTGTGCAACAATCTGTAGACAGTTCAGAGTCTCCAAGTCAATCTATCTGTTATCAAGAAACCCATGATCATTACATTTTATTCATGAGGGAGTCGTACTCGTTTTGACAGAATTAAATTTACGAACATGCAAGCATGTTGCTAATGTCCTTGGCGATATCAGCTTGCTGAAAATTATCCTTTCCAATGCATGTTGATTAGGTTAGCTATCCTCGATGATGTCAGCACTCCATCATTCTCATGTCATATATGCATTCTTTTCTCTTCTAACAAAAATATACAATTCTAGCATATCCTTGTTGGTTACGTTGTTAATGACATCTTGTTGATGATGCCATATATACCTTTCTCTTTTGCAGCCAAAATACAATTCGAATATATATATATGTCATCACATGTTTTTCCTTCCTTTTTGCAAAGTCAATATTTAAATAAGAAATATTATGAGACATGTTTGTAAATAAAATATGACTAGTAGCTTTAATCGACTTTTCAATTACAATGTAAATTGACTAAATTAATATATTTCACATGGTTTTGTAAACAAAATAAACCAAGCATATAGCCTTTACTCTTATAAAGTAATTTTTTTGGTAATTATTTCTCTTTCACCGTATGCTCCGATTAGCGTGTTTTTCGCGTTTATGTGTTCGTAGCAACACGTAGGTTAGTTTTCAAATCTTTTAAATTGTTTGGTGTATTATTCTAAATTTAGTCCTACTGCTTGCTTTGTGTATGATTGCATGGATGCTTGTGTGGTGCCCTACGACCATGTTCAGACGGTGAGCTTTGCGTTGGGATCAAGAAGCAATCGTTTGGAGGTTAAGAACCAGCGGAAGACCTGAGTTTAAGGCAAGTATAGCATGGGACCATCCTTGTTATCCTATTCACTATAATCATAATACATATGCATGTGTCCTCCTTGACAACCATAGATATTATAACTTAGCTATTGATACCCTGATTCCTTGTTACCTATGGGTTTTGCATTGGGTAGCTATTGCTAGTGCTTGATCTATGAACAATGATCTTGTAATATGACTAATGAATTGTGCAACCAACCATTAAGATGATTTAATTAATGTTAAAGGGTGCTAGAGCATTATGTTGTTTTTATGTTGCTCTAGTTTCTCTCCATAAGGACTTATCTGTAAGTGATAACCGGGATTTACAGTATAGCTGTGAGGGCTATATGGCTCTGGCTCTAGCTGTTTAAGAGACCTTTTCTAGCTTGTTAGTGGTTACCGAAAGGCGCAAGAGGGGTCATGTCTAGTATGGTCTTGGCCTACCAAGGTGGGTGCAGTCTTTTGTAAGTCGCTCCTTGGAGGGAGGTTCATGCTTTCCAATTGAGAATCCTTAGCGGCCCTAACTTGTTAGATGAACTTTTAAATGGCTTTATATGATTTTTGGTGTTTTGGGAATGGCCTCCCCAAGCATTTGGAACTCATGACTCATAGTGAAAGTGTACACCTCTGCACAGAGTTAAAAACTGGTATACTAGCCATGCCCACGGAGACGGGTGGCCTTGGGGATTCTTACAGAATAAATGTTCACCATTGTTATATCATGCTTATTATTGTTGATATTATTATGCTTATGTTAATTGCTATTTAATTATTCTTATTACAATTGATCATTTGTTTATAATTGGAATTGGTTTACCTTGATGCTACTCAATTGCTAAGTAAATGATGAATAAAAGCTAAATGCTGTAAACCAGTGTGTAACCTTTTGAGCCTCATGAACCCTATGATATATTTGCGGAGTTCGACATGGACTCACTCTTGCTATTTCCCACACCTCAGGATAGTCTCTGGAGTTTTTAGGCTTGTGATCAACCAGTTAGTTTGTTCCTAGAGTGAAGTCTACACCTGGTGTTCGGAGTTGTTTTTCCACTGTGTTGCTCTCTAAGGTATATTTTATACTATTGTGTTATGTATATTAAGCATTTATCTCTTGATATTACACTTATCTGTGGCTATATGTGAGATTTGACTCCTTTATTTCACATATAGTGTATGTCTGGTTTTGTCCTTAAAACCGGGTGTGACATAGAAGAATTAGGAACGTCCAAGGAAAGGGTAATTATAGGGTAGAGAGGGTTTTTAGGGTTTTCTAAGTGGTTCTATCTTGTCAAAGGCTTACTCTATTTTACCTACTTCAGAGCAGCAAGTCTTTTCAAACTCTTGAAAAAAGACTAGGAAAACAGTAGTTGGGAGAAGGCTGTCAAAAGCTATACGAAAACACCAACCCTAACGTGGTGGATTACAAAGGCCTAACAAAGCTGTCACCTCTGGGGCTAACACAACTATCCGAAGGATTAGACGCAAACTTAGGTAAACCCTAGTCTAGACACCACGTCTGAACTAACGCTTACTACTCTAGTTACCGCGAATAACTAGAGCACTCAATACGAGCAGAGATCCAGTAAATGCAATAAAGCAAGAACTAAAACTAAACAAAATACTTAGAAATAAATGTTGGAAACCTAGAGATTGCTCAAGATGAACCAGATGCTGCAGAAGTATAATGTCGAGGAAGATCTGACAGATCCGACTCCTCCTCAGCTCTCTCCTCTTCTCTCTCCCTGATCTCTAGTTTACAACTAGATGAACTAGAACTAGATGATCATCTAGAGGGATCTCTACTTCTACTTGGATGGAGGGGTGAAACCCTAGCTTTTGCTTTGGATGTAGCTAATGAAGATGGAGATGGCCTAAGGAAGGGGGTCAGCCCCTGCTTATATAGCCCGATGGGGTGAACCGCAGCCCTCGGATCAAACCGACTTGAAACAATGATTAAGAAGCATCGTAGAGGTCGGTTGGAGGCCGCCACGCGAAGCTGGTCTCACTTGGAGGTGGGCCCATGCCAACTGGCCTGACATGTGGGGCCGGCCAGCCCCACTTGTCAGCCTCTAGGCTTATACTTTGTTCCCGTGTCTTCTCGTGTCCTCTAGAACCTTCCCGTCAATTTTTGTGAAATTCTGACTTGATTTGGTCCGGTTTCTTGACTCCTACTCCTTCTCGGCTTATTTTGTTTTTACCCCTCAAAATTCACAATTCACCAAAGCTGTGGAAATTGTTATGTTAGTCCCTAAAACTCTTGCTTGGTGATGGTTCCGGAGTCTTCTAGAATCTTCTGAGTCGTATCCATCGGGGACTTTCTCTCCGAAACTCCAAATAGAGCAAATGATATGTCCGTTTCGATCGTCTCGACGAGCTCTTCACAATGATGTGCTCTAATTCATCACTTGAGATACTTTTATGTGGTAAAATATTGATAATATGTAAAACAAGTGAGAACAACACAACTCGTGGAACTCGTTAGAATCAAACCCTACAACTATGCTTTGTGGTTCATTTCATGCTATTTCATAAAATAGTTGATGGTTATGAATGAGCAATAGTGACCATCAATAGTCATCCATCCCCGTGGCGGGTGCTCTAGGAGAGGACTCCTGATAAAGATGAAAGTTCCTGGTCAATGCTAGAGTAGTGACCAAAAGCATAGACGTGGTGTCTAAGCTAAAAGTCACCTTTGTTTGCCTCATATCCCACGGTTGAGGGGTAAGTGGTAGGTGGTGATAGCCCTGTCCATCCTTTGTAACCCCCATGTTCAGATACAACATACTCCCTCTGTCCCATAAATTGGGTCATTTGGGAGAGAGGCGCTTCTACCAAGGAGATTGGTGAAGGACCTGGATGCCCCTACTAGTACGGTACACGCAGTAGTAGGCCATCAGACAATGCTCAAAACCCATTGGATGGCAGGAGTGAAAGGACAAGGGTGGGGCGTTGGGTGAGTGGGTAGTGGACACGGACAGCTGCTGTCTGCTGGTACGGTACCTATGCATTAGGAGCTGAAACTAGCATAGCGACACTTTTTATGGGACAAAATTTGAATGTAGAATGACTCTTTTTATGGGACGGAGGGAGTAGAGCTATAGACTAGCATCGACTGATAGACTAGTTGCAATCTGATGCCCGAAGTGAGTCTATAGTAGCAAAGTTATCTTCGCTTAAGATTTCTACCCTTAGAAGAACCTCATACCCAAGTTACCCTTCATCTTGTTCTCCTGGGTAAACTAGCCAAAAGACTACTTACACTACCGTTCCTTTGGGAAAATATGATACCCTAAATACTTCTGGGTAAAGTGCTACAATGGTACTTTTGTGTGCTTGAGGACTTTTCTACTTACGCTAAGAAGCACCAACAAGCATTTCTAGTGCCATTGCCAGGGAACGGTTGTCGTTTTAGTCTCTGAACCTAGTTTGCCCATGTATCCTTTGTTTTTACCTTTCTTTTCTTTTTACCTTTTTCAATGGAGCAACCTGCCATTCTAAACCTTTCTGCTCCCAAGGGTGAGTTCATTGAACCTCCACAATCCTCAAAGCCAATCACAACTTCAAGTTATGAACTTCCACCCTAGCTTAATAGCCATGGTTCAGGAACAAGCCTTCTTGGGGTTGGATTATAAAAACCCCTATCACCACCTAAGGGAGTTTGAGTAGCTCTGTGCTTGCCTGACTATTTTAGGCATGTCACAAGAAACTCTTCAGTGGAAGTTATTTCCTTTCTCACTAGATGAAAGAGCAAAACAATGGTATGCCCACAACATAGGGAAGGTAGCTAGTGATTAGAAAGAACTAAGGAACAAATGTTGTCTTGCGTTCTTCCCTATATCATAAATCGCTGCCCTACGACAAGAGATACTCAACTTCCAACAAAAAGAGAAGAAATCCATAGGTGTAGCTTGGGACAGACTCTCAATTTTAACGAGATCTAGCCCAGACTTGTCTATACCCAACCATGTGCTTTTACAACATTTTTGGTTAGGGTTTAGCAAGGAATCTGCTCTACAGCTCGATATAGCTACCGGAGGTTTGTTTACCCATAAAACCACGGCGGAAGGAGAAGCTCTCCTAGATCACATTCTAGAGAACACTCCTCCACTAGAACCCCTCCGTGTAGAGCGTGAGTCGAACCACGAGGAAGTCTCTTTGGCTAAGGCCAAACCCATAACATCCTTAGAGAGACTCTTGCCCGAACCAAAAGATCCGAAGGAAGGTTTCCAACCTTCAGACCTTCCGTATTTTGAGGATGAACTTTTTTGAAGAATTCAGAAACACCTCGAAGTACTACCAAAAGAAGCCACTAGTTCCAGTCACTCCTCTTGAACTGATAGACAAAGAATCCCTTAGAGAGTCTATCAAGGAGTTGACTGCTATATGAGAATTGAATGGGTGGACGAAGGAGAGCGCTCTTCTGAAGAAATTCAAATACGCACCCCCTCTTCAACCATTCATTGTAAAATTTGAGGAACTTGGGTGGATGTGCTTTTTTTAGCAAAAGGGTGGATGTGCTTTTTAACCCATCTGTTGGAGCAAACCTAATGTTTGCAGCCTTCACATCTGCTTATCTTATGGAAAAATCAGTGGCCCTAACAGTTAAGTCCCTTAGGACTAGTCCAAGAACTAGCCTAAAAGGGCTTGGGATTCTCCATGGTACGACTTTACATCATAGGGATATAGAAGTGGCCCTTGATTTTTGTGTCTTCAAAATCTAGGATTTTCACATCATGATAGGGCATTCCTTAGAAAAACTTATTGTGGAGCCTCCTTCATCAGGGGCGTTGGACGTAAAGTTGGGGAGAGACACCTTTACCATTCCTATCACTCGAGCTAAAAACTCGATGGTAGAATCTCTCCCCCATCTTGACCTGCCCAAGGAAGTCATGTTGGTTTTACCCTTTGATTCCCCTAAGTCATCGCGAAACCAACTTAGGAGAAACCATAGATCTTCCTCAAGAGGAAGCACCGGCATGACCTCTGGTTGAGCTAAAACCCCTACCTGCTGGTCTACATTATGCTTTTCTAAATGGCGACAAAGAAACTCCTGTAATCATTAGCGATAAGCTTTCTGATGAGGAGACATCCAAACTCATCGCCATTTTAGAAAAACATAGGTCGATCTTTGGGTATTCTTTGCAAGATCTCAAGGGGATTAGCCCAACTCTCTGTACCCACCAGATTCTAATTGACCCTTCGAGTACACCTTCTCGAGAGCCTCAGCGAAGGCTCAATAATGCGATGAGAAAAGTCATGAAGAAGGAAGTCCTCAAACTTCTTCACACTGGGATAATTTATCCTGTACCACATAGCGACTAGGTTAGTACTGTCTAAGTGGTTCCAAAGAAAGGAGGCATGACGATCATTGAAAACAATAAAAATGAGTTAATTCCACAATGTACCATCACAGGGTGGAGAATGTGCATTGATTACCAGAAACTCAACATGGCAAGAAAGAAAGACCACTTCCCACTGCCTTTCATTGATGAAATGTTAGAGCGGTTGGTGAAGCATTCTTTCTTCTGTTTTCTCTATAGGTATTTAGGATATCATCAGATTCCCATCCACTCCGATGATCAGAGCAAAACAACGTTTATATGCCCATATGGAATGTACACTTATCGTAGAATGTCGTTTGGGTTGTGTAACGCACCCGCATCATTCCAACGGTGCATGATGTCTATTTTCTCGGACATGATAGAAGAAATCATGGATGTTTTCATGGATGATTTCCTGGTCTATGGTAAAACCTTTGACCACTATCTAGAAAATCTAGACAAAGTCTTGCAGAGATGCCAAGAGAAGCACCTGGTGTCCAAGAGGGGGATTGAGGTAGATACAGCTAAGATCGAGGTTATCGAGCAACTAGCACCCCCCGTGAATGTAAAAGGGATCCATGGCTTCCTAGGTCATGCAAGGTTCTGTAGGTGGTTTATTAAGGATTTTTCACAAATTGCTAGACCCCTCATGAACCTGTTAGCTAAGGATGCACCCTTTGAGTTCACAGATAAGTGCTTAAGTGCTTTTCACACTCTTAAGAAAGCACTCATCTCAGCGCTAATCATCCATCCACCCAATTGGTCGCTGCCATTTGAGATCATGTGTGATGCTAGTGACTATGATATTGGTGTAGTGCTTGACCAAACCAAAGATAAAAAGCATCACGCAATCACATACGCTAGCAAAACGCTGACAGGAGCACAACTTAACTATGCTACCCCAAAAAAAGAGCTCTTAGCATTCATTTTTTCTATCGACAAGTTTAGGTCTTAGTGGGTGGGAAAGGTATCGTTTATATTGATCATGCTCCACTTAAATATTTTCTCACTAAGAAAGACGTGAAACCTAGATTAATAAGATGAGTTCTCTTACGCCAAGAATTTGACGTTGAGATATAAGATAAAAAGGGAGAAGAGAACACTGTCGCCGATCATCTATCGCATTTGCAAGTCACTAACATGCAGGAACTATCAATAAATGACTACCTACGCAACGACATGCTACTAAACATGATGGACACAAACCTGTGGTACGCAAACATCGTGAATTTCATGGTTTCAGAATACAAAAGGAAGCTGCAAGCAAAAAGCATACATCACCTTTGGGATGACCCATACCTGTATAGGGTATGCTCTGACAGCCTATTGAGGAGATATGTACCAATGGTAGAAGGATTGCAAATCATCGAGAAATGCCATGCAGCGCCGTACGGAGGCCATTACGGAGTATTCTGCATGCAAGCCAAAATCTGGCAGTACGGGTTCTTCTGGCCAACGATGTACGAAGACACCAAGGAGTTCATCCAAAGGTGTCAAAAATATTAGCTGCAAGGTGTCATTATAGCTCACAATGCAATGCCCTTCCACTACAACCTGCAAGTAGAGATCTTCGATGTTTGGGGCATTGACTTCATGGGGCCATTCCAAAAGTCCCATGATAGCGAGTACATCCTTATCGTTGTTGATTATATGTCAAAATGGGTGGAAGCTCTACCATGCTGAGCTACTGACACCAAGCATGCAAGGAAGATGTTTCATGAAGTGATCTTCCCTCGCTTTGGAACACCACGAATGGTGATAAGCGATGGATGATCCCACTTCATTGACAAAACCTTTAGAGCCTTCCTGAAAGAGCTTGGGGCCAAGCATAACATTGCCACCCCGTACCATCCTTAAACAAGCAGTCAGGCAGAAACTTCAAATAAACAGATCAAAAATATCCTGTAGAAAATGGTCAATGCAATGGAAAAAGGATGGAAAGAAAAGCTACCTGATGCACTTTGGGCATACAGGACAGCTTATAAAACTCCCATTGACATGTCGCTATTCCAGCTCGTATATTGGAAAAGTTGCCATTTACCAGTTGAGCTTGAACACTGAGCTCACTGGGCCATAAAGAGCTGGAACATGGATGTGAAGCTATGCAGTAGAAATCATCAAAAACAAATTGTCGAGCTGGAAGAATGGCGAAAGAAGTCATACCACAGTGCCAAGCTCTACAAAGAAAGAACAAAGAGATGACACGATCATCGAATCCAATACAAAGAATTCAAGGAGGGAGATAAGGTTCTTCTGTTCAACTCCCGAGTCAAACTCTTTGGTGAAGGAAAACTAAGAAGCAAATGGCAAGGACCATACACCGTCATTAGCACATCGCCACACGGCACGATCACCATCTAGGACGATGATGGTAACATTTTTCAAAGTTAACAATCAACGTTTAAAAGTTTTCCTAGATCCTTCTTATAACACTAACTTAGAAATAGATAAAATAGATTTAATTGCTTTTGATAATTTTTTTTCAAAACTTATGAAAAATTTAAAATTATTTACGTGAACATATTCTTTCATTTATTAAAAATATAAAAATTTGCTTTATCTTCTTAAGCAAGTCATCATGGTAAAATGACCTTTATGCCCTCACTAGACAAACCATGATTCTTGCTCTATCTTGCCTGATTTTTGTTGATCACATGTTCATTCACTCTTTATTATAAGATCATGTGAAATTTGAAATTTGAATATTCTTGATTCAACTTGATCAAGTGCATCTTTGCTCTATCATGCTGTGATACTGTTGAATCATGATTTGACACCAGCATCACTAGGATCCCCACGTATGCATGTGCACCTAGATGAAAACCTAGGCCAGGAGGAGCATCTGGGGGTGCAGGTGCACCCATGGTGCGACCGCACCACCCTTGGCTCCGCTGGCTCCCAATCTTCTTGTGCATCTTCTTGATCCTCGAAATATCACAGCCATGACGGTGCTTGGTTTGTTTCCATCACGGTAGAGGCCCAAGATCCTGTATAAGCTACCCCATAGCTTGTCCTATCCTCACACCAAGCTATAAGCTCTCTTCTCTCCCTCCACTTAGCACTCAAGCTCTAAGCTCAGCAATGGCCAGCCATGCTCTCACTTTGTAAAAGGGCTCTTGCTCCACCTACAACCTTGATGGCATTTCGGCGTCCATTGATCTTGTACCCGGGAGCTCTTTCATGAGGGAGGAAGTGAAGGCGATCTTGGAGGCACCGCTCACTATCATGCCACCACCAGCTGTACCATGAGTGGTGGTTCAAGCCTGAAGACCACGACGCGTTCCAAGGCACCCCATGGTGGTGCCAAGGAGAAGAAGACGATGCCAACACGACCTACCACTAACGCCATCGGCCTCAAGCAGAAGGCACCCAACATTAGCAGACCTAACAAGCGCTCTGTTGTAACGCCTTCAGGCAATATGGTCTCCCACGCTAGTTCATCCTTTCATACTGCTAGGCCTAGTCTCTCCTACATCATGGTAGGCATACGCAAACCCAAAGGAGGGCACGGGAAGGCGCTCATGCGCAAATCGCCTAAAAAGTCAAAAAACAAGCTGGCTCCGTTAGGGAAGGAGACAAAATCCTTGGGTGTGGCCCTTAGGATCAAGAGGATGATTAAAGCTCAAATTAGAGGGCAACCCATTGGATTTCTTAGCGATAGTGAGGATGAGCAGCCATCCAAAGGCCCTATGCTTGCCTCACTTAGCGCTAGCAACAAAAGTCTATGCAAGAGAGATAGAAAGGCTAATGATCATCTCAATGAGAGTCTGCTAAAAATGAAGGACCTCAGTGATGAGTTCAATGAGCTCTGTCGTGGCTTTGTTGAGAAGGTGGCTAGGGTAGCAAAGGCAGCGGGAGTAGAACATGCTTTGAATCAGCATTTCTAGGCCATTCCCGTTGTAGCAATAATTTAGGTGCATCTTTTTCTTCCAAGTTTTTCATTCCTATCATTTGAATTACATCATGTAATGCGCCTACATTTTATAATTGAATAAAAATTTTATTACTAGAAATATTTGTTGCACTTATTTTCTTCTCTTGTTATTGTCAAAATAAGAACAGGTACAAAAACAAGTGTGGGGGAGGAACCACACTCACCTCCACTTCGGTTGCACAAAAGACGGTCAAATTCAAATTTGGTTTGTGCAACTCTCACTTTCATATTTGAATAGAAGGAATATGCTCCATCTCCATGTCTTCCTTTGATTAAAAATGTTTGCATACTTTTTATTCCTTGCTAATATTCCTACAAACTTGTGAACACTTATTATAGGGAATCCATTTTATCTAAGTAATTGAGGAATGAGATATAGTAGGATGACATGACACTTGCTCATTCTTGCAAAGTACTTGGGGTTCATTTCTACAAAACAAAATTCAAATAGCATGTTCCTTGAATGAGATTCAAATACCTAAGGCCATATATGATTTTACATGACAAAACCTTCCATTGAGAGATGATTCATGCTCCCAAGATCAAAACTCACGTACACGCTACAAATAAATAGCTATTCCTACACCAGGAATATGCTAAAACATGTTTTCCATCACCACCAAAATAAAAACCCCATGTTTTACAATTTGATCTCTCTAGCTTATTTCTAGAAAGAGATGGTAAGGCTATGCAAAAAGTATTGAAAAAGGGGACACATGAAGGTCCCAAAGTATAGAAAAAGAGGGGGGACACATGAAGGTCCCCAAAAGTATTAAAAATGATGAGCACATGAAGGCTTATAGAAGAATAAGATAGCCATGTCTCAAAACAAAAGCTAGAGAAAAAGATCATGTCAAATAGAGGAGTATAAGTCCACCAAAAATTCCACACACTTGCACTGTTTTGATCTAAGGGTATGACGCTTCTCTCCGGTGAGGTCCGGGATTTGACTTTACAACATATGCAAGGTAAGTGTGCCTCATAATTTCCATCCCTGCCTAAAAGCTCCATATAAACTTATTAGAAGTAGGATGATCAAAAGAAGGCAAACATCTCAAAATATGCGTTGGTGAGGAACCACTTACAAAATTGAGTGACTGTTGACGGTAATTAACTATCATAATTAACCATCAACTTAAATAAAAGAATGCTATAAAATTGATTACCACCATAGACTAGGTGTTTAACTGACAGAATTCCATGAGTTTTGGTGAATATCTATTTCTACAGGGTGCCAGCTGAAAATAATAAAAGATGGCCCACATGTCAGGTTTACATAGAGAGAAAGGGCCACATATGGAAAAAGTATAATCTAGAAGGTTTGGAAAGCCAAACTCTAGGAGGTTGGACCCACCTGTCACTGTGATAGGGGCGGGCGCCTAGCCCTAGGGGCGGCTGCCCCACCTAGGGAGCCAATTAGCTTCCACCTCGCGGATCTTGCCTCCATCGCCTTTGAGGATGAATAAAAATCATTGATCAAGGTCGGTTTGATCCGAGGGCTGTGGTGCTTCCTAGGGGGCTATATAAGCAAGGCCCCTAGCCCCTGGAGGAGAGTTTAGAAACCCTAATTCATATTTTCCAGAGAGAATTCGCCTAAGAGGGGTCCCTTGAATGGATCTTTCTCTAGGGCACATACAAGAGAGTTTAGCTTTGTAGTATCTATGTGAGATTAGAGTTATTCTTCAAGATTAAGAGAGTTAGAGTGGAGGTAGAAGATTGGAGGAAGCTCGGCCTATCGGTGTCTCCTCTCTAAGCTTGTATCTACGAGGTCAAGTCTCCTAACCCGAGGCTTGGTTTTAGGATTCTTCGACAATTCAACTTCTAATACTAAGTAAGTACGTTGTTATTATTGTTCTTTGGTTTACGAGTTTACTTTATTCGCTTCGCGTAGGGAATAGAGTAATCATTCGTAGCATAAGCATGGTGCTTGGGCTAGGAATACTCGTAGATACCCCCTATCTGGCCGGATCGATGTGTAGTAATGTGGGAAGTGACAATCTCATTGTTACCTTTGGAGCCCTCCTCCCGTCAGAAGGTTTGGTAGGATTTAAGTACCCTGGTCAAGCATCCTCTGTGGTGTCTCTTTTCCATTGGTATTTCCCCTTAGACCAATAGTATCATAGCTTGCCATAGGTTGGAACCAAACTGTCATCGTAGTTCTCTCTAATCGCTTATATCTTCACCACCTTGTAGTGCGGGCCAAGGGTAATAGTAAAGACTGGGTTAGTCATCGCACGCTTTCTCCTTGCGGATAAAACAAATACGATACTCTGGACTTATCTTCTGGGTGAAGTGCTCACCAATATCCGTGCGCTTGCGGATTATTTCTCTTAAATTCCTTCGTGTGTGTATCTAGTATCAATAAGCATTTCTGGCGCCATTGCCGAGGAGAAAGACGTCAGCTGAGTTAACCTTAAGTCTTGCTTTACCTTGTACCTATACTTTTATCTTTTTCTTTTTATTTCTTACCTTATTCTTCTTGCCTTTTTCTATCCTTATGGATAATATAAATTCAATTCCTATCTTTTAATTTTCTGCACCCACGGAGACCAGCCTAGTGCCATGGGAGTCATCACAACCTATCCAAACCCCTAACTATAGGCTAAGTCCGCGGTTGATTGCAATGGTCCAAAGCCTATGTATTTTAGGAGGAGTAGACGAAAACCTTTACCTTCATATCTGAGACTTTGAGCAAACATGTGACTGTCTTCGCATAGAGGGCATGTCTGATCAAACTTTACGTTGGAAGCGATTTACTTTTTTTAAGGGAAAAGCTAGAAAATGGTATGATAAAGCCGTAGGTAAGCAACAAGGAGATTGGGGATCCTTATGTTCTAATTTTTGCCTAGATTTCTACCCCATCTCTCAAATCATTGACCTTAGAATCAAGGTTTTGACTTTTAAGGAAGAACCTAGTGAATATTTGGCCTCATCCTGGAATTGTTTCATAACTCTTTTAGCATCTGGCTCGGATCTTAGTTTACAAGACCCTATTCTTCTTCAATATTTTTATAAAGGTCTTCATAAAAAGAGTAAGCAGTTGCTCGATACAACTTCTGGAGGATCATTCTTGCATGTTTCATCAGAAAAAGCAAGATCAATCTTAGATCAAATCCTATCCTCTAAATTAGATAATCTCCTAGAAGAAGAACCTCAAGTAGTTGAAGCAAATTCTTTGCTAGATATACCATCTACTTCAGCTATTCTAAGTGTTGAGCAAGAAGAAGAAGAAATTTCGTTTCCTAATTTTATGCTTGATATCGAACCTGATCTTTTTTCCAATTTTGGAAACATGATGAATCATCATTCTATAAAGAAACCACAAAATCATCGTAATCACCTTAGAGAATCTTTGAATCCTTCTAAGGATATTTCTTATAGAAGCACTTTAGCAGAGCTAGTGTCAGTCATAAGCAATGAATGGTTAGAAGAATCAGAGCTTTCTTCTGATGTGATTCGTTTGGATTCACCCTCTCTTCCAATACGTTGCTCAATTGATTCCAACCATATAGATGCTCTCTATAATCCAGTTGTGGGTATTAATATCATATTTGTTTCAGTTGCACAACATTTAATGAAGCATATGACATTAACCCCAACTACAAAATTGATGAAGAGTCTTTCAGGACATATTGTCCCCAGTTTAGGAATTTTACATATTCAACCAATCCAGGTAGAAGGAACCTTGGTTCATTTGAGCTTTTATGTCTTCCCCGTATGGGACTTCGACCTGTTTATAGGACAACCTTTTAGAAGACTTCTTTATGAAGGACAAATAGGGAAATTAAACATTTATTTTGGAAAGAAACTCCAATTCCTAGTGTCCATATCTCATTCTCTAAGTACTAGGACCGAATCTTATCTAGAATCTAACCCGCTCGAGGAATTTAAGGCTGCTTCTTTAGAATTTTCATCCAACTTAGGTCTAGAGGATGATGCTCAATTCTTCGTAGAAGAAGAGGCTGATTACTCTGAGCCTGAACCTTTAGATGAGTTTGCAGAGCCACCTAGACCTCCTATAGAGCTTAAACCTTTACCAACCGGTCTTAGATATGCTTTTCCAAATGATGATCCAGAGTTCCCTGTGATTATAAGTGATAAACTCACTTGGGAACAAACTCTTCGCTTAATGGCTGTTTTGGAGAAACATCGATCAACTTTTGGCTACTCACTCCAAGATCTTAAAGGAATTAGTCCTACCCTTTGCACCCATCGCATTCCTACAGACCCCACTGTTCTACCTTCTAGAGAACCACAATGTAGACTCAACAATGCGATGAGGGAGGTTGTTAAAAAGGAAGTTTTAAAATTGTTGCATGCTGAAATTATCTATCATGTGCCACACAGTGAGTGGGTAAGCCCTATCCAAGTTGTGCCTAAAACGGGAGGCATTACTGTTGTTAAGAATGAGAAGAATGAGTTGATCCCTCAGCGTACCGTCATAGGATGGCGGATGTGCATAGATTATAGAAAGCTTAATAAAGCTACTAGGAAGGATCATTTTTTGTTGCCTTTTATTGGTGAGATGTTAGAACGGTTAGCCAATCATTCTTTCTTCTGTTTTCTTGATGGATATTCAGGGTATCACCAAATCCCTATCCATCCTGATGATCAAAGCAAAACCATTTTTACATGTCCCTATGGAACATATGCTTATCGTAGAATGTCTTTTGGGTTTTGTAATGCTCTAGCGTCTTTTCAAAGATGTATGATGTCTATATTTTCTAAACTCATTGAAGAGATTATGGAAGTTTTCATGGATGACTTTTCTGTTTATGGAAAAACTTTTGATGATTGTCGTGAAAATTTAGATAGAGTTTTGCAAAGATGTGAAGAAAAGCACTTAGTCCTTAATTGGGAGAAATGTCATTTTATGGTTAGAGAAGGAATAGTGCTTAGACACTTAGTGTCTAAAAGAGGTATAGAGGTAGATAGAGCTAAAATTGAAGTAATTGAACAGCTACCTCCACCTGTGAATGTGAAAGGAATTAGAAGTTTTCTTGGCCATGCTGGTTTTTATCGTATGTTTATAAAAGATTTCTCGTTTATTGCTAGACCTCTTACTCGTTTGCTAGCCAAGGATGTTCCTTTTGAATTTGATGATGCATGTTTAAGATCTTTTGAAATTTTAAAGAAAGCGCTCATCTCAGCACCAATCATTCAACCCCCTGATTGGTCTTTACCTTTTGAAATTATGTGTGATGCAAGTGATTATGCTGTGGGGGCAGTTTTAGGATAGACTAAAGATAAAAAGCATCATGCAATAGCCTATGCTAGCAAAACTTTAATAGGACCTCAGCTTAGTTATGCAACTACTGAAAAAGAGTTCCTTGCTCTTATTTTTGCTATTGATAAGTTTAGATCTTACTTAGTGGGAGCTAAAGTAATTGTTTATTCTGATCATGCTACTCTGAAATATTTGCTTACTAAGAAAGATGCTAAACCGCGTTTAATACGATGGATTTTGTCACTCCAAGAATTTGACTTAGAAATAAAAGATAAAAAAGGAGTAGAAAATTTTGTTGCCGATCACTTGTCTAGAATGCAGTTTGAGAATTTACAGGAACTACCCATCAACGATTCACTCTGGGACGACATGCTCTACGAGATCAACAGATCTGACCCCTGGTATGCAGATATTATTAATTTTATGGTTTCAGGATATGTACCACCAAGAGCAAACAAAAGGAAACTTATCCAGAAAAGTCGTACTCACATATGGGATGAACTGTACCTCTTTCGAGTCTGCTCAGATGGCCTTCTCAGGAGATGTGTACCTATTGAAGAAGGAATAAAAATCATTAAGAGATGCAATTCATCACCATATGGAGGACATTATGGGGCATTCCGCACACATGCAAAGATTTGGCAATGCGGATTCTTTTGGCCAACAATGTATGAAGACACAAGAGAATTTATCCGAAGATGTGGACCATGTCAAAGGCACGGCAATATCAATACAAGAGATGCCATGCCACTCATCAACAATCTTTAGATCAAACTTTTTGATGTTTGGGGAATTGACTACATGGGACTATTCCCGCCATCAAAGAAATGTGAGTACATTCTGGTGGCAGTAGATTATGTCTCCAAGTGGGTCGAAGCTTTGCCATGCAAGAATGCTGATAACATAAATTCCAAGAAGATGTTTGAAGAGATAATATTTCCAAGATTTGGAATCCCGAGGATAGTGATAAGTGACGGAGGATCACACTTCATTGACAAGTGCTTTGAGCACTACTTGTCTAAACATGGAATACTTCACAACGTTGCTACCCCCTATCATCCTCAGACAAGTGGACAAGAAGAAACATTCAATAAGCAAATCAAGAACATTCTGTAGAAGACAATAAATGAGATGGGTACTGGATGGAAGGACAAGCTTCCTGAAGCACTCTGGGCGTACCGAACAGCATACAAGGCACCCATTGGGATGTCTCCTTATCAGTTGGTGTATGGGAAGACTTGTCACTTACTAGTGGAATTAGAATTCAAAGCTCACTAGGCTATCAAGAAATGGAACATGGACCTTGATGCTGCTAGAGTAAGGAGGAAAATGCAACTCTCAGAGCTAGATGAATGGAGAGAAAAAGCATATCATAACTCAAAGATTTATAAAGAGAGAGTCAAGAGATGGCATGACAAGAGAATCAAGAAGAAGGAGTTCACCCCAAGAGATAAGGTATTACTTTTTAATTCTAGGGTAAAACTCTTCAGACATGGAAAGCTACGGAGTAAGTGGGAAGGACCATTTAAGGTGGTAGACGCATCTTCACATGGAGCGATTACACTTCAAAATGATGAAGGTATGTTATTCAAGGTAAATGATCAACACCTTAAATTGTTTTTAGAACCTAAAAAAGAATTAGATGTGATTAATTTCTTTATTATTTAAGTATTGTTGGGCCTGACCTTTTCAGTTTTCATTTTTTAGGGCCCAACATATTTTTTGAAATAACAAAAATATTTAGAAAATACTGCAAAAAAGAGGACCGGAGCTGGGCTCGTGGGCCGGGCGCCTGCCCCTAGGGCTAGGCGGCCGCCCCACCCCCTGCGCCGTTTCGCCGCCGCCTTTTGCCTTCGCGATTGTTCTATATTCTTCTTCCAAAAAAAGTTTTTTCCTAGCTTATTTGGGCATTTTTATCACGAGATACCATTTAGATGCCATTTTGGTCCTCTGAGCCCTCCTATATAAACACTCCATGAAGTCAGCTGTAACACCCCAGGTGTTTGTCACTCAATAAGTAGTGGGTTTGAGCTCAAACATGAGAGATTAAGTGGAGATGACAATGTCAAGGTCAACCTATGGAGATGAGCCTAACCTAAAGTTGAATGTTGTACCATTGCTTTACATATAGGCCATTTTCAAAGGTATATGCTTGGATGGTGTTATTGCAATATCTTCATGTGTCTCACCTTAGTACCTATCTATATTGATCCCTGGAAAAGTTTCATGAAGTTTGGAATCAAAAAGTCACATGAAATGATAAGTCATATCCTTCTTGGAATGGTGTGATTGAGTGAATGGAATTATAGATCATCAACCAAACTTTGCAACTTGCCCAAATGACTCCAGATGAACTCTACAACAAAAGTCATGAAGGGTTCATGTTTAGCAAATGTCAAGAAAATGCCCCGATTGGCCTAAAACCCTAGTTTCGGCTTTATCGAGTTTATACTTTGACCAAAGTGAGAGTTTGACTTCTGTACTAGTTATGAGGTTTGACCTTAAACAAAAGTTGTAGTTCATCTTGTATAGAACAAACTTTGTTTAATGGTCAAGAGCTAATTTGGCCTCTAACCTAGCCAAATAGAGCTCACAAGAATCAACTTAGTGCTGTTTTCAAGGTCTCGAATTTGACTAAGTCTGGAATTACAATGTCATGGTGGTTGGCATCTCGCGTTCTCCAAATTTTGCTATGCAGCTTAAATTGGTCCAAATGTAAAAGTTGGAGCTTACATGATGGGGAAGAACATACAAGAAGATGGCACCAATTGCAATTCATTTTGACCCCCATTTTGGATTGTTGCTCGTTGCTTTCAAATCGCTGACAGTGTCAACTTTGGGGCTAATTATCTCCTAATCTGGGACACTAATGACCTTGCTCCCTAAATGAAAGTTGTAGAGCATTATCTGGGCAATAATTTTGTTTAAAGGCCCTTGGCCCAAATCGGAGAGCAACAAGCCCAAACTGGCGCCCCAAAGTGGTCTGAGTGATGCCTGCCAACTGCTCGACAGCTGTTCCCTTAGTGGAGGGCGTGGCGGCCATGCACCAGTTCGCCTCCACCATGGAAGCCGCGTGTCGTCCCCTCTGCCGTGTGTCCGTGCCTCACTTGGCATGGTGGAACAACTGAGCGACCGCCCGAGCTCCTCCCTAGCCCCCCTTCAGTCCCTTTCCGCTCCTTCTCGCGCGCAAGCTCGAGCTTCCGAAGCTCACCGCCACAGCCACCATTGCCGAGCGGTGGAGCTCCGCCCAACCGCTGCTGCACTCTATCTCCATCCCGAGCAAGGGCGTCACCACCTCTGCCTCACCGTGCTCCGTCCCCTGCGTGCGCTCGCCGGGCTACTGGTCGCCGGCAGCGCCATCGCCGCCTGCAGCCGCCGCCGTGCCTCCTGGCTCGCATGGCCAGAGGGCCACGGACGATCGCAGGCCATGCTGCAGGTGGCCACAGGCGCACCTTACCGTCGCGCAGCTCCTGTGCCGCTCCTCCGCCGCCGGCGAGCCGCAGGCCGGGTTTTCCCCTCGCCGGAGCCCGCTTTCCCCCCCTCCATTCCTATGCTCGCTAACGGGAGGTAGAAGAAGCCGACTCCCTCTCTCTGTGTCCTTTTATTTGAATGACAGTTGGGACTAGGTGGTACAGCGGGTCCCACATGTCAGCTTAAGTAATGGCTGAGTTGGGTAAGTAATCGGGTGTGCCTAGCGAATGTTGTTAGGGTTGTTTTATTTCATTTTTGAATATCAGATTTGATGTAAATCTTCTAAAATTTATATCTCCTGTTAGGTAATTCCAAAAATAGTAAATGAGGACTTTTTGGAAACCTTGGGAAAAGATCTATGCAGTGGAGTCATAATATGTTACATGTTGTAGATATTTTCTGATGTCTTTATTTAAGCCTTAAAAATACTCAAAAAATGCTTACCAACTTGAGCAGAGCCATATCTAGAGTTTTAGAACTCCAAAAATGATGATTCTTGTTTTGTTAATTTTGTGATGACATGTACTTGCTAGGAAAAATATTAAACATACTAATTATTCACTATTTTCTTAGGGTTTTGATTGGACCTTGATAAATAAGGGAATTTATATCATTTTTCTTGTCATTTTATATCTTGAGTTGTGATGCTCCAAATGATGTAAAATTTTTATGGTAGGTTTTTCATGATATGGATGTACTGTGGTATAAATTTCATAGTCATTGCTTATTGTATGATCTAATTATTGATTTAACTTGTTTAAGGCTTGATAAATAGCTTATAAATAATATATAAATGATAAAATGGAAAATGTTGTTCCATTATCTTAGTATGAGGATGCTATATCATTTTGATCCATACTATGGCCATGTGTTCATAGAAAATATTGAGTTTTAGGTTTAACTTGCTCTCACATAATTTATTGCTATGGCCATTTGTTTTTTTCATAGAGGTTGATATACATGTCCAAATGGTTTCAAATTTGGACAGTAGACTTTTGGGAGCATGTGTAGGCCACTGTAATTTCTGTAGAATTTATTGTCCACTATAATTAAGAAAATGCATTAAAAGAAATTATTTAGGAATGGACACTATGTTTTCTGGTGTTCATTATTCATGTGTGACATGTTGGTAAAGTTGGTTTTATTCAATTGTATGATTGCAACATAAGTTAATAATTATTTCTCGCAATTACTAGTTTCTTGACAGTTCTGGGGGCAATGTAGATTACCCCATGTTAATTATGTTTTCTGAGCACCTTGTCTATAACAAAGTTGTATATAATTCATGTATCTAGTTTGTGTTAAAATTTGGTGGCATTTGGTCAAGTAGTTTTTGAGTTATAGATGTTTAAAGTCAGGTTCCAGATTTGGTTGCTCTCTGTCTGGAGCAGACCAGAGTCTGTAATTTCATCTTTTTGACCAATTAAACTTGGGAATCAGGCTTAGTGGATATTAAATGAATTGTAGACAATTTCATAAGCTTTCCAGAATGTCTTCTTGCGAGTCATTTGGATTTAGGGATCTCCAGTTATGATTGATTTACCCAGCTACTGCATGTATGTCCAGAATTGTGGAAAATACATGATTGCTTGGTTACTTTGTTTGCGTATTGCTAAGTGTGATTCATGTCTTTGGTGATTAAGCTATTACACCTGAGACTTTGTACATCTTATGTCATGCTTGGTGTTGCTTTCTTTGCTATTTAAGCATATTTGTTTGTATAAGGTTACTTAAGTGATGTGATGTGCTTACGTGTTTTTACTATAACCTTATACTTGCCTTGATTAACGTGTGATGCATCATCTATTGCATTTCCTTGTATTCATGCACTGCACCTTGCATTTCATTTAGGTACGCTAGCTGAAAAACGTGAAGGACGTGATGTGGCATTAGAGCCAAACCCGAAGACGGTGTTTGGTGGATCCATCCCGAAGATAGAAGAACCAAACAAGTGTTAGACGGAGGGAATGCTCGCCAAGCGAGTTTCTTCTGACATACTCTAACTTGAGTCGGATCCCAGGCAAGCCCCGGAGCATTATAAGCCTCCTACCTTCAAAGCAATTAATTCTATATATGTTATAAGTATTGTTGCATTAAGTGGTAGGAGTTGGTTGAAAACCTTGCTGCATTATATCATTTCTTGTCCAAATATATGAATCCTTGAATCCTACATAGACTAGGATCGAGTAGATGCTTAGCCCTGCTTTAAGCGGTAGAAGTCAGGTGATTTCCTGTCACCTGCGAGATATAGGGATATTCATATATGGCACAGTTGGCTATATTTGCTATCGTGGAATGGAACCATGTGTTAATAAAATGAAATGAGACCGGGCGGGATGACGATAGTGAAGCAACAAGGCATGGAGGTCTTGGGTGTAGATCTATCCCCGTCTGAGTTGTTTAAGGACCGATTCGCTGTACGTCCTTGAGTCATGTTGAACGCAGTCTAACACTTAGTTGGCCGGATAAGTCGTTCTGACCGCGAATCCGAGTAATACAGTTCAGGCCAGGAATCGAATGGTAGGTTGCTTCTTGGAGGAGAGAAAGGACGTGCTTGGGGACATTGGCGTGAGACCAAGGGGGGGTTAGAGTCCCTATCACCTGGCAGAGTGTCGGCCTTGGGGTCATGACATCATTCGGACCCGCGGCTCCTGAACTGTACGAAAGGTGACCTGAGCAGCCCTCGCCAGGCGTGACTCGGTGAGTGTTAGAAATACCCCTCCAGCTGGATAGGGATTCGATTCGAATCGCCGTCGCTCCCGGTTAGTGAGCACTTGACTTGAGCAGCGGCAACGTAGATTCCATTAAATTGAACGGAGGGTTAATTGGATCACGATGGAAAGGTTGCCTCAATTTATACCTGCTATGGTTAATATTGTTTGCTCCTAATTAAGTGAGTGCTCTAGTACAGGTTCTAATATAGATGATAGGTTAATGATAATTAACTTGATGCTTAAGCATTAATGATTGATCATCTATATTAAGCTTTTATGCAAAATGTTGTCAAGCTAGCCCCACTTTATATCAGCCTTGCATGATCCTTGGTGTCACCTTATTTCTGGTTTCTGACGGGTAAGTCTAGCTGAGTACTTTGTCGTACTCAGGGTTTTATCCCCACTTGTTGCAGGTTGTGAAGTATCATGGCTACTGCAAGAGTTGGTTGGCTCCTGCCGTAGTGGCGGAGTGTGATCACGGGCATGATCCTTCTGAGTCATCTTCTCTCTAATGCATTTGTTGGAAGTCGACCATGGTACTGGCATGTATTTGAAATAAGAATAATGTTAGTTTCAAATTACTTTGCTTCCGCTACTTTTCAATGTAAATTAATAACTTTGTTGAACTCCGATGTATATTGAATTACTTGTGAAATGATTGTAACATGTGACTTGTTATGTTGAATCACTACGATCTTGGCTTGTATGTTGGTTGGTTTGAAATCCCTCGTGATTTCATTGGACTACCGGAGTTATATGGGCTCAAGTGCGAGAATTTGATCATTTTGGTGATTATTTTTGTACTTGTGCTCTTATAATTTGGACGGTTCCGTTACATCAGACATCCTCATTCCATCAGATCATTCCTCTCTACCTTTTAGAACCTTGCTAGTTCTCCCTCCAAAGCTCCAATGGCCAACCATGACAAGAGGATCATCCCCTACAGACTTAACCTCAACTCCATTCCTGAGGAAGATCCAGATTGCAAAGCTCTTATCCCAGTTAGCGATGCTACACCCCTCGCTGCCATTCCAACAAGGCCTCATAGCTATAGCCAATCCTACTTTGCTCAGCTAGTTCTCGCAGCACCTCTGCAGCCTCTACTACTAGAAGATAAACCGCGAAGGGGCCTGTCATCCAGCTACTTGCTGGAACCAAGCTCTTGCCACCGAAGCACAATGAGATGCTTGTTGGTGTGAAGACCAACAAGAAAGGAGAGATCGTCTGCGCCAAGTACAGCACTAGGGAATGCACCTACTTCGAAGGAGTCCGCGCTCATCCAAGCAAAGTCAAATTCCTTCCACCTAAGGAAGCTCCTAAGCACGCCCTTGCTAAATCTGAAACTCCACGCAAGCGTCATAAGACTTTAGCTTATCTAGAGAAATTGATAGAGGCTCAGCAAGCGACTATCTCCTCTATAGAAGCCACTCTATGCCTTCAGGGTAGATGCTTTCTTCGCACACATGAGAAAGTAGAGGACATAGAGAAAGACAACAAGAAACTAGACAAGTGCTTAAGTGCTTTAGAGCCTCCTAAGCCAAAGAAGTAGATTAAGCCAGTCTAGCAGTTGATAAGGCACCTTCAAGATTAGTCACAAGATTGCTTAGATTAAGCCAGTCTACCATGTTTTATATAAAAGAAAGCAGGAAATAAGTGTGGGGGAAGCACTCGAAGATATATGATACGAGGACCCTGCATGTCGAAGCGGGCTTCGGGAAGCCACCCCAAGTGGGGCGGCGAGCGCCCAGGGTGTAAGCCCTCCTTGCTCCGTCCTTCGACCATGGTCGGGTTTGCTCCCTACACGTTCCAATTTTTATATATACACTCTTTGTTACGTTTTGCATTATGAATTCTTGAGTACTATCTATTTAAATGCTGAATTGAAAAAGATAGATTATTCTAGTCATGATCTCTTTATAGACTCACACCATGATTCTTTCCTAGGAGTCATGTTGCTTTTGGGAACTTAATTTTTAGGGTCCCCATGTCATTTAAGTTGTTGTGGAGTGAGAGATAGTAGAATCATGAGAACCTGATTTCTGATACTTTGTCACTTGGAGAATTTCTTTTAAACAATGTTAAAATTATTAGCTATGCTTCTCCTCTGTGGTAAGAATAAAAATTCCTAATAGAACCTCATATGTATAAAACTAGCACATAAGCTATTTACTTTGTGTTGAGTTTGGTCAAGCCGTGCTAGACCCTTGTTGAGAGGTGGGCCATACCCCAAGATTAGGATTCACACTAATTTAAATTCACTCAAAATTTGTTCTACTCCTACCCTAGGAGTAAACAATCAAAAAAATATATTCCCTATAGGTTTTCCTTGATTGCTAGCCATGATTCTAAAATGCTCCAGAATGTTATTATCTTCTCACAATGTTCTATCAAAGTTCATGTATTACGTTGTTATTAACAAAAAGAGAAGAAGAAAAAAAAGAAAGAGAAAAAGAAAAAAGTGTTGGTCTTATCTTTTGTGAAGAACAAGTTTTAGTTGCAATTCTTCAAATCTAAGTGGGATAATATATATTTTGTAAAGGAGCATTGTGGAATTATCTTGCACCCCTTCTATCTTCCACAAATATTTTCTACTACATTTATTCTTTTGAAACCACACCACATGCACGTCCTGATCTAGGGGTATGTCACTCCCCTCCTTGGATCCCGTTTTGACTGGGCAACATATGCAAGGTAAGTATGCTACATCCTTGAAATACCTTCAACTCCAAATAAGCTTTTGTAGAGTTAGGATGTGCTATAAGACATTTCCTCATACATGCCTCAGAGAGATCCACAAATACCACATATGTTGAGTGACTTGAGAGTACCACATGAGGTAGAAGGTAAGCTATGCTTTTATTTCAAATGCATACAAAACTCCACGTGACAGGTTGAAAGGAGAAAGGGGCTCAGTTTCAAGTTGTTCCACTCTTCAACTACCCAAAATGGTATGGTAGATACTTGAAATCCCGCAGTACAGGTATGACTAAGGAATAAATCTACTATTGATGTCTTGTCTAGAGATTATGCCTAAGGTAATCCGTTCTTTTCTCGAGGACGAGTAAAAGTCTAAGTGTGGGGGAGTTTGTTGATGGTAATTAACTATCATATTTAACTGTCAACTTAAATAAAAGAATGCTATGAAATTAATTACCACCATAGACTAGGTGTTTAACTGACAGAATTCCACGAGTTTTAGTGAATATCTATTTCTGCAGGGTGCCAGCTGAAAATAATCAAAGATGGCCCACATGTCAGGTTTACATAGAGAGAAAGGGCCACAGATGGAAAAAGTATAATCTAGAAGGTTTGGAAAGCCAAACTTTAGGAGGTGGGACCCACCTGTCACTGTGACACGTGCGGGCGCCCAGCCCCAAGGGCGGCCGCCCCACCTAGGGAGCCAATTAGCTTCCACCTCATGGATCTTGCCTTCATCGCCTTTGAGGATGAATAAAAATCGTTGATCAAGGTCGGTTTGATCCGAGGGCTGTGGTGCTTCCTAGGAGGCTATATAAGCAAGGCCCCTGGCCCCTGGAGGAGAGAGTTCAAAAACCCTAATTCATATTTTCCAGAGAGAATTCACCTAAGAGGGGTCCCTTGAATGGATATTTCTCTAGAGCACATACAAAAGAGTTTAGCTTTGAAGTATCTATGTGAGATTAGAGTTATTCTTCAAGATTAAGAGAGTTAGAGTGGAGGTAGAAGATTGGAGGAAGCCTAGCCTGTCGATGTCTCCTCTCCAAGCTTGTATCTATGGGGTCAAGTCTCCTAACCCGAGGCTTGGTTTTAGGATTCTTCGGCAATTCAACTTCTAATACTAAGTAAGTACGTTGTTATTATTGTTCTTTGGTTTCCGAGTTTACTTTATTCGCTTCACGTAGGGAATAGAGTAATCATTCGTAGCATAAGCATGGTGCTTGGGCTAGGAATACTCGTAGATACCCCCTATCTGGCCGGATCGGTGTGTAGTAACATGGGAAGTGACAATCTCATTGTTACCTTTAGAGCCCTCCTCCTGTTAGAAGGTTTGGTAGGATTTAAGTACCCTGGTCAAGCATCCTCTGTGGTATCTCTTTTCCATCGGTATTTCCCCTTAGACCAATAGTATCATAGCTTGCCATAGGTTGGAACCAGACTGTCATCGTAGTTCTCTCTAATCGCTTATATCTTCACCACCTTGTAGTGCAGCCCAAGGGTAATAGTAAAGACTGGTTAGTCATCGCACGCTTTCTCCTCGCGAATAAAACAAATACGATACTCTGGACTTATCTCTCGGGTGAAGTGCTCACTGATATCCGTACGCTTGCGGATTATTTCTCTTAAATTCCTTCGTGTGTGTATCTAGTATCAACAGTGACCCGAGAGAATCATTCAAGGAACAAAAGCTGTCTTTATGTTTTCAAAATCATACAAAAACCCAAGTTTATGAGCATGAATGGAGGAAGAAGATTTAAATCCATGCTATTCCAATTTTCAATCACCCAAGATATTTTGGTAGACACTGGAAGTTCACAGGTTCAGGTGAAGCTCGGAATAACCTGTATGCAGATTTTCAAATCAAGGAGATGAACCCACTTAGTCATTAGAACTTTACTCGAGGACGAGCAAAGGACTAAATGTGGGGGGAGCTTGTTGATGGTGCTTAACTCATATTTTTACCACCAACATTTAAACAAAATAAAACAAATATGGATGCCAAAACTTAAGATTAGGGTTTACAACTCAAATTTTCCATGAGTTTTGGTATATACATGTTTTGCAGGCACAAGTATGAAACTACACCAAAATGCGCAATCAAGAAGGCACATTCAAGCAAAAACAGAAGAAAAGCCCAACCAAACCTCAGAATTGGGCCAGAACACCGGCGTGGGAGCCATTCAAGCCTAGCCAGCAACCCACCAGAGCAAGGCAGTGCGACTGGGTTGGCCCATGGTGTGGGCGCACCACCCCCAGCTCTGCCCGGTCCCACCTTGCTCTAGCAGTGCATTCAATGCTATGGAAGGCGGTTGCATGTGGTGCTTTCCTAAAATACAAGCAAACTGACCTCCTCCAAGCCTATATAAGAAGACCCCCTATCCACATTCAAGAAGCATCATATACATATTTGGAGAAGAAGAAGAAGAGCTAGACTCATTCCATTAGCTTCTAGCTAGACTAGTTAGTGAGTGAGAGAGGGAAAGAGTTAGTGGAATAGCAGAGTAGCGGAGCCCTCTACTTCTTGTACCCAGCAAGCCTTGTACATCTGGTGGACGGAGTGCTGACTTGTCGGCTCCCCTCTACACTTGTACCTCTACAAACATCGTGCTACTTGGAGTAAAACGTTTGTGTTCATCTTTAAGTTTTGATCCCTTAAGTAAAGTCATCGTTGTTACTACTTATTTGTGGGTTCATCGTCCATCCTCATGGTGGTTGCTCTAGTAGAGGACTCCTGATAAAGATGGAAGTTCCTGGCCAATGCTAGAGTAGTGACCAAAAGCGTACACATGGTGTCTAAACTAAAAGTCACCTTCGTTTGCCTCGTATCCCACGGTTGAGGGGTAGGCAGCAGGAGGTGATAGCCCTGTCCGTCCTTTGTAATCCCCCATGTTCGGATACGGCGTAGAGCTATAGACCGGCATCGACTGGCAGACCAGTTGTAATTCAGTGCCCGAAGTGAGTCTGTAGTAGCAAAGTTATCTTCGCTTAAGGTTCTACCCTTAGAAGAAGCTCACTACCCAAGTGAAAGCTCTATGTTTGGTGTTGATAATTAGTGACAACGTCTAAATACTAATCCTATGCCTAAGTTTGATATAGCATATGAGGATTAGTACATTCCAAGGTTGGTGGCAAGATGGACATGGTGATCATGATGGCCACACTTGGGTTTGGATGCAACCCTACGTGATCAAGGCAAAGGTATATGCTTAAGGGTTATGTTTTAGTAACCAAGACACCTAGTGGGTGTGGTTACATTATAGGATAGATAGCCATACTATAAAGAGGGGAATGACGCGGCTATTGAACTCCTAAGTGCCTTTAGGTGTGCATTTCATAATCATATGCATTTGGATAGAGCTAATAACACCTCAAAAAATGATTGTGAAAATGCTAACACACTCGCACATGATGATGATCACATGGTGGTGTTAGCACATTTGCGATGGCGTTGGAGTTTGAGCGGTAGAGAGGGTTTGGCGTTGGATTCAGGCGTTTTCAAGAAGTTGAAACGCCTATTTTCCTTTACGCCAATGTCGAGATTTGGAGGCAATGTCACATGGTGTTTTCATGAGCTAAAACATGTGCTTTAGTGATACACATACTTAGTCTAACTCATAAGTGAAAGGGCAAATCAAGCAGAACGAGAAAACAATGAAAATTCGCTAAGTTATGAGCGACAGACGCTGGCGCCACGAGCAACAGACGTGGGCACACAGCGTCTGACGCTAAACCCTAGCTAAGGGGGTTGGCGAGAGTGCGATAGACGCATGGACGCTCATGTGACAGATGTTGACGTCAGCGTCTGTCCGTGGTGGCGTCAACAGCTGTGCGAGCGAGCGTGGGTGACAGACGCGATGGCGCACCTGACACGTGTCCGATGGACGCATCTGTCGGCTCAGAGCATCAACACGCTCTCTGGACTGTTTCTGTCGCAGGCGACAGGCGCTGGATCGGGAGCATCGGACGCATGTGACACAGTGGGCGCGAACGCGATGAATTCAAATGATCGAACACATGGCGACCATAGGAGCGACGGACGCTACTGTGCAGCGTCTGTCGGTTCGGTGACAGACGCTACTGTGCAGCGTCTGTCGCCCCCGAAAATTGCCCATTAAGGTTTCTAACATCTCTATTTGTTTGTGGGCTTATAAATACTTGTTGACTGGCTCTTGGCTCACACTCTTGCACTCTTTGACATACTTGTGAGCACTTTGAGCTAAGCAACTCCCCTCCCACTCATCTCTCTTGCTTCTTTGCATATTCGAAGTGAGATTGAGTGATCCAAGTGCATTTGCATTTTGAGATTGCATCTAGTTGGCACTTGGTGGTTGATTTGCTACGGGATTCTTGTTTCTCTTGGTGGTTGCCACCACCTAGATGGCTTGGAGCAGCTTGGAGGCGTTGGCAAGAGTTGGTGATTGTTCTTGGCCACCTCCGGTGATTGTGAGGGGTTTGTGCCTACCTCGGCGAAGCGCCAAAGGCCACATTAGTAAATTGCTCGTGTCATTGCAACCTCTTGTCATTTGGTAGGTTCTTGTGGTGCCTTTTGTGAGACTTTGTGTGTGACTGATTAGCCACCGAACCACGTGGTGAAGAGGGATACAACGGGGACTAGCGTGCCGACAAGCATGTGAACCTCGGGATAAATCTTGTGTCATCACTTCATATTGTGATTGATTGATCTCGGTGTTCGGTTGTCTTGGTATTTATTGTTGATCATATTGGTTGGCTCAATACTTTGCCCCTCGGTGATACCCTCCTAACTCAACTCCATATTACCTTCTTAGTTACCTTTGCTAGCTAGATAGTTTTGCTAGAGTAGCTCTTTTGTGTAGCTTGCTAGTTTTAGTTGTAGTTTCCTTCTCGATTTGACTTATGTGGTTGAGTGCAAATATACTAGAATTGTGAATTGGATAGGTGGCTTGCAAACACCCTGTAGGCTAAGCAAAACTTGCATCTCGCTATTTGTTATTTTGATAAACTTGTTTAGCACACTTTGTAGGAAATTTTAATAGGCTATTCACCCCCCTCTAGCCATCAAGACCTTTCAAGTGGTATCAGAGCCGTGGTCACTATTTTCTAGGCTTAACAACCTCGGTGCAAGATGGCTCAAGTTACGTTCAATCATGTTAATGCAAACCTCCATTCTTTGATGGCGTCTCTTCCTTTGATCATTGGAAAAGGAAGATGAAGCAATATCTAGGCAATATACATGAGAAGGTTTATGATGTGACCAAAGAAGGATACATCATTCTTGATGAGGAAAATCTAACTCGCAATAACCACATCAACAAACAATGCAACATGACGGCGCTTGACACAATCTACCATGCCATTGATGACAAAGTATTTGAGCAAATCAAAGATCTTGAAAAGGCAAGTGAGCTTTGGATAAGGCTTGAAGAAACATATGAAGGCACTTCAACGGTAAAAAGTGCCAGACTATATATGCTCAAGGACAAGTTCTCCATTTTCAAGATGAAGGATGATGAATCCATCCCGGTGATGTTCTATAGGCTCCAAGTCATTGTCAATGATCTCAAGGGGCTTGGAGAGAAGGTTGAGGACAAGGACTTCTTACACAAGTTCTTGATGTGCTTACCCAAGAAGTTTGCCACCTTGAGAAGAATGATCTTTAGAGAGGGATTGGACAAGGTCAAACCAACTGATGTGCTTGGAGATATAATGATCGATACCTAATACAATGATGATGAAGATGAGGTAGAAGAGAAGAAGGAGACCAAGGTCAAGCAAGAGAAGCCCATTGCATTCAAGGCCTCATCTTCTAAGGGCAAGAGCAAGGTGGAGAGCGATGATGATGATCCATTCGATGATGAGACCATGGCCCTCCTAGTGCACAAGATGGGGAGGTTCATGAAGAAGAAAGGATATAGGGCAATAAAGAGGAGAGACACTATGAAGGCAAAGATCCTTTGTATAATTGCAATAGCCCCGATCATATAGTGGCGGATTGCCCCTATGAAGATAAGAGATTTCATAATGGGGACTTAAAGCTCAAGAAGAACAAGAAGGATAAGAAAGAGAAGGAGAAGAAAGTAAAGAAGAGCTTCACATTCAACAACAAGAAGAAGGGTGGTGGTTATGTGGTCACTTGGGATAGTGACAACTCCGATAGTGATGATGATGAAAGCTCTAGTGATGATGAAAGGACCACTCGGCGAGCCATTGCAAGCCTCGCCCTCTCTAACAAGATATCCATCTTTGACACTACATCAACATGCCTTATGGCCAAGCCTACCAAGGTAAAATATGATGATAGTGATGATGATTCTTGTGCTAGTGATGGTTGTAGTAGTGATGATGAGGATGAGGACTACTCCAAGGATGATCTATTGGGCATAATAGATCAAATGAGCAAGGGCTACAAAAGGAACACCAAGAGATGCAAAATCTTGGAGCAAGAGCCCATTGCGAAGAGCAATGAAAATGATGCCTTGATGGAGGAGCTTGTTGCTCTCAAAAAGAGTAAGGAGTGCAAAGGAATTGAACAAGAGCTCAAAGCTCTTAAGAAATCCTTTGATGAGCTAGAGGCCTCTCGTGAGTGTCTAAAGAAAGACCACGAGGACCTTGAAGTTGCTCACACTAGGCTTAAGGAAGCTCACTCACTACTAAATTTTGACCCTGTTTCAACGCCCAAAATGTGTTGCGATAGATCCAAAATCGTTGCAATAATAGCAATAGCAACACAAAATTAGCGTTGGGAGGGGTTGCAAGATCAAGGGTGGCAATAGGCTTGCACGACGCTTTTCTGTGTGGCGTTGCAAATGTGTATTGAAATTGCAACACCTGGGCGCGTTGCAACCTAAGGTTTTGCTAAAGTTGAATGTGTGGCAATAGCAACTAATGCAACGCCTTAGACGTTGCTGGACCATGCAATGGCAACATGCCCATGGCGTAGCAAATGGTGCACTAGCAACACTGAACGTCTATTGCAAGACAATGTATTGCCATGCATAACGCGTGTGGCAATAAGGATGTCACAACACCAAGAAATGGTGGCAACATGTGCAGTTGCCATGCCCAAGGTTTGATTGCTATAAGGTGCACCCTCTATTGCATCGCATAACGAGTGTGGCAACACCAAAAAGTGGTGGCAACATGTGCAATTGCCACGCCCAACATTTGGTTGCTATAAGGTGTAGTCGCTATTGCTACTCATAATGAGTGTGGCAACAAGAATCTTGTTGCAACATCAAGAAGTGGTGGCAACATGGGCAATTACCACGTTGACCGTGCCGTTGCTATAAAGTGTCTATTGCTACGCAAAGTGTACGTTGCTATAGGATATATTGCCACAAAAAATAGGATTGCCAATATCCTCTTTTACAACGCTTTTTTTTGTGACTACTTTTACAACGCTTTTGGGTTAGTGCCACCGGACAATATTGCAACGCCATTCATTAGAAACTCAATAGACATCAACAGAGCATTTGAACAGATTCCATTAAACCAAAATATTAACTTGTTTAATTTGTTCACATCTGAAATCAAACGATCCAAATTCAAACTCAGGCTACACACACATTTTTGAAACTATCCCACAATAAAGATATTCAACGCCTTTGTTCCTAAATAGCAACATCTAAAGTGCCTAGACACATCACTGATGAAGCTCAGCTTGGCTTGATTTGGACTATCCCATCACTCATGGGCTCGACTCAAACTCTAGCTTCCTCCTGACATTTGGCATATGCATCAGTTTCTCAGTAAATGACATTGTAAATCATATGTTGATAAGGATATGTAATTATCATAGGAAATGAAGCTGTACAAAATCATTGTCTATGTGAAATCATAAATACATAAGAAACGCCTATGTGAAATCATATATATACACAAGAGAAAATAAAGCAACAATAAAGCTAGTAACAACGACATAGTTAATATATCCATTTTATACATTTATTTTTTTCAGATTATACAGTTTTCAGTGAAAGCTGACACAATGGCATGTACAACCTCGAAACCACACAGGCAATACTTGCTTACATAGCATGCTATCTTAGAACTGTGACAAATCAATGACCATGTATCGCACAGTTCAGTGCATTTGCAGAGATTATGAGGATTGCAGATTAACATCCCTCAGTTTGGAATTTCAATAATGTACAAACCTGCTATCCTTGCTCCCTACAGTTGATGAATCAACTACTGTCGACTTCTTCATGTGAGGTGCTGCCAGTGCAATCAAATAGTATAGATCAGTGAAGTGCAACCAAAGACAGCTACTGATGTTGTCCAATGCAAAACAAGACAAGGCAAATATTGTAAGAAATAGCCACTACAAAATAACTATGAATTAATTATAAATAGGAATTGACACCTATTTTTTCATAAATCAAATGGGCAATTGTCAACAGTCATATTGCAGCATATATTCTTTTAGCCTGAAAGCAACAACTAGGATGAGAAAAACATCTAAACAGTGGTTTCTCCACTCATCGTAAGTAGTGTTGTGCTGGCTCCAACAATGTCACAGTTCAGAACACAATGCACATGATTGGTGGATTTGGCCTCCAACAATCTAGGATAAACGAAGATCATACAAATCTCCCAAACAAAGCTGTTGTATATTTACAGTTTATCTTTTATGGTTTTCCATTGCACTTCACTTTTATTAAATGTGCATTGAAGGCCTAGATCTACCTGTGCTTTGGCTTCACATCACATGCAGTCCAAATCCACCATTAACCAGTGGCCCTTGGTTCCGCACACAAACATTTGGTATTTATGAATATTGGTTTTGACATGCTGATGCCTTCATCACTGACAATCATGTCACATTTTTTATTTTGTTCAGATGATGATTGCCTACTAAATAATGTCTTGGTACTCCAACCAATTCCTGAAAACCACTTTGCCTTGTGTTCTGAGATAGATTGGAGTCATTAGTCTTATTTGGTCGCATGACTTGGATCAGCATTAAATTGACAAAGTGTTCTTTTTTACAGGAAATACAATAAACAGACCAACTGTTCTGTAATGAACTTGAATAAAATTATCGGTTACTAAAGTCCTTCTAGTCTGATTTGAATGAATAGTTATTGATCTATTCATAGGTGAAACCATAACTTCAAATAGGTGACAGTCACATGCAAGTAAATTGTACTGTGTTTACTACACCTACAGTGATAGTACCAAAGATGAGAAAAAATTTAAGTCTTCCACACTTCTGCTTTTATTAGTAAAACCACAGTGTTGCTTTTCTCTTAATTTTGTCAGTTTCACAGTAGCAGCCGCAAGCTCCTTCTATTTACAGTTCAGATACAGCACCAAGTTTTCTTGTGTGTTGGCAAGTACAGCACTTCAGTAGCTTATGTAGCACATATCAATGGATCTTGGTTCGATATCCTGCTTCTACATGTCAGTTTTTTTTGAGCTGTTTGTATAAGGCTGTATGTAAAATGCATGCTTTATTGTTTGCATGCTCATCTCTGTACTCTGTAGTTCCAGCAGCTTAGGTTCTCATACTTGATAACTTGAATGAAACAGTGCTGGTTATATTCTCTAGCATGCATGAGCTGAGAGAAGAGTTAGTTTATTCAAGCACCTTTAATTAATTAGAGCTCTTGTTTGCTGGTTATTTCATAAATAATTTAAAATACGTGTTTTGCCACTTTGCTTCTGCACAACTTTGAGAAATTTCTAGCTGTTCCTAGGGTCGACATATCACTAGTTGAGCTGCATGTTTTGAAGTCAAGTTGCCTAATCTTATCTCTTGATTATGATAATGGTGTAGCCATTTTGACGAATTGTCACTTATTTATTTGTCCTTCATAAAAGTCTAATCTAGCACATAATACATGTTATGTAGGATGATACCTTTGACTTAGCTATTGGAGTAGAAAATCCAGAAGAAACACTTCAGAGGATCACCCAAGTTGTGTTTGGCGGATATGGGAATGGAAGCCAAAGTGCCAAAGTGGTATAGGAAGCTCGTCTGCTAGTTTGAATGATGATCTCGCTCACTACACAAACGTTGCATTGTGGCTGGGACTTCCTACAATTTGAAGCTATTTTTTTGGACCGCCACCTAGTAGTTTAAAATATGACTTTAGATTGGAACATCAGATGTGGTTTTTTGTTAGAAGCATTTTGTGATGTCAACAAGAAAATTATCTGATGTATGCACTCTCATGAGCAAGTAGGACAGTTCTGATCTTTTGTAATTATACTGTCAACATGGGATTGTTTCCAAAGATTATAAATCAGAGTGGAAGAAACCATGCTATCTCAAGAACTTGCCATATACGATGTTACTTAGCTTTTCGCCGGAGCCCTAGGGCGCCGCTGTTGGGAGTTCGGGGTGTGCTAGCCGAAGGAGAGGGATAATCACATAAGTCACTACTAGGAATTGATTCATTTGTAGGCTTGGGCCCTTTTGCCAAAGTCCAAGAAATACAGGTGTTTCCTACAATAGCGTATTACAACAGCACAAGAAATTATAGCAACCAAACACACTTGTGGCAATAGCAACGTACTATTGCATCGCTTTAGGTATTTAGTTGCAATAAACAGCTACCTATTGCAATGGGCATGAAAAATATTGCAACCAGCAAAAACTGTGGCAATAGAAACAAACTATTACATCGCCTTAGAAATTTAGTTGCAATAAACAACTTTCTATTGCAATGGTCATGAGAAATATTACAACCAACAAAAACTATGGCAATATCAACGAACTATTACATCATCTTAGAAATTTAGTTGCAATACACGGTCTACCTATTGCAATGGCCGTGAGAAATATTACAACCCAACAACACCGTGGCAATAATTTTAAGTAATAGCAACAATGTTCTATTTGGTTGCAAGAGCACCAAATAGTTGCAACGTTAATCAATACTAATGCAACTAAATGTCATTGTGGCAATATTATTAACCAATAGCAACACTTTTCAAAAAAGTGTTGCTATAGGTCTCACCTCTTGCAACGCCGAACATAAAAATTGCAATGCACTATTTTTGTTGTAACACAGTCCCCCTATTGCCACATTTTTTTGACAAATGTTGCAAAACACACCCTTATTACAACACAATTTGTGACGATGCAAATGGCGTCAAGTGGCAATAGGGTCGAAATCTTGTAGTGACTCCACTTTACTTGAGCTCATCAAGGAAAAGGACCTCAAGTCGGAGAAGTTCATGAAGGAAGCTAAGGAGGAGCAAGTGATTGTCACTTGTGATATTGGGCTAACATGTGATATTATTGATGATTCTTTATTTGTTGGTTCTACTAATGCTTTATGTAGCTCATCATCATCTACTGTAACCAACTCTACCTCTACTACTTGTGCTACAACACTTGTGGTTGAGAATGAGACTCTCAAGAGAGAGGTGGATGATCTCACCCTCGCATTAGGCAATGCCTATGGTGGGGATGCCCGCTTACTAAAATGCTTGGGTAGCCAAAGGTTCTCTCTTAACAAAGAGGGTTTGGGCTATACTCTCAAGAAGGGCAAGGCGGCCTTTGCTACTCCAAAGTCTCGCTTTGTGAAGAGCAATGGTCGTTATTGCAATAGATGCAAGCAAGTTGGGCATCTAGAGATTAATTGTAATAAAATGAACAAGAACAACAACAAGTTTCATGCTAAAATGGATTGCATTCCTTTTGATTCTTGTTATGTTCTTACCAAGGGTGAGAAAGGTGTGCAAGTTAAGTTTGTTGGTAAACCAATTGTGGGTCTAAAGAAGAAGGCCATTTGGATACCAAAGAGCTTAGTTACTAACCTCCAAGGACCCAAGCAAGTATGGGTACCTAAAAGACATTAATTTATTTTGTAGGTAAATTACAAGACCGGAGGAAAACATTGGGTGCTTGATAGTGGGTGCTCTCAACATATGACCGGTGATTCAAGAATGTTCAACTCTCTCAAATCAAATGATAGTGGCATTAATAGTATCACATTTGGTGACAATAGCAAGGGTGATGTGAAGGCTCTTGGAAGGATTGCAATCTCAAATGATCATAGCATTTCCAATGTGCTTCTAGTTGAAAAGTTGAACTTCAATCTTCTCTCGGTTGCTCAATTGTGTGATCTAGGTTTCAAGTGTATCTTTGGTGTTGATGATGTGGAGATAGTTAGTGTTGATGGCTCTAACTTGATCTTCAAAGGCTTTAGATATGAGAATCTATATTTGGTTGATTTTAATGCTAGTGACACTCAACTTTCAACATGCTTACTCACCAAATCAAGTATGGGTTGGTTATGGCATAGAAGACTTGGTCATGTTGGCATGAAACAATTGAACAAGTTAGTGAAGCATGACTTAGTTAGAGGCTTGAAGGATGTCACATTTGAGAAGGACAAGCTATGTAGTGCATGTCAAGCTAGAAAGCAAGTGGCAACACTCATCCATTGAAGAGCATTATGAGTACTTCCAAGGCATTTGAGTTGTTGCACATGGATCTATTTGGGCCAACTACATAAGTATGGCTTTGTGATTGTGGATGATTTCACTAGATACACATGGGTATTATTTCTTGTGGACAAGAGTGATGTATTTGACATATTTAAGAAGTTCATCAAGAGAGTGCAAAATGAGTTTGAGACCACAATCAAGAAAGTGAGAAGTGACAATGGAAGTGAGTTTAGAAACACAAGAGTTGATGAGCTATGTGATGAGCTTGGAATCAAGCATCAATTTTTGGCCAAATATACACCTCAATCTAATGGCTTAGTTGAGAGGAAGAATAGAACCTTGATTGATATGGCAAGATCAATGTTGAATGAGTATAATGTGAGTCACTCTTTTTGGGCCGAAGAAATCAACACGGCTTGCTTCTATAGCAACCGCCTCTATTGCCACAAGTTCTTAGAGAGAACACCATATGAGATCTTGAATGGAAGAAAGCCCAATATTGCATACTTTCAGGTTTTTGGTTGCAAATGCTACATCTTGAAGAAGGGCACTAGATTGAGCAAATTTGAGAAGAAATGTGATGAAGGCTTTCTACTTGGCTACTCAACTTCAAGCAAAGCTTATAGAGTTTGGAATTTGGCTAGTGGACAACTTGAAGAAGTACATGATGTTGAGTTTGATGAAACAAATGGCTCTCAAGATGAAGAAGAAAACTTGGATGATGTGAGAGGAACTCAATTGAGTAATTCTATGAAAGAGATGGACATTGGTGACATTAGACCAAAGTAAGTAATTGATGTGGATGATGACAAAGACCAAGTGCTCCAAAGTCCAATTACACAAGCTAGTGGTTCTCTAATGCAAAATCAAGCTAGTACATCATCTCAAGTGCAACAAGATCAACAAATGGCTAGTTCATCATCTCCAACTCATGATCAACATCAACATCCAAGCAATCAAGTTCAAGTGCTTCAACCAACCAATATTGCAAGAGACCATACATTAGATTCTATCATTGGTGACATACAAAGAGGAGTTCAACTAGATCAAGATTGGCATCATTTTATGCTCACTCTTCTTTTGTGTCAATGGAAGAACCCAAGGACATTGATAAAGCATTGAGAGATCTGGATTGGGTAAATGCAATGCATGAAGAAATCAATAACTTCAAGAGAAATGAAGTATGGAAACTAGTTGAGAGACCTAGTGATCACAATATCATTGGAACAAAATGGGTCTTTCGCAACAAGCAAGATCAAGATGGGATAGTATTAAGGAATAAATCAAGACTAGTGGCTCAAGGTTACACACAAATAGAGGGTCTTAACTTTGGTGAAACATATGCCCCGGTTGCAAGATTGGAAGCAATTAGGATCTTACTTGCCTATGCTTGTGCTCACAATATCAAGCTATATCAAATGGATGTGAAGAGTGTATTTCTAAATGGGTACATCCAAGAGGAGGTGTATGTGAAGCAACCTCCCGGTTTTGAAGATGACAAGAAACCCAACCATGTATACAAGTTGAGGAAGGCTTTGTATGGATTGAAGCAAGCACCTAGAGCATGGTATGAAAGATTAAGAGATTTCTTGCTATCCAAAGGATTTGTCATGGGAAAAGTGGATACTACTCTTTTCACCAAGAAAATTGACAAAGACTTGTTTGTATTGCAAATATATGTTGATGATATCATATTCGGTTCAACCAATCAAGATTATTGTGATGAGTTTGGGAAGATGATGGCAAAGGAATTTGAAATGTCAATGATCGGTGAACTTAGTTTCTTTCTTAGACTTCAAATCAAACAAATGAAAGAAGGTACATTTGTGAGCCAAACCAAATACATAAAGGATATGCTAAAGAAGTTTGGCATGGAAGATGCAAAAGGAATCACCACTCCAATGAGCACTAGTGGAAGCTTGGATAGTGACAAGAGTGGAAATATGGTGGATCAAAAGCTATATAGATCAATGATTGGTAGCCTACTCTATGTGATGGCATCAAGGCCCGATGTGATGTTCAAGATTTCAAGCCTCACCAAGAGAAAGTCATTTGAAGGCAACAAAGAGAATATTAAGGTACTTAAAGCATACACAAGATGTTGGATTGTGGTATCCCAAAGGTGCAAGCTTTGAGCTAGTTGGATATTCAAATTCCGACTATGCCGGTGAAAAAGTTGAGAGAAAGAGCACCTCCGGGACTTGTTAATTGTTGGGAAGATCACTTGTCTCATGGTCATCCAAGAAGCAAAATAGTATCACACTATCTACCGCCGAAGCCGAATACATCACCGCGGGTAGTTGTTGTGCACAAATCTTGTGGATGAAGGCCACATTGAAGGATTTTGGAATCAATTTCAAGAATGTGCCATTGTTATGTGACAATAAAAGTGTCATGAAGCTTACCAACAATCCGGTTCAACATCAAAGAACAAAGCATATTGATGTTCATCATCATTTCATTAGAGATCATCAACAAAAGGGTGACATTGCTATTGAGAGTGTGGCACCGAAGATCAATTAGCTGATCTATTCACCAAGCCACTTGATGAGAAGAGATTTCACAAGCTAAAGAATGAGTTGAACATACTTGACTTCACTAACATGAGTTGATGCACCTCCATGATATGACATGCCTCTCCTTCGAGCCCCAAGGTACAATTGGTTGACATGTCATACATTCTATACTAAGGACATGTTTAGTGCATCTAGTCATGATTTCTTATGTTCTAGGGTCATTCATGAAATTCAAATGAATTTGAAGGTTATATGGTGCCACTATTGTTTCTTTGCTATGTATGATCTAGTGGTAGCATATAACTTGTTTAAGTAGCTTGTGATCCTAAGCATTTTAACCTAGAGAACTTGTCTACATATTTGCTTCAACATGGTGCATGATAACCCTTCTAGTGAGGTGTGAAGAAGCTTGCCCTTGGATCAAACCGAAGCATTTTATTCATGCAAGCAATCTTGGTTGAATCACAAACTTGATCCTCACCCCATAACCTGACATGATAATCTATCTAAAATTGGTCCCTTGTGGTCATTGGTGCCAAAGGGGGAGAAAATGTTGTTCACAAAGATAGATTCTAAAGGGGAGAATTGATAAAAGAAGGGGATCAACTAAAATTTTGAGCACACAAGTAGGGGGAGCAAGCTCTTAAACATGAATGTTGCATTTCTTTGTGCAATTCATATGTACGATGCATTGTTATGCATTTCTTTTTCTCTGATACATTGCTTGTGTGGTGACTTGCTAATATAATTTGAATGATGAATTAAAGTACTAGCATGTATAGGAAGTAGCTAGATACTCGTGCTTTATGTTTTCCAAAGTGGTACTAGAGCCTTGCTTATAATGTTGATCTCACGAGGTTTCTAGTTATGTTTGTGCTTTTCCAAGTGGTATCTAACTACACAAGGTGCTAAGATGGTGTTTATCGCTACTCCAATGGTATCACACTTTAAATGTCTATAATCTAAAACACTTAGCACCTATTGGTAGTCAATGCTCCTATATTTTCCTATCTAAACATGTATGCTTCTTAAATCCAAACATATAGCATACATGTAGGGGGAGCCATTGCTATCAACTTGATTTCATGATCACTTGTCCATAATTCTTACACATGGTAACATATTTAGGCATTGTGATGTGAAGTCAATCAAAATTTTAACATAATATCTTTGTGAAAGGGTTGTCACCAATTACCAACAAGGGGGAGATTGAAAGCTCTATGTTTGGTGTTGGTAATTAGTGACAATGCCTAAGTACTAATCCTATGCCTAAGTTGTATATAGCATATGAGGATTAGTACATTCCAAGGTTAGTGGCAAGATGGACATGGAGATCATGATGGCCACACATGGATTTGGACGCAACCCTACGTGATCAAGGCAAAGGTATATGCTTAAGGGTTATGTTTTAGTAACCAAGACACCTACTGGGTGTGGTTACATTATAGGATAGATAGCCATACTATAAAGAGAGGAATGACGCGACTTTGAGCTAAGCAACTCCCCTCCCACTCATCTCTCTTGCTTCTTTGTATATTCGAAGTGAGATTGAGTGATCCAAGTGCATTTGCATTTTGAGATTGCATCTAGTTGGCACTTGGTGGTTGATTTGCTGCGAGATTCTTGTTTCTCTTGGTGGTTGCCGCAACCTAGACGGCTTGGAGCAGCATGGAGGCGTTGGCAACAGTTGGTGATTGTTCTTGGCCGCCTTCGGTGATTGTGAGGGGTTTGTGCCTACCTCGGCGAAGCGCCAAAGGCAATGTTAGTAAATTGCTCCTGTCATTGCAACCTCTTACCATTTGGTAGGTTCTTGTGGCGCCTTTTGTGAGGCTCGGTGTGTGACCGATTAGCCATCGAACCACGTGGTGAAGAGGGACACAGCGGGGACTAACGTGCCGGCAAGCACATGAACCTCGGGATAAATCTTGTGTCATCACTTCATATTGTGATTGATTGATCTCGGTGTTCGGTTGTCTTGGTATTTATTGTTGATCATATTGGTTGTGTCACACCCCAAAATTTTCAATTTTGGGTTGTGCACAGGAAATACTAAATAAAATAAATGTTTTAATATTTGGATAAAATTTCCTAAGTTTAGTTTATGATAGCATCAATTAGTTATAAAAAAATAATAAGAATGTTTAAATTTTTCTAAACTAATTTGACGGGCTATTGTTTGATGTGATGTTTGCTTGTTAACTCTTGTGTGTTTAGAGCGAACAAAGTCTTTAAAAATACGTTTAGTGGATCGATCTTTCTTCTCCAACACGTCTTTATCTTTTTCTGCAATCAATATTCCTGGTTTCTCATCTTAAGTTCTCATTGGGAGTTTCCTAAAATCTTTTCTTTATCACGCAAATTATTCATATCAGTTCCTCATGTGTCAATCAATCTCAGTGAACTCTTCAGGAATTATTCTGGCTTTTTCTGAAGCTAGTTCACGCTTTTCTATGAGCGTTATCTAATTTTTAGATGCTCTAAAATATCTTTTCATGAGGTCCAAATACTTTATTTTGGTTCCTTATGTTCCATAATGTCTCTGAGAATTTTCTCCAAATTTTCGGAGCTTTCAGAGTATTTTTCGTAGCTTAAATAATAATTCTGGACTTTTCTATAATTATTTTATCCATGAAATTAGTTAATTCCGAAAATAATAAAATATCTCAGATTTCCTCATGCCCAAAGGCCCATGTCTTTATTTACTAATGGGCTTTAATAATTAATTAGGCCTATTAGTAAAGGTGAAGGGTGCAACATCAATTAGTACCGTATCGCTAGTTGACGTGGGGGTAGGGAGTTTTCCTCCCTATATATATGTACCTATCCCTTGGGTAAAAGCACACCAAAACTACCGTAGAGAAGCCCCTAGTTTGGGAAATCTCTCGTGTAGTAAATTAAATATTTCTCCTCCTTCTTTTGTCGCCCCCAAGCTGAGGCCCTTCGGATGGATGGAGGTAGAAGATGAAGTATTTGCGGTTCTGCCACTGGTTCGTAATATCTTTATCGTTTCTTCATTTTAATTTCGTTTTGCTCCGTTTTAGTTGCGTTAGTTTCGTATAGTTGCGCTCTACGTAGTAGTGCTGATGTATATCGTGTCACCAAATTATGAATTTATTGATTTACGTGCAATATTTATTTAATGCATTTATAATTAAAAGCAACCTAGTGTAGTAACTCGTTCTTGTTATTTTGCGATCATGCCAACTGAAGCTACATGCTATCGACGTAGACGTGTTACATGCTAGTCATATATAAATTAAATATTAATTTAATTGACATGCAATTAGTTCTATGATTAAAAGTAATCGAGTATTGTAAATCCGTTCTTGTTGCGACAGTTTCATAGCGTCGTGCGAAGCTCTTGGGCCTGTTGGGCTGGGTCCACGTGATGGGAGCATACGCTGCGTCCAATATGCTTTGCGAGATGACGATCTGTTTCTCGATCGATTGTCGTCTGCGGTCCGTGGTCCACCGTACGCCCGGCTCCCATCCGGCTTCATTCGCGCTTCCAAGTTGGAGACGTCCAGTGGTCCAGACGTCCACCGATTGTGATGACTGACGAGTAACGAGTTAGTGAGTGACCAATCTGATAAGCAAGCCCTGAATCCTAATCTGACTGCTTCAGTCTCCACCACGATCAACTAGTGCAGTACGGCACCTAGGATGGACAGTGATTTTGCTGCAACACAGAAGAGGAACAAAATGAAATTGATCCCAATTATAAATTTCATTCTCCTTGTTTTTGCAACCGGCTAGTAGCTGATGTTTTAAGCTTTGATTTACACGTTTCTTTAAATGTTAGTTGTAGACTTGAAAAGATTTGTGTTTATAAGGTCTTCCTGCAATAAACATCTTTTATGACTCCTTGTTTTTTTGTTTGACATGATTATATCTTATTCGATACCTTGCTAGCTTGATGACGCCATCATGATGTCATATAAACATTATGGCCGTTTTTCTTTAGAAAAATAAATTCCGAAATACAATAAAAATACGTATACACATATAATCTTGTTTAGGCCATATCATTTACGTTTAGTGCTGTTTCGAGTCATTCCAGTTGCATTAGATTCGCGTCGTCGCGCTCTATGCAATAGTGGTAACCTTTATCATGTCACTTAATTATAAATTTATTAATTATAAATAGTGATTAGATTAATATATTTATTTAATAGCTTCCCAATTAAAAGCAATATAATTTTAACTCAGTTCTTGTTGCGTTACGACCGTGCCGACCATAAACTACAGGTTAGGGATGATGTTTACCATGTCACATGTATTTTTCCATGTATAGTCAAATATTAAATTGTTTAATATGCATGTAACCAGTTTTCCAAATTAAAAGCAACATAGGTGATGTACTTAAAGATTTTTCTATACAAATATTAATATGATTAATTGCTACATAAATGCATTCTTAATTTCTTATTACTTAGTTTAAATAAGTTGTATATATTAGGCACTATTAAGTATGCACGTGTCCCTTTTCATATTGCGAACTTTAAGTTGAACTTGCTTAATCCCTACGGCAATATTTATAAAACAAGATTGGTCTTAACTCAGCTTGGAATTAGAATATAATTTAAGTAATCTGAGTTAATAACTATCACGTGGTTTTTATTCAATTAAGATAATTAAGCGTGTAATTATTTCTTTTATAAAATAAACTCTCGGTAGTCGTTTCTTTTCCATCGTAATTTCGTTATCGGCGTTTCTTATGTTCTCGTGACCGTACCCGGTAGTTCTCTTTTAGCACGTTGTTTTCTCTTGTGTGGTGTATTGTTCTTAGTTGTCCCTATTTGTTTGCTTGTATGCCTATTAGTGTGCTGGGTTGCTATAATCTACGAGTAGAAGAAAGTCTATCTGAAAGCGCCGAAGATCCAAAGATGAAGGCTAGAAGCTAAGTGCCAGAAGTTGCAAATGAAAGATTAAGTTGAGGTTTTTTAGAGCAAGTTGCTTTTGGCATAAAGCAAGTTATAAGTCAAGTATAGCATGGGATTATCCTTGTTATCCTATTCACAATAAGCAAATAATATCATTATGCATATGTTTCCTTGTTAAGGATGACTTAGTGTTGATCTTATTCCTTGATACCTATTATATTGCATTGAGTAGTATTGCTAGTGCTTAACATGAACTATGATCATGTAATTTGACTAATGGAATATGCAATAAACAATAAAAGATAATTTTTATTACTGTTAAAGGGTACTAGAGAATGGGGTTATTTGGTGCTCTCATTACTCTCCATAAGAACTTATCTGTAAGCGAAAATTCGGGACTTACAGTACAACTGTGAGGGCTATAATGGCTCTAGCTTTAGCTTAGTATGAGGACCTTTTCTAGCTTGTTAGAGGTTACCCTTATGGCACAAATGGGGTAGAGCAGACTGTGGATCCCTGCGTGGTGAATCATACAGACTGACTTTGGAAACCTAGTGGCCCTAACTTGTTAGACGAACCTTTGAAAGACTTCATAGTGAACCCTGCCGACCTTCCATGGTAGTGGGTCAAGAGGCTGATCACCTTGGGCGAAAGGGTAAATCATGACTCACAGTGAAAGTGTACAACCTCTGCAGAGTGTAAAACTGTTATAACAGCCGTGCTCACGGTCACGAGTGGCCTTGGACCCTTATGGAATAGTGGATCATTAATAATGGATATGTTTTTGCTATTCGTTAATCATTTCACATGGATCATATATTTATTGTTTATATTGAGACACTTTGATATCATTGATATACTGAATTAATGCTAAATAAAAGCTACATGCTGATAAACCTATGTTATGCCTTTGAGCCTCATGAACCCCATGTTATAGTTGTTGAGTTTGACATGGACTCACTCTTGCTATTTCCACCACACTCCAGTGTGTAGTAAGGTGTTGCTCAGAAGAAGGATAAAGAGGTAGTGAAGTTTCCAGGAGTCTATAAGAAGTGTTTGGCATACGGAGCCCCCAGTCAGCCGTCCCTGTGATGTTGGAGCCTAAAGAAAAGATTAGTGACCGTTCCGCGACACTCTGATAGTTGTAAGTGTTAATATAGTATGTTTCCCGCTTTATATAAACATTGTTTTGATACTTTTTTATTCTGACATATGTGTGGACTTCCTGGGCACACATATGATTAGCCTGGTTTTGTTCTTTAGAAAACCGGGTGTGACAGAGTGGTATCAGAGCGGTGTTGACTGTAGGACGTATGCCAAGTAGCACTGAACAATTTCTAAAACTTATTTTATGATAAAACTATTTTGTCATCTCTTAACCCTTTGGTTTTGACTACTTCTTCTTCCATGTTCTGTTGTATCCCCTCCTTGATAGCTTCCTTTGAGCTATTATTTCTTATTCCTTTGGTTTTTGATTTGTGTTGTTATTACCAAAAGTTTTCTGATCTCCCCTTTTTCAAAAGATTCGATGGCCTTTCGTCATCCATACTCTTCCCTTAGGATGACCACCATTATTGAAGAAGCACGTGTAGTACCGATGATGTGATTGGTGCTTTGTTTTGCCTGATGTGTGCTTGTCTTGTTTGATGTGATGCCTATGTGTTGTCTTTGTTCTTGTGTTCCAAAGGAGGCCCAAAATTATATTGAGAATTATCTCAATCTATGTTAAGTGGGGTAGTGTCATCTTCTATCCTACTTAATTTTTCAATCGATCCTAATTCTTGCTATTTTCTCTTACCCTGTCCTTGCCTACTCTTAGTTTCTATGCTTTCTCCTTTATCTTAACCCAAAGGAGGATCAACACATGAAGGACTCATCAATAGTAGTAAGCCTTAAAGAAAGTGTTGCCTTCAATAACATCGCCAGGTGGAACAAGATCTTTGTTAAGTGGGGTAGCGTCCGCCACCATCATCAATCTCAAGTCACGAGACAAGAAGATCCAAAGACCAATCGCTATCGTATTATCATCTTTTACTAGTCCTTGCCTCTTAACCAGTGTCACCTTCTTGCCATCAATCTTTACTTTTTTATCAACATTTGACAACTTTTGACCCTTGTCCTTACATCTTATAAATTCTGATTCAAGGACCTACAAAGACTTGAAGATCAATTTATCCTTCTCACTAGTCTCCCTGAATGGTAAAACGGAAGACTGGTCTTTACCTTTCTTCAACTAATGCTAGTCTGTCACTTTTTCATGATGTCTCATAAATCTTGAATCCAGGAGTTTTGAGCACCTTAAGATATCTCTTTATCTCTTACGTTATCTCTTGCTAATCTCCACTCTTGTTTTTACACCTCATAAAGTGAAGACTCGATGATCAACCTTGATCTATGTTTTCAATCTCCTTTGATCTTCCTTTTCACATATGCTGACCTTCAATCCTCTGACCTTCTATCATTAACTCGAATCAATCTTAACGATCAATCCTATGTTCTTTTGTTAACCTTTGATAATCCTTGACGCTTATATCCGAACTTATCAAAAAGTCTCGAAACAACCTATTGGTCTGCTTTATCTCTCTCCCAAGATTCTTTGAATCTCGGGACGAGATTCCTGTTAAATGGGGTAGAATTGTCACACCCCAAAATTTTCAATTTTGGGTTGTGCATAGGAAATACTAAATAAAATAAATGTTTTAATATTTGGATAAAATTTCCTAAGTTTAGTTTACGATAGCATCAATTACTTATAAAAAAATAATAAGAATCTTTAAATTTTTCTAAACTAATTTGATGGGCTATTGTTTGATGTGATGTTTGCTTGTTAACTCTTGTGTGTTTAGAGCGAACAAAGTCTTTAAAAATGCGTTTAGTGGATCGATCTTTCTTCTCCAGCACGTCTTTATCTTTTTCTGCAATCAATATTCCTGGTTTCTCATCTTAAGTTCTCATTGGGAGTTTCCTAAAATCTTTTCTTTATCACACAAATTATTCCTATCAGTTCCTCATGTGTCAATCAATCTCAGTGAACTCTTCGGAAATTGTTTTGGTTTTTTCTGGAGCTAGTTCACGCTTTTCTGCGAGCGTTTTCTAATTTTTACATGATCCAAAATATCTTTTCATGAGGTCCAAATACTTTATTTTGGTTCCTTATGTTTCATAATGTCTCTGAGAATTTTCTCCAAATTTTCAGAGCTTTCGGAGTATTTTTCGTGGCTTAAATAATAATTCTGGACTTTTCTAGAATTATTTTATCCATGAAATTAATTAATTCCAAAAATAATAAAATATCTCAGATTTCCTCATGCCCAAAGGCCCATGTCTTTATTTACTAATGGGCTTTAATAATTAATTAGGCCTATTAGTAAAGGTGGAGGGTGCAACATCAATTAGTACCGTATCGCTAGTTGACATGGGGGTAGGGAGTTTTCCTCCCTATATATACGTACCTATCCCTTGGGTAAAAGCACACCAAAACTACCGTAGAGGAGCCCCTAGTTTGGAAAATCTCTCGTGTAGTAAATTAAATATTTCTCCTCCTTCTTTTGTCGCCCCCAGGCCGAGGCCCTTCGGATGGATGGAGGTAGAAGATGAAGTATTTGCGGTTCTGCCACTGGTTCGTAATATCTTTGTCGTTTCTTCGTTTTAATTTCGTTTTGCTCCGTTTTAGTTGCGTTAGTTTCGTATAGTTGCGCTCTACGTAGTAGTGCTGATGTATATCGTGTCACCTAATTATAAATTTATTGATTTACGTGCAATATTTATTTAATGCATTTATAATTAAAAGCAACCTAGTGTAGTAACTCGTTCTTGTGATTTTGTGATCATGCCAACTGAAGCTACATGCTATCGACGTAGACGTGTTACATGCTAGTCATATATAAATTAAATATTAATTTAATTAACATGCAATTAGTTTTATGATTAAAAGTAATCGAGGTTTGTAAATCCGTTCTTGTTGCGACAATTTCATAGCGCCGTGCAAAGCTCTTGGGCCTGTTGGGCTGGGTCCGCGTGATGGGAGCATACGTTGCATCCAATATGCTTTGCGAGATGACGATCTGTTTCTCGATCGATTCTCGTCTGCGGTCCGTGGTCCACCGTACGCCCGGCTCTCGTCCGGCTTCGTTCGCGCTTCCAAGTTGGAGACGTCCAGTGGTCCAGGCGTCCACCGATTGTGATGATTGACGAGTAACGAGTTAGTGAGTGACCAATCTGATAAGCAAGCCCTGAATCCTAATCTGACCGCTTCAGTCTCCACCACGATCAACTAGTGCAGTACGGCACCTAGGATGGATAGTGATTCTGCTGCAACACAGAAGAGGAACAAAATGAAATTGATCCCAATTATAAATTTCATTCTCCTTGTTTTTGCAACCGGTTAGTAGCTGATGTTTTAAGCTTTGATTTACACGATTCTTTAAATGTTAGTTGTAGACTTGAAAAGATTTGTGTTTATAAGGCCTTTCTGCAATAAACATCTTTTATGACTCCTTGTTTTTTTTTGTTTGACATGATTATCTCTTATTCGATTCCTTGCTAGCTTGATGATGCCATCATGATGTCATATAAACATTATGGCCGTTTTTCTTTAGAAAAACAAATTCCGAAATACAATAAAAATACGTATACACATATAATCTTGTTTAGGCCATATCATTTACGTTTAGTGCTGTTTCGAGTCATTCCAGTTGCATTAGATTCACGTCGTCGTGCTCTATGCAATAGTGGTAACCTTTATCATGTCACTTGATTATAAATTTATTAATTATAAATAGTGATTAGATTAATATATTTATTTAATAGCTTCCCAATTAAAAGCAATCTAATTTTAACTCAGTTCTTGTTGCATTACGACCGTGCCGACCATAAACTACAGGTTAGGGATGATGTTTACCATGTCACATGTATTTTTCCATGTATAGTCAAATATTAAATTGTTTAATATGCATGTAACCAGTTTTCCAAATTAAAAGCAACATAGGTGATGTACTTAAAGATTTTTCTATACAAATATTAATATGATTAATTGCTACATAAATGCATTCTTAATTTCTTATTACTTAGTTTAAACAAGTTATATATATTAGGCACTATTAAGTATGCACGTGTCCCTTTTCATATTGCGAACTTTAATTTGAACTTGCTTAATCCCTACGACAATATTTATAAAACAAGATTGGTCTTAACTCAGCTTGGAATTAGAAATATAATATAAGTAATCTGAGTTAATAACTATCGTGTGGTTTTTATTCAATTAAGATAATTAAGCGTGTAATTGTTTCTTTTATAAAATAAACTCTCGGTAGTCGTTTCTTTTCCATCGTAATTTCGTTATCGGCGTTTCTTATGTTCTCGTGACCGTATCCGGTAGTTCTCTTTTAGTACGTTGTTTTCTCTTGTGTGGTGTATTGTTCTTAGTTGTCCCTATTTGTTTGCTTGTATGCCTATTAGTGTGCTGGGTTGCTATGATCTACGAGTAGAAGAAAGACTATTTGTAAGCGCCGAAGATCCAAAGATGAAGGCTAGAAGCTAAGTGCCAGAAGTTGCAAATGAAAGATTAAGTTGAGGTTTTTCAGAGCAAGTTGCTTTTGGCATAAAGCAAGTTACAAGGCAAGTATAGCATGGGATTATCCTTGTTGTCCTATTCACAATAAGCAAATAATATCATTATGCGTATGTTTCCTTGTTAAGGATGACTTAGTGTTGATCTTATTCCTTCATACCTATTATATTGCATTGAGTAGTATTGCTAGTGCTTAACATGAACTATGATCATGTAATTTGACTAATGGAATATGCAATAAACAATAAAAGATGATTTTTATTACTGTTAAAGGGTACTAGAGCATGGGGTTATTTGGTGCTCTCATTACTCTCCATAAGAACTTATCTGTAAGCGAAAATCCAGGACTTACAGTACAACTGTGAGAGTTATAATGGCTCTGGCTTTAGCTCAGTATGAGGACCTTTTCTAGCTTGTTAGAGGTTACCCTTGTGGCGCAAATGGGGTAGAGCAGACTGTGGATACCTGCGTGGTGAATCACACAGACTGACTTTGGAAACCTAGCTGCCCTAACTTGTTAGACGAACCTTTGAAAGACTTCATAGTGAACCCTGCCGACCTTCCTAGGTAGTGGGTCAAGAGGCTGATCACCTCAGGCGAAAGGGGAAATCACGACTCACAGTGAAAGTGTACAACCTCTGCAGAGTGTAAAATTGTTATAACAGCCGTGCTCACGGTCACGAGTGGCCTTAGACCCTTATAGAATAGTGGATCATTAATAATGGATATGTTTTTGCTATTCGTTAATCATTTCACATGGATCATATGTTTATTGTTTATATGGAGACACTTTGATGTCATTGATATACTGAATTAATGCTAAATAAAAGCTACATGCTGATAAACCTATGTTATGCCTTTGAGCCTCATGAACCTCATATTATATTTGTTGAGTTTGACATGGACTCACTCTTGCTATTTCCACCACACTCCAGTGTGTAGTAAGGTGTTGCTCAGAAGAAGGATAAAGAGGTAGTGAAGTTTCCAGGAGTCTATAAGAAGTGTTTGGCATACGGAGCCCCCAGTCAGCCGTCCCTGTGATGTTAGAGCCTGAAGAAAAGATTAGTGACCGTTCCGCGACACTCTGATAGTTGTAAGTGTTAATATAGTATGTTTCCCGTTTTATATAAACATTGTTTTGATACTTTTTCATTCTGACATATGTGTGGACTTCCTGGGCACACATATGATTAGCCTGGTTTTGTTCTTTAGAAAACCGGGTGTGACAGGTTGGCTCAATACTTCGCCCCTCGGTGATACCCTCCTAACTCAACTCCGCATTACCTTCTTAGTTACCTTTGCTAGCTTGATAGTTTTGCTAGAGTAGCTCTTTTGTGTAGCTTGCTAGTTTTAGTTGTAGTTTCCTTCTCGGTTTGACTTGTGTGGTTGAGTGCAAATATACTAGAATTGTGAATTGGATAGGTGGCTTGCAAACACCCCGTAGGCTAAGCAAAACTCGCATCTCACTATTTTTTATTTTGATAAACTTGTTTAGCACACTTTGTGGGAAATTTTAATAGGCTATTCACCCCCCTCTAGCCATCAAGACCTTTCACCAAGTGAACCTTCGTCTTGTTCTCTTGAGTAAACTAGACAAAAGACTACCTACACTACCATTCCTTTGGGAAAATACGATACCCTGAATACTTTCGGGTGAAGTGCTACAACGGTACTTCCATACGCTTGCGAACTTTTCTGCAGACGCTAAGAAGCACCAACACCCAGCCACTCCCCTCCACCAAACCGTAGGGCCCAACCCTGTGGATAGAATACATCTATCCAAACCTTACTTCAGGTTCATATAATAGTGATAACCCTGCTAACTACCTAACAACCATAGGATTAGCCCAAGGACCAACCACCTAGGATCTTCTCTAATTGATTGTGCTTGTTTATTTTTCCCTCTGTTTGTGCCCCTTGTTTGTAAATGCCAGACTACGTAGGATAGAGGACGTGAGAAGAACCCGATGGACTCTAGAAGCCCAGAATGGGAGACACAAGTGCTGATGAAGGAATAATAGTCAGTGAAAGGAGGCAAGTCCTAACTCCACCTTTTCCCTTCTACACCTAAGTAAACCCCTTAACCACCTCCTTCTCACCACCACAATACTTGCTATCCCCCACAACAACCCTCCACACCCCTTCACCAATTAATAACCCAACCCTTTACACCTAACCCCCTATCATGCAATAATAAAACCTGCACAAGATAATGAGGATAAGGCAATGTTTACCTTGAAATGATATGAACTTAATGAACCTGACGCTAATAACTATGGAACTTAAGATTATAAAATTTGACTAAACCCTAACAGAGGGTGAGTGAAAGGTAATTTGTGCGGTACAGGTTACCTTGGCAGGTTTGCCTAGTGAGGGTTCCTGTTGGGAGATACTCGCCTCGGTCATATAAGGACTAGTTCGTAGTCCCTCTTGCCTAGTGCGATGTTATGTACAACCACATGCCTATATGGGTAGGCTTGGTCTCACACCCCGTTGGCGTGGAAGTATAATTTCTACTAGGAGGCTAGTGTCGGCAACAGAATATCAGGAGTAAACATGGATGCTATCTGATCTTCCACGGTTCGGTTGGCATGGATGCTAGGTGGTCTTCTACGTTAAGACCCTTGATTTGGCCACGTTCGAGCCCATGATTGTTGTTGATTTTTGTGATGGGATGATTAGGTATCATCCTGGATTTGTGTGTTTTCCAACCCCTAAGAAGCCATGGTAGAGTTATATGGAAGTCTAGGTAGCCCCCAAGTGGATACGGGATCTCGTTAGGCCTGTTCCTGCCATCGCGCAAGGCTTGGAGTTGTGTCTATCATGTAGGGAAAATTGTACATCTCTGCTGAGTTTATCAAATCTATTTGAATAGCCATGTCCTTGGAATGGGAAAATGCTAGGATGGGATACTATAGACTTCCACAACTATGATAATCTGGTAAGATCTGTTTCACTGCTTTGGTAACCATAACTAACATAGAGAACTGGTGAGAATGGTGATACTCTCCCAGGGTTCAACTTATAATGACTAATTACTTCACCCTACCACCTTTACCTTAGTCACTTCCACCACTATCCCCACCTCCACATATAGCCTTCCCCTTTCCACATTCCTCTATCTAAAGTTTAGGGCTTGTTGAGTGCTCTATGTACTCAACCCTCCTCCATTCTACGTTTTTAGGTGAGAAGCCACAAGCGAAAAGACTAGGATGGAGCTACTAAAGCTATGCAAGGATAGGATACCAGGATATACTCGAAGACTGAGCCGTGCGACGCAAGGATCATGATGTTTGGGATCTAGGCGTACGTTTAAGGAATAAGGCAAGGGTTACGTCTGCACTCCAAGCTGCTATAGGAATGGAGCCAAGCTGACATAGAACCGTTGACTCTGATATACTATATACAGTTAGAGGCCCAAGCTATGCAATCCGAACCATGTACCATGTTTTCCCATTACCAATAAAAGTATGGTTTTTGATATAAATCTTGTTGAGTTGTGCATATCAGCTACTAATCCAGGGACTGATACATAATGCACAGAGAACCCTAGAAGTAGGGGCCCGATAGGGTGGTATTAGAGCCATATTTGGATTGTAGGACCGACCATGCTAAGTAAAAGATAGGAATAACCGTTAGATAGGAATGATTTTTTAAAAAAATTATTATTTTAAAAAATCTTTTCTTATAGCCCTTGACTCTCACCTTACCTTGGCCTTCTATTTCAAAAATAACTTTTCTCCCTCTTCTCTCCCTTTCAAAATTATGAGAAGTAACAATAGGGTAGATTAGGTCTGCTTAGAAAACAGGGTAGACACTAGGTCATAAAGTAACCCTCTATGGTAGATTATACGCAAAAGTAGATATTGAGCTCCATGGTGCTTGCAAGTATGACTCTTGCAGATAGAAGGGAATCTATTCCTACGTGTTAGTTCCTTGTCTGATTTCTTGTTTGTTGTGATGTTTAGTTATGACTACCTCTATAGGTCTCCCTCGGTGCCGTGTTCTTCATACTCTTGGCCTTCATACTCGGGATGCTCTTGGATTCCAAGTCTCTATATGGTGGCATAGAGAAACTTGGGGAAACCTTCAGTGTGGAGGCAGTAGCTGCTGATCCAAACTCCTTTAGCCATTTGTGGGAGGAATCGGCGATGGTGGTTTTGTAAGTGGAAAGTTGGGGGTGCTTAGAGTAGACGAGTAGGAAATAATCCCCGTAAAATATTTGGAAGACCATCAGTGAATGAAGACAAGAAGTAGTCAACCACACCCGTACATCCTGCGAGGACCGTCTGCAAAAGGCGTGCACGCTGCGCACGCCATCACTGTCCTCTCCCCTACCTCGCACACTACCGTGCACCCCCACCACACGACCCACGCTGCCCTTGAAATATCACCTCGCCACCGAAAGTTGTTGCTGCTGTTCCCCCACGACGCCAATTCCCCGACACCCAATGTCGCGATGCCCGCCGATGATGGCGTGCACTCGATCACACACCCACTCCCCTAGACCCTGTCATCATTTGCTTATAAAAGCACACCCCTCAGCTGCCCTTCACATCAAAGATGCCCCACTCCGCATTAATCACCCACCAAATCACCCCCTAAACCCCAATTCCGGTGCCAAATATTCTAACAAAGCAAGAAGGAAGAAGAAAGTGTTGCCAGTTGAAGATTTCTGGAGAGAATATTAAGAAGAAGAAGTACACGGTCAGAAGCCAAAAGCTAAAGCCCTCAAGATGTGCTTAGGAGAAGATGAACTCGTTACATTCATCTATGCTTTCCTGATTCCTATGTTGATACCCATGTAATACACTCATTGCCATATGAAAGGCCCTGAGAAAAATTGTTGAAACCAAGAGGATAGAACAAAAGTATTGACAATTTAGTTGGTGCCAAATCTATCCTAAGATTTCAGGCTCAAGTCATCAAAAAGGAAAAAGGAGAACAAAATGGTGAAGTTAATACCCCAATCTAGAGATAAGAAGCCAAGAGGTCACCCGAGATTTACACCACAACTTGACAATGTGTAACACCCTAAAATTTTGAAAAGAAGAAGAGTAGGAAAAATATGATTTTTGTATATTTTTGTGAGCATGAAAATTAGAATGATAATAATTTTTATAAATTTAAAATCAAATATAAGAGTAGAAACATGTTTGTGCACTCATGCTGTTGCATTTAAATTTTTGAGATGAGTGGTTTGATTTAAATTCAAATTTGGATTTGAAAATCTTTTGAAAATTGGCTTTGAAAAATTGGAAAAAAAAAAGAAAAGTCGGCTTATTCCGGATTTCGGCCCGGCAGCCCATTTTCCCCGCGCGCGGCCCGTTTTCTCCCGCGCCTGCTTTCTTCCGCGTGGGCCGAGCCCAGCCGCAGCCGCCGGCCCAGCTTCACCGCGCGAGCGCCTTCCCCTCTCCTTCGCGTCGCTGACAGCCCGGACCCACACGTCAGCCGCATCCCCTTCCTCAAGCCACCGTCGGATTCCCCTTCCAAAAACTCCACCGACCGAATCCACATCTCAATCTCCCTCTTTCCTTTCTTGGAGCCGCCTCTAGGCTATAAAAACGGGATGCCGCACCCCTTCGCTTCACATTGACCTACGAATCATAGCTTCTAATGTCCCGTGGTGGCTACGCCCGAAGCACTGCCCTAGCCGCCCGCCTCTCCGAGCCACATGCTCTCCTCGCTTCGTTCTCGGCCTCGATTTTGCTCTAGGTAAGATCGCGTTGAAGTTATCTACCCGCTGGTATTTTTGCTTCACGATTTCATCCACCGTAGCACGAGTTAGCCATCTCCGGCCATGGCGCCGCCGTGGAGACTGCTGTCGCGGCCCTGTTCCGATCGGAGCGCCGCCGGCACCCTCTTCGATCCAATCCGAACCGCCCAAATCAGATCCAACGGCCAGGATTAGAAGTTACCGGTTCGGCCGGCGTTTTTGCTAAAGAGACCCTGTGTTTTTCAATTGATTAACCCGCGGTCCAAAGCGTAAACCGGAAAATACGTTTTGATTAAATTGAAAACGTAATTCGTTTCGGAAAAAGAAAAATATGTTTTCTGATATTTACAGTTTTGCCACTGAGTTTGTTTTAGTCATAAATTATCCGTTTTAACTCCGATTTGATCCATTCAAATTGCGTTAGATTCATATTTGTGAGCTCTACATGATGATAGAACTGTACAGTAGGTTTGAGATAATTTATTTTCGAGTTTATATTAAAGTAATTATTTATCTATAGGAAATCTTAGAAAATTCATAATTTTTACGTTTTAAATCCAAATTTCGTGATCTTTATGTCTATGTGATCGTAGTAACGTGTAGAAGAGTTTTACAAACTTGTTATACTGTTAGTGTTACTGTTGGTTAGGTTTTCTATTTTTAAGTTCCGATGTGAGATTTAATCTATTACTTTAATAAAGTAAATCTTGTTTACATCATATCTTCTACGTTTTAGATCCGTTTTAGCTCATTCGAGTTGCGTTAGATTCATAGCAACGAGATTTACGCGTTAGTGACAGTATTTGCCATATTACTAATTCTGAAATTTTATTGTTTAAATCATATCTTGATTAATAATTATGCAACTGGGTTTTGTAAATAAAATATGATTTGTTTTACTTTAGTTTCATAATTTGAATCTAAATTTGACTTAATTCCATATATAGTATCTATAAAATATCTTATATATGTTATTATATAATTAAAACACATGAAGCTAATAGTTTTATATTTTCTCCTATGAGCAAATCTTTTGGTAGTCGTTTCTTTCACCGTAGCTTCGATTAGAGTGCTTTTCGCGCCTAGCCTGTGTGTTCATAGCAATGCGTAGAACCTCTTTAAAATCTTTTCACATATTGTTTCATATGTTTGATGTACTGTTCTAATTTAGATGTATTGTTTGCTTCGTGTATGATTGTATCGATGTGTGTGTGGTGATTTATTGATCAAGTCCAGTCAGTGAGATATACGTGGTTATCAAGAAGAAGAAGAAGAACGTTGAAGATTAAAGCTTACCGAAGGATCGGTGTTTAAGGCAAGTATAGCATGGGATCATCCTTGTTTCCTATTCACCTTTAATATACTTAATTCATGTGCATGTGTCTACCTTGTTACCATTAAGGATATCCTAGCTTTTGTATCTTGTACCTTGACACCCATGGGATATTGCATTGGATAGTATTTATGCTAGTGCTCAAGATAAATAACCATGATCTGTAACTTGACTAATGGTATAAGCAATAAACGTTTAAAAGATGCTTTAAAGCAATATGGCTCAAGAGGGCTAGAGCATATTTTGTTGTTTTTATGGTGCTCTAGTTTCTCTCCTTAAGGACTTATCTGTAAGCGAACATCCGGGACTTACAGTACAACTGTGAGGGCTATATGGCTCTGGCTTTAGTCAAGTATGAGGACCTTTTCTAGCTTGTTAGAGGTTACCCTTGTGGCGCAAATGGGGTGAAGCAGACTGTGGATCCCTGCGTGGTGTATCACACGGACTGACTTCGGAAACCTAGCGGCCCTAACTTGTTAGACGAACCTTTGAAAGGCTTCATAGTGAACCCTGCCTGCTCACCTTGGGAGTGTTTTGGGGATTGGCCGCCTCGGGCATATGGGTAATCACGACTCACAGTGAAAGTGTACAACCTCTGCAGAGTGTAAAACTGTTATAACAGCCGTGCTCACGGTCACGAGTGGCCTTGGACCCTTACAGAATAAATGATGAACTCTGATGATAATGATAATATTGATGATATTAATGCTCACTGATGATTATTGTTTCTTGCTATACATTATTCTTGTTTACATGATCATGAGGTTATTTGGGTTTTTGGTAAACTTGTTGCTACTCAACTGCTAAAAAGATGACTCACTAAAAGCTATTGCAGTAAACCCGTGTCAAACTTTTGAGCCGCATGAACCCCATGTTATATTTGTTGAGTTCGACATGGACTCACTCTTGCTATTTCCCCACATCTCAGGAAGGGTACCAGACTGTTAGATTCTGGAATTATTAGGCTTGTGATCAACCAGTTAGTTTGATCCTGGAGTGAAGGTTGCACCCGGTGTTCGGAGTTGTCTTTCCGCTGTGTTACTCTTTAAGGTATACTTTATACTATTGAGTTATGTATATTAAGCATTTGTCTTTTGATATTACACTTATCTGTGGCTATATGTGAGATTTGTCTTCTTTATTTCACATATGGTGTATGTCTGGTTTTGTCCTTAAAACCGGGTGTGACACAATGACCACCGCGTGCATGGTTGTCAAGACTACACCACCACCCACATGGTCATCAAGGCTACACCCCACAACAGTGTCCCATTGTATAGTGGAACCCACCCCCACTCCACTTCCTTTCTCCGCACACCTCAAGCCTCGGTCAAGACCAGTCAAAACATCCAAAGGAAGCCTCGCCCACAATACCTTATAAAAGAAGGGACCCCCTCCACTCTCATCATCACCCACACCCACTGAAGAATTTCACTGCCAGCTTTCCCCCACCTTGACCAATAGCAAAGAAGCTGCACCCCTAGCTTTCCAGCTGCGAATCCACCATCGCTGATTCCTCCCACAAATGGCTGAAGGAGTTTGGATCAGCAACTACTGCCTCCACACCAAAGGTTTCCCTAAGCTTCTCTACGCCACCATGCAGAGATTTGGAATCCAAGAGCACCCCAAGTACAAAGGCCTAGAGTATGAAGAACATGGCACTGAGCGCTGTGAAGTCACTGTCTACATCGCCAAGACTGAAGATTTCACCGACCTTGCCAATGCCTGGAGTATGATTGCCACCGGATTTCGCCTGCAAAGCCCTGTGACACCTATGCCAGATCTATGAGGAGCTCATCACCGTACACCCATGAGATTCTTCCCACCCCTGGAGAAGAACCGCCCCACCTAGATCGCTCGCCTAGAAGCCTTGCAAGCTTAGGAAGACAGCCCCACCATGAAGTACATGACTAACTACCTGCTTTCCCCTGACGAGCAGTACGACAAACAAGCCACCATGTTGAGGAACTGCATCCACCGCGCCAAGGAAGCCGAGCTCTACACCCAGAAACTCCATGTACAGTTCGTCGAAGCCCAAGACGAGCAGCTACCACTGAAAGCCATGAGACTGCTATCGCTGAAGCCCTGAAGACTGTTGAAGAATGCCACACCGAGCAATTGAGGACCGTCTACCTCGTCACCAGATCCAAGCGAAGGATGCTCACCACAAATGAGCATGAACCCCTGATTCTAGAAGGAATCCCTGTCTACCCTCTAGAATGAAGAAGACAGGACCTCGAAGCACCGCCAACACCACCACCTATGGAACTGTCCGAGATCAAGAACCTCATTTTTCTCACCCAACCACTGCCAAGAGAAGAAGAAGACCCACAGCCTAGCTCAGTTGACGGACGCCATGAGCACCGGAGCGACTGTTGACGGTCACTAACGTCAAATATAAACTATCAACATAACCTGCATATGTACTTAATTCCATCACCAAACATAGGTATAGGGGTTTAAACTAATAAATTCCATGAGTTTTGGTGAATCTGTGTTTTCAACAGGGTTTATCTAGAAAACCGCCAATGAGGACCTACATGTCAGACTTAATTATGCAAATCCACCGCGAAACCAACTCTAGAAGACTCCATGAGGAAACACCCCGAGGCAAACCTCGAGAGGCTGCTAGGTGGGGCTAGCCGGCCCTACCATGGTGCCGCCCGGCCCCTTGTGGGCCCCGCTATTAGCCCACTTCCAGAAGGTTCCTCCACCGCCACCTAGGATTGCATCTACGCTGTTCCTTAAGTCGGTTTGATCCGAGGGCTCACGTTGCACCCTTCGACCTATATAAGCAGCCCTGTACCCCCCTCCCTAGAGCCATCCCTAAAACCCTAATTCATATCTCTCATTCAGAGATCAGGGTACACCAGGAGGATTAGGTCTAGACTCTCTAATGTAGTAGATTAGAAACTTGGGAGCAAAGGTCAAGTTCTAGATCTAGTCTTGGAGGCTTGGCGAAGCCATATGTATCTTCACTTATTCATCTTGTAAGACTTGTTCTCAATTTATCATACTCTTATCTATATGGCTATGCTTACTTTCAATATATTTCTTACTTAGTTATGGTTATCATTACTTTTGTGTGCGGGTTCATAGAGCGCTTAGCTTGCTATAGTTTATCGGTTAGTCTAAGTAGCTGAGTCTCGTGTGACTATGGTGCTTATATGATGCTCTACCTATGAGTACACCCTGTTCTCTGGTTGGGTGGTAGCAGCGGGTGGTGACAGCCCCATCTATCCTTTGTAGTCCACTCTGAATTGAGTAGATTCTTAAACTGTAGGACCATAGTCGCGTTAGTAGAGTTATCTATATTGGGTGCTCTGTTGTCTAAGTGGCGTCCTGAAGTGCACAAAAGTAGGGTTAGTCTTAGCTATAGCTAGGTGTATACATATACTTTGACCACATAATAAGAACATCATAGGAATCTGCCTCACCCGTTGTTCTCCCGAGTTAACTAATTTACGTTATCTTAGTGATCTATCCCCTAAGTGTCATTATATATAAATTCCTATCATTACCTTTACCCCTTGCTCTAGCTATGATGGTATGATGACTGATAGCTATTCCTTTACTATTCAATAAGTCTTTACTCCATTGTTTCCTTGTGGTAAAATATAAAAAATGATACCTAGAATACTCTCGGTAAAATGCTATAATGGTATTCTGTGTGCTTGTGAAATCCTTCATGTTTTATTTGTGTTAATAAATACCAACAGACATTTTTGGTGTTACTACCGGGGAAACAGTTGGTGTAAAGATTTAGATCATCAACATACCACTAGCTTTAGTAGGATTACCCCAGTTCTATTGAATTATGGAATAAGACAGGACAGCAGATGCCATTTTGACCTTCTGGCAAGCTTACATAAAAAAAGAAGAAACATTGAAGAACTAGGGTGCCTGAAGATTCAAGATCCATCAACACTGGAATGCTGCATCTCACAGGTTCATATAGACATATATATTCTCTAACCATGTGTAAATTGGAGTAGAAGGTCAACGGCACAAGAATTCAAATCACATCTCAAGTGACAAAAATAAATGTTGCACCCCTCACAAATTCCATCATGTGAGTCATGGTAAGTATGATCAAGAATGGTGAGATAGTCTTGCTCATGGACTTTAAACTTGATGAGTATCTATCTTTTAAAATCTTGCATACCATTGCATGTTTACTTTAAATGATTCATGCATCTACTCTATTTAGTTTGAACTTTCCTATGTCATATCAAATCCACAACACATTTAGCTCCTTGCATATATTCATGCCACTTGCATCTTAGATTTAAAAAAATAAAACAAAAAAATCTCTCACCATGATCACGTTTTTTCATCTCTAAATTGAGTACATCTCTATAGTGCTTTCATGCTACCTTTGTTTGTTATAGTAAGTTTTGGTTTGGAAGTATGGGACATACTTCCAAAGGCTTTTAAATTAAGTATGGTGCTTAGGTTAAAATGTCTTCCTTAATAAAAAACTAGACATGGAGTTTAGTTTGCTTATTGAACTAAAAAATGCTTGTATAGACACTGGATATTTTGTTGGACTAACCCCTGTAGGGAAATTCTCAAATTCAATCTGGGAAAGTTAGGAGATGAATTCACATTAGAGATGAATCAAGGCATGACAACTTTGCACAAAAGGGCCCAGTTCATTCTTCATCAAGGAAGAACTGTGAGTATCAAAGTTTATTCACTTATCTTTTGTTGCAAGTTCTCTTAGCCTTGAACAATGTCAGAATGCAGCCACACATAAAATTTGTTAATAAATAAAATATATCCTAAAGCAATTCTAAAACCATCCTTTCATTAGCATAGAGGAAAACTATAAAAGTTATGGACAACAACCCATACTTCAAATTTGTTATATTCCCTCGGGTATGTGTCAACTAACATTTTGCAGAAAAAGTGAATATACGCTATGCCTATTCACGGTTTGGCATGAACCTGCCAAATCACCACTTTAGTGATGGAACAAAGAAGAAGAAGACAAGTGCCATAAAAAGCACTCACTCATAGGAAGTGGATGAACAAATTGACAGGCCACGAGTAACGTCAAAGACATCTTAGCATTAAACCTTCCTAAGACTCAAGCTAAGGTGATGATAAGAAGCAGGATGCAACCCACCTTGTTTTAGCTAGAATATGCCTGCTTTCATCATTTTTGAAAAGACCAACTCATATGTCAACAGCAAGGACTAGGATGACAAGAGCCACTACATCATGGCAAGCATCCTCATGTCAACAGACATCAGAAATCAATGGAGGTCTGTCAACAGTGTCTCAAAAGGCTATGATCACGGTCACGAGACAACATCCCAAAGTCATTGAAGATGAAGCTTCTATGCAAGTACCAATGAGGTTCTTTCCTTGATAATCAAGACGGCTGGTGTATCGCTTATAAACAAAGAAGCATAACTTTTCGTCACGTCGTTAGACAACCAAGGAGGAACTTGAGTTTGCATCTCCAATGAACCCCAACTCATCAACCAAGGATCAACAAAAATCAAAAGAGGTTGATGGAAGAAGAGCATGCAATTGTCCATACCCTCATCTCCAGAATTGGAAGGTGCAAAGAAAAGCTAAAGCCAAGAAGAGGTCTTGCTCAATGGGCCTAAAGCCTTGATGCCCTCACTGATAGGTACATCGGACAAGTTTCCTTCAGGTATGTTTGTCATTACTTATCTCAACAAAAAGAAGGAAAACATAAGGTATATCTAACCAAGCATGATGCAACATTGAATCACATTCATACAAGATTTCTATCATCCAAACTTGCTTCTGCATTCTGCAAAATTCAAGTATGGGGATGGAGTTCTTTAAAATATTTTATGCCATGTTGTTAATTTGTCTTGGTCATCTTTACCTTTATGTTATGCTCAACCTGCTAAATACAACAACAACAATAACATAGCCTTTTGTCCCAAGCAAGTTGGGGTAGGCTAGAGATGAAACCCAAAAGAGACGAGAAATAGGGAGACAAATAAAGGGACATAAAGGGCACAAGACAAAAAGAGGTCACGGTTCAGGCATGTTGATTACCAATCTCCAAGCGCTCCTGTCCATAGCTAAATCCTTAGAGATATTCCACTCCTTAAGATCTCTCTTAACGGACTCGTCCCAAGTTAGTTTAGGTCGACCTCTACCGCTCTTTACATTATCGGCCCGCTTTAGAACAAAATTTAATAATCAACCTGCTAAATCATAAACAAAATTTAATAATCACGCTCTCTTGGTTTGCCATACACATTCTTGTTCTTACTTAAATGAAACTCTTTAGTCTTTTAAGCTTACTTGTCTGTTACAAGTATGCTTCAGGATTTTTATTCAGAAATTATTATTGAATCAAAACATACTTGTATAAAATTTAGTTATAGATATGGACTAACCCTAGCAAGAAAATATTCAAATTTTGTTGGGAATTTTGGGAGATCATTCCTAGAAATAAATCAAGGTTAGAGGTATTCTTCAAAACAATTTCAAACATCTTTGCCTAAACCTTGTTGAAAATTTGAAGTAGTGGTGAATAATAAAGGCACATTATTTAAAACATGGGATATAGATGACCATTAGCTCTATGACAACACTATCCTTATTTTGAATCATTTGTATACACCTTCGGGTACGTGTTGTCCACTAATCTCTTGTAGAGAAGAAATAATGAGAGGAGCAGAGGGTCCGATCAAAATGCTAAGAAAGAACAAAAGATGGCACGATGGAAGAGTGAAAAGGAGTGAAACATATGAGACAAGATGCTCATGAACAACTCAAGATGCAAGGATGGAAAGGACCACCGAAAGTCATCTACCATTCATCACATGGTGTCATCACGCTCCAATGATGAAGATAACATCTTAAGGTAAGTGGTCATCATTTTTCTCTTGATCTTAGTATGCACATAAATGAAGACACAAACATGTTCGAGTTACAACTTTGCTTGATCCAACCTGACTAACTCAACATGTCTTGCTCCTTAAGTTTGTTCATAGCACCACTTTGTTGATCTAAGTCTTAACCAAATGAGCTAAAATGTTGTGTATCTTATCTTTGGAAGATGATAGTCATAGTCATGAAAAGTTTGACACATTATATAAAGATGGACAATCCTTCCATAGGTTAAGCAACTCTATTCTTTTTGTCACAGTCAAAATGCTACATTCATGCTCATATTTCTGATCTTATCACCCATGTTATACATGAACAATGCACATAACATCAACCTTATCATGATTCAATGTGCCTAAAGCTAGAGAAGAATAAGTGAGGTTTAGGTTATATTGGTGTTTTCCCACCAACAGGGCCCATGCACTTGATATCTACCTTGTCTTATGAGCAAAACATACTTCGAGCAAAGCATGGGGGAGTCGATCCCCCAAATTCTACAAGTGAAAATTCTGAACCAGCAATAATGATGCATACAAGATGTCGCCAGTTTCTATTACTAATGCTTGACCTCAAAACGCTGAACAATGAGGAAAAACAAGTCAAGGAGGAAGGAAGAAGGTGGCACCACCATTGAAAGCATCACTAATGGAGGCACCACCCCAAGAATCTTCATCCTTAAGAGCGAACTAAGGTAATCGATCAGTCATCCATCGCAAGGAGAAGTCCTATTTGGAGGACTCAAAACACCGAACCCTCACCGGGAGGTAAAATCGGTAGTTATCCATATCTACTCCCTGGCATTACATGAATTATTTTTTTCTTTAGCATATTTACTTTTCTGCATTAGCATTACATTAGAAAAAACAAAAGTTCTATTGCATGTAAACCTTAAGCCCCATATGAATGATTTTTACGGTGTGTAAAAACCCGTAAGAACATTCATCGTGGTGGCATAAAAATAAAAATACCATGCATACATCTACTTATATTTAATTTTCTGTACACATATTTCCTTTTCTACATTATATAATAGAAAAATCCAAAATTATTAGATAGACATCCTGCTAAAAACATTGTGAATTAAAAATCTATCCTTAGCCTCACAAGAACAACCGAACTCCAAATGGCTGACGTCTAACCTTTATCATAATCCAAGCCTTGAGTTTTTGGTGTTCTTGTTGGAGTATTTTTGCAGGATGATACATATGATCAAGAGCATCTTTACCCGGTTGACCTCATCTCACTCCACCAATGGATGAGAAGGACATCTATTGGCAAAACATGCTCTGAGAAGGATCACTCAACTTTCCACATTTGACCATGACAACATCCAGCTTAGGGGATGACCATCCCCATGTATCTAGCTAGGTATTTTTGTCCTTTATCTTTACTATTTTTGAGTTTTCTTTTTAGTTAAAGAAATAAAAAATATGCATAGGAAACAAAAAAAATACAAATTTATATTAGCTAGCTATAAATATTATTAAGGTGTGATCATAAATGTTGAAAACAAAATAAAAAGTGTGTGTCTAGTTTTCTGCTTTCAAGACTTGAGTAAGTAATGGAGTCTCTGAATAATCTCTTAAAATGGAAATAATGAATAGTTGCAATGTTGTAATTCCTTTCAAGTACCTAGTTTTCAACCTTGAATTCTCCCCAGTTTTAGATAAGATTGTTTTGATATAAGGATATACTCTGAACTTGAAACTCGTGGGTTGCAAATGCTTGATCTAAGTCTAGATAATTGATGGATATGATACAAGAAGGACTGACTGTTGTTTATCTTGTTCCAAGTGACACTAAATTTCTGGTGATTTATCTTTTAAAAACACAAAAATATATGATGAGTTCCAATATAACAAAGCTTGAATACCCACCAGAGCCATACATGTTATTTAGGCTAGGAAAACTTTCACATATATGTTGCTTGCTTTTGCATTGAGTTTTGTCAAGCTTTGTTGACCCTTATGAGAGGTTTGTCATGCTCTTAAAATCAAGATCACATACACACCACCCACATATGCACTACTAATTGGCAGTAGGCGCAAAAACATGCCTTCCATCTATATCCACTCAAAAAAATGTTGTACTCCTACACTGGGGATAAACACAAAAACATGTTTGTTAGGTTTTCTATCCACCAAATAAATGCTCCAAGTTCTTGTTGATATCTCTCTTAAAGTTTCATTGCAGAAAAGAGGCATGGGGCTATGCAAAAGTTATTCATGAAAAAAGAGAAAAATAGACAAGTGTCTGAGATATCTAAAACAATGGTACTTAGATGCCAGCCTAAAAAAGAAAAAAAAGAAGAGAGATAAGATAGCCCCTACTCTCTAGCAAGTGTTCCCAAGTTTTAAAAAGAGAGATATGTTTTCAAGGAGCAAAGTAGAATTAGGATTAGTTACCACATATATCCACCATATATCCACACACATGCACATCTTGATTTAATTGTATGACTTAACTCTCTTTGGATCCATTGTTTGACTTTACAATATATGCATTGCAAGTATGCTCTAGCTTTCTCCCTACCTATGAACTTCACATAAGCCTTAGTGGTAGGAAGAGAAAAAAGGCATAACATCTTTATTGTCTTGGTGAGGATCCACAAATATTACATATATTAAGAGACTTAAGAGTGTCATACAAAGGAATCTCTAAGTTTTATTTTGAAAACCTATAAAAACTCTAGAACAATGGTGGAGCAAAGAACTTGAGACATAGTGCTTGACTTGATCGTTCTATCTTTCAATTGCTCAAGGCCAAAGTGAAGGCTAATAAGCCCCATGGTTGAAGGTAATATGGGCAAGTTTGAAAGTCAGATCAATTTATTCTAATCTAGAGGAGAATTTTTTTATTGAACGCATGTGTACTTTTGAGGCATGAAAACATAGTAGCAACTCCTGATCCATTGCTGAGTTTAGCTTTGCTCAGGGACTAGCAAAGGTTAAGCCTAGGGGACTGCTGACGGTTCTTAACCATCAATTTTATGTGTCCACTAAAGAGAGAAAAGGGGGTATAAAATGAACTTCACCATAGACTTAGGGCTTTCACTAACAAATTCCACGAGTTTTGGTGAATATCTATTTCTGCAGGGGATTATTAGTAAAATACCAAGGGAGACCCACATGTCAGATTTACATAGAGAGAAACAAGCATATGTGTAAAAAAGAACAATCTGGAAGACTTGGGAAGGCGACCCCTGGAAGCTGAGGCCCACCTGGCATAGGCCAGAGGCGGCCGCCTCTGCCCTAGGGGCGGCTGCACCTCCCCCTGAGCCAATCAGGGTGAATCACGCGGATTGTGCCTCCACCGACTTTGAGGAGCAATAAAAATCATCCATTTAGGTCGGTTTGATCCAACGGTTGTGGTGCCTCCGAGAGGGCTATATATTCAGGGCCCCTCCCCCCAGGAAAAACCCTAATTCATTCTACAATTGAGGTAGCCATCAGCAGAGCCAGGGTTTAGAGATCTCTCCACTAGAGAATTAGAATAGCTACTCTAGTTCTTCAAGTTCTACATAGGTTCATACTAGATAGAGGAAGAGTCGGGCGCTTGTGCTCGGAATTCCGGATCTCCATCATCAAGGATTGGTATTATATTGTATGTATTCTTGTGACTTTATTCTAATATCATTATGTTTCTATTTATTATGTTCTTAGTTTATTCTAGTTCTAGATTTGATATGGTTATGATCAATAATGAGTTTATGTATATGTTTGCAAAGCGCTTAGCTCTCTTCGCGGGAGGGTTAGGTAGTAGATTACATGTAAGAATGGTGCTTAGATGCTGTTTACTTGCAAATGCACCCTATTGGCTGGGTCGTGTGGTAGATTGCGGAAGTGATAGTTCTATTGAGTCCTTTGTATTCCATCCCCCGTTAATAGGTCTAGCAGAACTAAAGTTGTGTAGGAAGTCCTGCTTTGTCTTGGCTTTTTATAGCAATGATCCTTATACATAGATGAAGAGTCTTTTGTGCTATATATGATAGTGTAGCATTAGAGTAGATGAATGACTTAGTAGATTAGAACCTACCTAGAAATTCTATCTCTTGAACTAATCAGATGTCGACCTACCTTTTCGTTGAGTAGTCTATCTCTAATCTCTATGTGATTTATTCCCTGAGCTTTATAATTCATATTCTTTATTTATCATGGTTTACCCCCCTACCAAAAGTATGTGACTGTGCAACCAATCACTCATAAGTAGTCATGTTTAGCAAGTTTATTTCATCGTTTAAGTCCTTAGTTCTTTCCCTTGAGCTAAATATAAATCAACGATACCTGGAATACTTCCCGATGAAGTGCTACAATGGTATGTTATATGTTCGCTTGCGGATCCCATATTTATTTTACTAGAGGAGTAGTTATCTATACCACGCTTTCTAGCGCCATGCTAGGGATGACAACTTAGCTTAAGTCGTGTTAGAAGTGTCAACAAGCATTTCTAGCGCCGTTGCCGGGGTAGGAATAAACTTTTGAGAAAAATTGCTTAAGCAGGTACTTAGAAAATGATTGATTGTCACTAGTCACCTCTACTTTGGCAGGTTCACCACTGTTTATTTTTCTGTGTCTATATTTTATATAGGGTATTAGCAGGATTGAATCTGATTCATTCAACTCTCCATCATCAGAATCGGATCAGTCCAGAAGGAAGCTCATCACCATTGCCTGAAGCTATGGTTGAAAAGACCCTATTGGAGTTCTCTGCTCCAACAGTAGAGAACATTCGCACTGGTCCAGCACTAGAAACAGAAGATCTTGAGTTTGAGTTCAAGCCAAGCCTCATCAACATGGTGCAAGCTATCCAATTCAGTGGAAAGGTACATGAAGATGCAAATACACATTTACAGGACTTCATGGAAATTGGAAGCACTATTGCCATAGAAGGAGTTAATCAAGATATCATACTACTTTGCCTCTTCCCATTCTCACTAGTGGGAAGAGCGAAGCAGTGGTTCTATGCCAATAAAGAAGACATCAATACATGGGAGAAGTGTTCCAAGGCCTTTTTAGCAAAATTCTTTCCAATAGGCAAAACTAATGCCTTAAGAGGAAAGATTAACAACTTCCAACAGCAGAAAATAGAGACCATTTCAGAAGCATGGGAGCATCTGTAAGGATACATCCAAGATTGTCCCCATCACGGAATGGAAGAATGGTTACTCATGAAAGGCTTTTATCACGGATTAACCCAGAAGACGCGTGAACACCTAGATGCAACTGCAGAAGGATCATTTTTGTCACTCACTCTTGGGAAAGCTAAAAAGCTTATGGAGAAGATAGCAGATAATCAAAGCTGGTCCCAAGACAATACTCAATATTGTCTTCAAAGTGAAGAAGCAGCTGAAGAAGTCAATGCATTGTCTACCAAAATGGACGCCTTGCTCAGCTGGCTTGACCAGAGGGCCAAGTACAAGGAACACCAGAGGGCAATTGAAGCAACATATAGATAAGATTCAAGCCCCGCTGTCTGGAAGATTCCACATCAACCAAATTGGAGACAACAATATAATAGCCATGTTATGAATTCAGGTAATTTTACAAGGCAACCTTCCTTAAGAGAGTTAATTATGCAGCAATCCGATATCAACTCAAACATCAAGACAAGGCTCGATGTTAATGACAGAACCTTAGAAGGTGTAATTGATAAAATGGATAGTTTCTCCTCTACCTTAAATGATCAGCTAGAGTTTAATAAGAAGATAGAAGCAAGGATAGCACAGTTAGCCGTTGCATTGCCTATTGCCACTAACCCTGAACAGGTAAGATCTATCACTACAAGAAGAGGGAGTTCCACCAGGGATCCCCCTTATCCAAAAGGTGCAAGGAGGCCACCTGTGCTACCACCAGTGGTAGAAGATGAGAACAACAATCCAGAAATAGAAGTATTACCACAAGAGTCAGTACAAGATCAGGAAATGAGACAGAATTTTCAAGATACAAGCTACCTACCATTTCCTCACAGAAAATAGAAGGCCACAACAAACATATGAGCAGTTTGGTAAGTTTGTAGAGGTAATTTAGAAATTATATGTCAATATACCTCTGCTGGATGCCATACAGGTCCCCACATATGCCATGTACATAAGAGACATTCTCAACAAGAAGAGACCACTACCATCCACTGAAGTGATCAAGCTAACAGAAGAGTGCAGTGCGGCCATCCTCAACAAATTACCAGAAAAGAAGAAAGATCCAGGATGTCCCACCATTGACTGTACAATTGGAGACCAATATTTCAACAATGCACTCTGCGACCTAGGAGCAAGTGTCAGTGTGATGCCTGCAGCAGTCTACCACAAGCTCAACCACACTGCACTTGAGCCAACATCAATGTGCTTACAACTAGCCGATCAATCAGTCCGATATCCATTGGGCATTGCCGAAAACATTCCAGTCAAGATAAGAGAGTTCTTCGTTCTAGTAGATTTTGTGGTACTGGATATGCATCTAGACTCAAAGGTGTCACTCATCCTTGGCAGACCCTTTTTGAGCACCGCCAATGCACACATTGATGTCGGGAAAGGAGAAATCAAGTTCACTATAAATGGACAAAAAGAGCAGTTTGCATTCAAGTCAAAACAAGAACTCAATAAATCCGCGAAGATGATAGAAGAAGATCATATAGTACAATCACTAGAGACAGAGACTTCATCTCTGGGAACATCAGCGGAATAAATAAATTGGAGGTCCAGTTCGGAGGACTCTAAAAATCCGGATCCTTGCTGAAAGGTAACTCGGTATCTATCCGCATTTAATTTTTATCTCATATAATTTTATTAGGCATATTTATTCTTAGCATTGCATTATAAAATTCTATGCCCCATATAAATAATTTTTACGGTGTGTAACAACCCGTTAAAAATATTTTATCGTGGTGGCATAAAAATTATTATTTCATGCTTTTCAATTTAGTTTGTCTTCATTTAAATTCCTGCATTGTTTATATTTATATAATTAGTGCATAGTGGGCCCTCCACCATGGGCCCCACATGTCATAGACCTTACCTCACATACATCCCATCATATTATTTCATCCACTTTCATTCACCTCCACCACCTTCTCTTTTCCACCGTCCAAATCCACCATCCCATCTTTTTCTATGCTTAACTTTGAAGCAAGGAGGATCATGCAAAAATTCAGCCAGGAAGGGAGCAGCAGGTGGCGGCCACCCCCACCACTTGGGCGCCTGCCCCTCCACCTCCTCCTCTATAAATGGCCT
>JAQSUU010000755.1:3000000-3387142 GCA_038087645.1 Saccharum hybrid cultivar R570 | reverse complement strand
CCCAAGAGCCTAGGAATGAAGTCGTTTGGCCCGATGAAGTAGATTTGTTGTCCTAGGGGAGATGTAACCGTAGCTAGTAGTGTTTTTCATCACCATCCTCTAGTGTTGTAATCTTTCCATTGTATTCCGTCCGTAGTTGTTAAGACCGTGAGGTCATAGGATGCAAGCGATGTGTTGAGAGTGGGAGAGTGAATGCCTGTATGTTGCACCCGTGTAAGGCTATTTGGAACAAGTATTTGCTTTATCCGTTGTGTTTGTTACATCGATTTACCTTTAGGCCTCGTTAGGCTTGCTTAGGGTTCTTGAGATGACAGCAAGCAGGTTACAAGAGGAACAGTTATTAAGATGCAGCAGATCAGCCGTGATTGGGTGGCAGAGGACACTGTATCAACTAATTGTGGATGTCCTAGCAAAACACTTGAATTCCCTTGATTTAAATCCACCTTGGGATTTAATTTTCTTGTTCCTGGTTTTGAAAGGAACCCTTGTTGCTTGATTCTTCCCTTGCAATACCATTCTAATTTTATGGTCTATGATCCCACTGCCTTACTGCGTGTAAGTTAGTAATAGTTGCTTGGTTAATAGCTTATGGTGCTGCGACGGAACCGAGGGCCACCTGTGGATCACGACCACATGGTTGTGCCACTCGGCGTGCGCTGGTATCGAGGTTGTTGACCAAGCACTTTTACCAAGTTGCACTGCAGTACCGCTCTTGCTACATTCTCCTTGGTAAAAATATCCTGGTGTTCTAACGGGAAATCCACAACGGGTTGATGGAGTAGTGCTCTCACAATTGTGACTGAGATAGCAGGGTTTTGGAAGAAGCATGTATGTCCTGATCTCAGTCTATATGAAACAATGTGCAAGTTGGATTCAAAAGTAAAAAGAAGAAAGAGAAGAGTGACAAGGAAAAGTTAGCCCTCTAGTAGTCTAGAGTAATTGGAACACCCAACTTGACATCATCCCTATGACTGGTTGGACCACGCTGCGCACGTTGGGTTGCCGTCGCCACATGCCCTGCGGACGCTGTCAGTGGTGGGGCCCATGTGTGCCACGCTCGCGTGTCCACGGCGTGGCGCCGCACTCGCTTCGTCCCCATACCGGACCCTCCCTCTTTTATTTTCTTGTGGGCACGTCGCTCACATGCCTCCTTATCAAGCGAACCCCATCCCCTTCTTTCTCTTTTTTCCCCACTCACGCTCGCACAGGGAACGCACCATGGCCAACATTTTTTCCCTACCTCGTGACCCACCGGTGATCCCCCCACGCCGCCTCCACTTCTGGTGCACTGCCACCTCCGTCCGCCAGCTATAAGATGCCACCTTGCTTGCCTCTCCTCCATTCCACCCTCAGATCCAGAGTAGAGCTCGTAGGATCGATCCCCTCCGTTAGCGCTCAGGTGGGAGAAGCTCAGGAAGTAGTTGGGGGCAGAGCTACGAGATCCAGCCATTGCTCATAGATCTAGGGTCGCTAGTCAGAGGTGATGGTGTAACTCAAGAAGAAGGGATCTGGTTTCCATTGAAGGAGTTCAAGTTCATCCCTGGTTAGTTTAGGTTTTAGGGTTCGCGATGATCTGTGTATCAGTCTCCTGGTTCTTCTTTTTGCTGGGCATTCGCCATGTTCTAGATAATCATTTTCTTGTTACTCTTCCAATGTCCCTGTCTTCACCGATTTCTAGAGAGGTTATGAGTGTATCAGATTGTTCTTAACCATGTGTCTCTAGATCCTAGAGTGGTTTGGTTATTGAAGCCATGTAACCTCCTCTGTAATTTTTAGATCTAAGATGCGAAATCACGTTTTCCCCTTTTCTGTTCTTGATTTGAATCTCGGGACGAGATTCTTTTAAGGGGGGTTGGTTGTAACACCCCTAGTGTTACAGACTCGCTTAGCACCGTGGTTAAGGTCTAAAAGAAATTAACTAAACAAGTTTTCCGGAGGGTAAATTTAAAACACACATGAAATGATAAATCACTCTTATGTGACTTACATTTGTAGTTGAGAGAAATCAAATATATAACTAAGTTAAATTGCTAAGTGCAAAGGTGCTAATGAAAGTTCAAACGGGAAGGATAGGATGAGCAGTTTCACCTTTGGCGCGAAAAATCAATTTATATGAACAAAGTAAAATACAACATGAGCAAGTTACGTAGATGAAAATGCGACTTGGATTTTTGAAGGATAAATGTTGTTAACTAAAATTTTTGGGAACTCAAGATCCCAATTTGAAAATTAGGATAAACTCTTTTCGTTAAATCATCAACACTCAAACTTATGTTCTAAGTGCGATTAGCATCAAATTATATTAAGCAAAGAGTTAAGTAGTGCTTAAATGTTTTGTCCCTATGGATGGGTATAAAAGTATGGATTATTGCGTGAAGTATTTCTTAGTTGAAATTAACATGGTTTAAACCTCTTAAAAATAAAAATATAACTTGTGTATGTTGCTTAAGTGGGGATTGATGAGCAGGTGAGGTAGACGAAGAAAAGAAAAGTATTGCCGAATTGTTGATGGTTGTTTAACAGAACTGAAACCCTAAATCTCTCTAAGTTTGAAATGGGATGACAAAGCCTTGTTGGCATTTAAATTCTGTAAAATTTTGTTACACACCCATTTCATGTCTTTGCACTGTTGATTGAATCCAGGTGAGAGCCTTGCGATGGTGTGAGGGTTGGATTGTTTGGATTTCGATTTGGCCATCACATAAATTCGTCAAAGCACTTGGTAACCAACCGGTTTGGCCGTTTGGCCAGGGTCACCGCGCCCTCAGCGCGACACTGCCATGCCCTAGGTGGCCACGGTCGCCTGCTTGCGTGTCGGTCGGCCCGGCCTGTCGCGTTGGCTAGCTGTGGCCGCACGCTGTGGTGTCCTCGCCCCCTTGTACATATGCCGTGCCACGTGCGCCCACGTGCTGCCCCTGCAGCCCTGTCTGTTGCGCCTGTGCTTAAGGAGGAGGCAAGCGCGCACAACTCCTCACTCATCCTCCCTCTTCGGTCTCTCTCTCTCTCCCTCACATTGCTGCTCGCGCCGCCCACCATGGCCACCGACTGTGTGCCCGCGTCGAGTGTTCCTGCTCCTCCATGCGTCCTTTGCGCCTAGCCCACCGCCCTAGCTCCCTCCTCGCCTCGTGTAGCGGTCGCCTGCTGCCCCCGCGTGCCCCTAATAATCCTTGTCAGGCCGCGCCGCCGCCGTCCAGCTGCTGCCCAGTGTGCGTGCGTGACTGGGGTGCCACAGGTCACCCGTGGCCATGCCACTGACGCCGCGGGTGCGTTAGGCACCCCGCTGCCTCTGTGCATCGTCTTCACCATCTCCGGCTTTTCTCCGTCCAAGCCGATGGCGCCACGACCTTCCTCAGGTCGCGCTGGACCTCCCCCCACGCCGCCCCATGACTCCACACTACCGCCGGTGCATCTAGCCCAGCCGAGTCGGCTCGGTACCCAGCCGGTGGTGCACTTGCTCTGCTCGTGTCCGCCATGGCCACGTCTTCCTGCCGCTTGAACTCAGTCGACACCGTTCGCGCCATCCGCCTTGCGTGTGCGCTGCGCCGCTGCATAGTAATCCACGCCCCGGAGACGCCTTGCACCACTGTCGCCCGTCGCTGAGCCATGGGCGTGCGGGGCCAGGGCGCCACAGCACGCCACCGGCCGGGCTGCGACCCTCCACGGGTGCGCGCTGGCCTAGGTGTGCCCGAGCCCGCCTCCCCATCGTCGGTCCACCTCCAACCGGTCGGGAGTCGACCGCCTGAGCGCGTCCTCTGCTCCGTGTACGAGAAGAAGGGTGAGAAAATAGAATAGAAACTTTTACAGGGTTCTTAATGCAAACTTCATGACTTAGATGAATAGTACACGTTGTACTGTAGGTTGATTTAGCTTTACCGGGGTGTTTTCTGCAAAGTGCGCAGTCCGCGTCTGGGCGGGCTAGTTGGGCCGGCCTGCTATGCGGGTGCCCGTGCCCCACCCTAAGCCTTTGGGCCATCGGGCTGAATTAGGTTGCCGTTGGTTTTCCTTTTTCTGAAAACAATTTCTAATTTAGTTTTTGAGCTAACTTGTAAATTCGATACCAAATTTTGTAGGAGTCTAAAAATTAAGAAACAAGTTTTGTTAGGTTCCTAAAATTAGGATCTATCTACAGGTATAATTTGTTTGTGTGGTCTTATAATGTTTTCAGAAGTACTTTAATTAATTTCTGAAGCTTAATATTGTTAACATATGAACTTGTAGTGATTTTATGGCAAAAGGATGATAGTGTTAGCTTTGAAATTTTTATGGTTGCTGCATAATGTTATTACATGCTCACTGCAAGTGTTTTAGCTTCTGAATAATTAGTTTGCTTAATTAGTTAATGAGCTCTAGTTAGAGTATAAATATTAAATCGATGAAATAAATAAAGCAACACTTTGGGTTCTTATGACTAAAATACTTGTTGGGTAAATCATGTCTTATTCAACCACATGAGTATGTTGTCTAGTACATTAGAGTTAGCCTGTGAGCTTGCGAAGCGTATCGTGTTCTCCTAGTTGCATTTATCATTGTCTATTTACGTCTCTGCATTGCATCCACAATTATTATAAAAGACGGTGCCTCGGTGATCGTGTCACCATGGTGGAATGCTAACTTTAGTTAAATCATACCTAGGCAAGCCCCGGTATATAACCACTATTATTTTATACTTTATTTCATGCTAGTGCATTAAGTTTAAAGAAGTTAAATGAAATCCACTTGCATATATATATATATATATATATATATATATATATATATATATATATATATATATATATACCCTATGAGTCTCACTAGCATGATCGGATCACGTCGCGTAGCTTGCTATGCTATAGGATTTCGGTAGAAGCCGAGTGATTACCTGTCACTCGCGAGAGATAGGAAATATATTATTGTTATTGTTATTATTATTATTATTATTATTATTATTATTATTATTATTATTATTATTATTATTATTATTATTATTATTATTCGCACATGGAATATATTTGAATAATAATTGGAGATCGGGCGGAACGAGTTTGGATGGACTTGGACTTGGTTGGGCAATAGAGCGGAACTCTGATTGCATTTGTTCCGCTTGTGTCAATTAAGGACCGTTCGTTGCATTGGATTCCATAGTCAGGTCACAGACTTATTTGTCCTAAGCATATACTTGCTTATGGGAGCGGGAAGACTTGTTTCTCTCTTATCATGGGTTCCAGCTCTTTCCAGACCGACTTTTTAGGTGGTCATATATTGGGTTGAGGAGGTCTAAGCACCATACTAAGGCTGGGTCTATAGTGTTGGGGGCTTAGAGTCCGAGCTTGGACGGGGACCTAGACCCCTTGAAAGGAGTGGAACAGGTTAGTCTTGCTTGTGCCGGGGGTATAAGCAAAATGTGTGTTTTCGGGGCACCCAGCTAGGCACGTTGATTCGTGAATCGCCGTCAATTTGACGGTCTGACATGACTATAATCTAGCATCGTAGTAGAAACTATGAAAGATGGTAAAATGGTTCTGATTGCTTACCACCTGCTTGAAAGTAGCCTTGATGCTTACATAGAATAGTCGATTAATGAACTAATGATGACTGCTAATAAAAAAATATAAGGATGCACATTTTAGTAATGCTTCTTGCAGATGCAATAAACCCACAAGCCAGAAAGCCTTGCATAATCCTTGAAGTCTCTTTTCTTTTCTCCTGACAGGTAAGTCTTGCCGAGTACAATTGAGTACTCAGGGTTTGTTCTACCCTGTTGCAGGTGAAAGGTGCTGATAAGCTGACACTTGCGTGTGGAAACCTCCTGATGGGCTCAGTGAGGATTTCCTTTACGATACGGAGTAGAGTTTATTTAACAAAAATCCCACCAAATTTTTTCTAAAGAAAATACTTGCAACTTGTTACTATTTTATACTTATAAAAGTTCATCATGTTAATGTTTAACTTATCATTAAATGGTTTCATTTTCACTAAAACCTGATAACATGTTATATTCTGCTGTTATAATCAAATAATGAATTACTCTAATGTTGTACTAAAAGTGGTGTAAGAAATGGCAAGGATGTTGTAAGCTTTACTCTCTTATTTGTGATCCTGATGTAAAAATATGGATCCTCGAGTTCTCCCTTGCGTTGTGCTCGACAGAATCACTTAGTTTAGTGTTCTCCCTTGGGTACTTAGGGTCTAATGAAAGATGAGTACTCTTGAGAGGGCATTAAATTAGGCAGTTCTGCCATAACAACCTAACAAGATTCATAACATCTGTGGATAAGATCATATTTTTATGAAACTAAAACTGGTTTGGTATTTTTGTGATTTTTCTATGATTTTTGGTGAATTTTGCAAGACCACTCTTTTTATAGAAAAGGAGAAAAATGAAAGAAAAGAAAAAGGGCTTGCAAAGGCTTGGTCCAGCCCACAACGAAGCCAACTCAACTGCAAGGAATCAGCTCAGGTCCACTCGGATTTGGACATTTTGCATCAGGAATCCTGATCTATTTCAAAAAATTATTAAGGCCCTCCCATCTTTTCTTTCTCTCTGCCTTATTTACATTTGGAACCCCATATTCCTTTCTATTCTCTTCCCCACTTCTAATCTCCGTTTGCACCATGAGACTGTTGGCATTTCTTAACATCGTTTCTAAGAATAGGCGTAAAACCCACCCCTGACAATGGTGTTAGAAATGCTTTTTGGCATTCCCTAGCATCGCCACTAGGATTGGTGTATCCTAGAGACAATACTATGGAGTGTCAACCGATAGGTCATTACGTTTACAGATGTTATCCGTAAGTGCACGGATCTATCGTTGTAGCATTTCACCTGAAAGTATTCAGGGTATCGTTATTTATATTTTTGCTAAGGAAGGCATGATGTAAAAGTATCTAATAGGGACATGAACACTATAACATGAATGCACAATAGACCACTACTCGATACTAGGGTAAGACATGATAAGGCTCAAGATAGTGTGACACACACTCATGGGCTAACCTCAAAGGATAAAGGGAAAACAAAGAATGAAAGAATAATCCTAAGTGGAGCAGGCATGTCTAATATAGCTGTGCAAACAATAGTGAATGATCATGCACATACATAGTATAGAGTTAGAGTTATGCAAGAGAATGGATTAGGAGACCATCGAGTACTGGTCTACTAGCAACCTCATGTGGCATATTTACGAACTCCTACACCCCAGTCGAACGTGGGGGGAATGCAAGGGATGGCAGGGCTGTCACCACCTGCCCACCTACCCCTCGACCATGGAAAGGGCATGCAATCACCTGCCACTTTATACCCGGGCACCTTGCCCGCATATATAGTGACCACCCAAGTTCCCCGTGGTCCTCGACCCTACGGATCGATAGGTAAAGAACTTGGATGTACCCAAAGGCATGAGGAACCACAACCTGTACCTATCTCTAAACCCTAACTGATATATGATATGAATGTTTAAGCATAAAGTTTTATATGACGAAACCCTAACATATGGACTATGGACTAGTTCATATACTAAGATCATGTCATATGAACATATCACAATCATCACACACAAACTATATGCTAGTTCATATGTCAAGATTATAACATGCAAACTATACTCTAGTTCTATAGCACAACTATATGTAAAGAATAAGAACATAGCTAGTTGGAGGAACAAGATGGAAGAAGGTAAACCTTTATTCTCACCAAATTCTCCAAGGAGCCAAGCTCTCCTTGTAGCTCAACCTTCTCCACTACTACTCCTACTTCTAATCCTATTCTAAAGAAAGAAGAAAGTAGAAGAAAGAAGGAGGAGGAAGGGAGGTAGAGAGGAGTGAGGAGCCCAAGTGGTGTGTGTGTGGGTATGAGGGGGTGGTGCCCCTCCTTATATAGTAGCTTGGCCAGGCCTCCAGGTGACCAGGTTCGCTGAACCCACTCCCGCACCGCCATTAGTACATTAATTACTGTCAACAGGAGAAAGTGGGGCCAGGTCGGTGGCACGGGGGGCGCGGCCGCGCCCTGGCGCCCACGCGCCAGGGCCGACCACCCTCGGGCCCGCCTTCGCCTAGTTGCCTCCTGGATGGGCCTAGATCCTTGCTCCGTGGTGGGCTTGGCCAGATTCTAGGTTGAAGTGGCCCTTCTCCTCTTCTCCTTCAAATACGCTTTCCAGAAAAGCGTATTTTCTCCTCTGCTCTGCCTGTTTCCATCCCTGTTTCTGTATTTCTGATAATTCAAGGGTACAACTAGAAACAATGCATTATCACATGTATATGTATGTATTATTGTTTATTCCCTCCTTTTTGGTAGAATGTTGGTGGTAAATATTTCTTGATAACGACTGCCAACAGAGACCCAGCCCCCATTCTAGACCGAGTTGGTGATTGGCAGGGATGAACGAAAAAAAAGTCTAGAAATTTTGCCTCTTTAGTATTAGGTAAAGATATATGGAAGAAGAAGGATGAAGAGAGAGGAAGAAAAAAAGAAGGAAAAAAGAAGAAAGCATTCCCTTATCCCTAGGCTCTGCATGTATCCATCCGCCCTGCCCCAATTTCTAACTAGGATTTTTATGATTCATTATTTCCTCTTCCAAACTCTTTTTCTTGTGGACAAATGACTCAATTTTTTAATGACTTTAAGCCACTATGCTCAGTTCATCCCCATCCATATGGTCACAACCATACTCCCAACCTCTAGCAACAAAACCCCTATACAACATCTGCTCAAATGAATCTGGTACTTCTTTTGACATGTCTTCCTTCTTAATCATAAACGCGCTTCTCTTAGTTTGATTTGATCATGCTTGATCTCCAAAATCGTGCTCTCCTATAGACATCCCCACTTTTAGTGCATCATCCACAACCAGAATCTGCAAGTTCTCCTAGTGATGTGGGGTTCTTCTAATGTTTTCGCATTCAACATTTGGTATAAATTTTTCCTACTAAATGCCTCATACTGAGGATTTCCATATGCTATGACTAATGGTAGTGTTTTATTACTACTTAAAAACACTAGGATAACTCTACCATTTTGGTAGGGATCGTTGTCTAGAACCCATGAGGATGAAACTATCCCATCCTTTGTCCTAAATTTTGGTTGTATTTGGCAATGTAAACTCCTTCGTTCCCTTAATAAAGAAGTGCCATGCACAGTCCTAAAAAACTACGATTATGCTAGCACCTGAATGTCCGGACGGACCCGCGCGTCCAGACGTCGTGCATGCTGTTGCGCCTACCCGTGTGCTGTTGCGCCTAATGCACCCCGCGCCTCCTCTTGCTTTTTTTGGAACACATGCCTCCTCCTGCTGCTGCGCCCCATGCCTCCTCTTGTTGTTCCTGCACCCCAAGGCTCCTCTTGCTATTCCTACGCCCCACGCCTCCTCCTACCCACCTAGCTGCATGAGATAGAGAGAGAGAGAGAGCACAGCTGCATACGGAAGAAAGGGAACACAACGCTTACAATGCGAGAGAGAGAGAGAGCATAGCGCGCGTGCCCCAATGCGAGAGAGCCCTAGCTGCATGCTAGAGAGAAGGATCACAACGTGCATTCCCCGATGCGAGAGAGAGCACAATGCACGTGCCCCAATGCGAGAGAGAGGGAGAGAGCACAACACACATGCGCATGTGTTGAGCTAGTTGTATGCTCCACCGTGGGGGCCATGCTTGGTGGTGCAGGGGCGCCTGGTGCAGTGCGTACTTGCCCGTGAGTCAGAGCACGTGGGGACCAGCATCTATCGCAACATACTAAAATCTAGTGAAACAATTGAAACATACGTTTGCAACATATATGTATAACTACTACAACATATGTAACATCCAGATAAAACACTTATAACATACATCTGAAACAGGTGAAACATTTGAAGCATACACTTGCAACATATGTGTATAGCCATTGCAACATATACAACATCCAGATGAAAACATACAACATCCAGATGAAATAGCTGAAACATTTAGAAAACACACTTGCAACATACGTGTATAGCCATTACAACGTATGCAACATCTAAATAAAACATATGCAATATCCAAAATGAAATATATGAAACATACATGCACCTGAAACACACGTCAGCGCGGAGCTCGATGCCCACGGTCACCCGTCACGGGAGCAGCAAATGGTGCATGTAGACGTGGGCCCATGCTCCTCTCACGAACTCTCAAGGCTAGTCATTGTCACCCTTTGGTCACACCGCGCATGCATGGACCTCATGCGCCGCATGCATCCCACGCCGAGCGAGTGGCCGCACGTGTGCGCCTCTTTTTTTTCTTGGTTATCACGCTGCGTGGGTCAAGGTCTGGACGGCTCAACCAAGCATTACCGAAAAACTATATTTTGGTGCCTAGCTATAGCATGCACTCATTAAGCAGCTAGCACCAAGGAGCTTAGTGGCGTGACCCGTGAGTCCTCTACTACGTGAGCAAGCAAAGAATCACCGCTTTTGGTCAATCTTCTATATAGTTACCACTGAGTATGCAAATGCACCCTCATGCATAGGTCACGTAGCTAGCCTAGCTGACCTGGGTGCACAGCTAGCTCGATCTTGTTGCAAAATGGCCGCCGCCGCGGCACAATTCAATGCGACCGTCGGAATCCTTCTGCTGTTCAACAAGACATGGTGCGCCACGCCGGACGCCACGCTGGTGGCTAACTTCACGGTGTCCGGCGACCTGCGCAACACCGAGCGGCTCATGGTGACCACGACGGTGCTCATGACCATCCTCGGTGCCGCGCTGTTCGCGCTGTGCCTGGTGGGGCGCATCTCCGGCCGGCACCGCGGCGGCCACTCGACGGCGACGCGCCTCTTCTTCCGCGCCTCCTTCGCGCTCTTCCTGCCCTTCATGTCCTACATGTTCTCCCAGGCCCGCAGCAAGGGCGCCCCCGCCCGCGCGAGCCTCATCCTCCTCTGGATGCTCCTCGTCGAGCTCCTCCGTAAGAAGGTGTACGCCATGGTCGCGCCGGCGGGCGACGCCTTCGCTCTGGGCGTCGGGCGCTACTCCTTCTTTGACGCCGTCGAGGAGGCCGCGCGCGTCGTGTGGATCGGCTACCTCATCTACTCGTACGTGCACGGCGCCGCCCTCAAGTCCTCCTTCATCATCCTCTGGATCTTCAGCGTCGTCAAGCTCTGCAAGCGGGCCATCTGCATCGAGAAAGCCAAGCGCTCCTTTGACCTCGCCAAGAACGCCAGCCTCGTCTCCGGCTACATGGCACAGCTCGTCCAGGCCGACCGGCAGCTTTTTCTCGCTCTCGCTCCCGGCGCCGCCGCCGATGGCAGAGCAAGAGGAAGTGTCCTCAGCACATGCAACTACGTGGTCATGGGGGAGAGCCAACTGGAAAGGCAGGAGACGCCCTACGGGTTCCGGCTGCCAGAGCTCGACGGCCAGAGGAGCGAGCTCGAAGTCCCAGTCCCAGCTGGGGCTGGGCCGGCGTCCGAGACGACGACGAAGCTGATCAGGGTGTGCGATGTCTGGCACCTTGCTGACAGCGACCTTCTATTCCGGTACGACGAGAACCGGAAGCGCAAGCTGCAAGACACGTGCCTCGGCCTCGCCCTCTTCAAGCTTCTCCGGCGAAGGATAGAGGGCCACCACATGGTGGAGGCCGGGCCGGCCGGAAGAAAGCAAGCGCGCGCCCTCGTGCGCGACGGCATCCTCGGCGAGCTCGGCGCCGAGCGGGCCTTCGCCGTGGTGGAGCAGGAGCTCACCTTCCTGGAGGAGTACTACCAGGCCATCATCCCGCTGGCGCTGCCCAGGCCGCAGCTCTTCTTCGCCAACTTCGCGTTCTCCATCCTCTTCGTCGTCCTCTACTGCGTCGCCGTGATGCTCGTCACCGGCAACGGCGACATGTTCCGCGTGCTGGCGTCCTTCTTCCACGGCCTCGTCAGCGTGTCCACGGACATGGTGCTCCAGTACAGGTGCTTCGCCCACCAGACGTCCGTGCTCATCGGCATGGTGCTCTCCTCCTCCGACCTGATCGTCACCTTCCTCCTCACGCTCACGCTCCTCACCGTCGAGACGTACGAGTTCGTGCAGTACCTGCTCTCCGACTGGCACCTCGCCTCCGTGCTTTGCAGCTACGGCCGCAAGCTCGCCCTGCAGAGGCAGAGCAGCGTCCGCAGGGCCGTGAAGGCCGCCCTGTGGATCAAGAAGCGCTCCAACCCCGTGATCAAGGTGCACCAGTTCACCGTGCTCAAGCTCCACCAGCTCCATCCGCGGCGCGTCTGGATGCTGCTCTCGCGCCTGCTCAAGAGGCGCCTCGTCGGCCTCCCCGACGTCGTCGTCACCGTCCAGGCCAAGGAGGCCATCGCCGCGGTCCTCAAGGACGTCCTCGACGACCTCGACGACGAGAACGCCGAGGGCCAGTTCAGCAACGGCACCAAGGCGTTGCGGCGTGGCGACTTCCGGCACCTCGAGTGGGCTTGCGAGCAAAGCGGCGGCGCCGCCACGGTGATCCTGGTGTGGCATCTCGCGACGACGCTACTGGAGGCGAGTGACGGCGGCGAGAACCACCCGGTGCCACCAGCCGGCGAAGCAGCCGTGACGCTGTCGAGGTACTGCGCGTATCTCGTGGCCTACGAGCCCAGGCTCCTGCCGGACGATCCGGCGTGGACGGAGAAGGCGTATCGTGACATCAAAGGCGAGCTCGCCGGCTTCTTTCAGAGCTGCTGCACCTGCACCTCTGCAGACCGTCGCAAGCTGCTGATGGCGGCGGGGTTCAGCCGCGACGACATTAAGGTGTCGACGGCGATGGAGAAAGGCGTGATGCTGGCCAAGGAGCTCGAGCGCGAGATCGGCAGCAGCACGGCGCCGCCCGTGCACAGCGAGAGGGTCTGGGGGATGCTGCTGGAGCTTTGGGCTGAGCTGCTCGTCTTCGTGGCCCGCTCGCCGTCCGGGGGACCGGACGCCCACGCGCTGGCGCTGGCCAACGGCGGCGAGTTCATCACGCATATCTGGGCCATGCTTACCCACGCCGGCGTCCAAGCCTACGTCCCTGACCAGCGCGACACCAACGTTCAGTACACTGACATCCCCATTTCCCCGGCCGGTACTGCCGTGTAATACAAACTATGTTGTAATCATCTCCGAGAGTTTGCTATCTTAAAGCAAACCTTCCACCGGGTCCTTCAGAATTTGCCTCCGACTAGGCGTCCTCTCCCAATCTCCCGTCTCCTCGCCGCGAAAACCCCAGCCGCCCCTCTCCTCCCCCGCCGCCACTGCCTGACGTGCGCCCGCTCCGGCCATCACCATGTGAGCCGCTGGTCATCTTCCTCTGGAGCCTCAAGGCAAGAAAGGGGATGCTGGCACTCAAGTCTGTACTGCCGAGCTCCATGGAGTTTCTCCACAAACCAAACATCGCTCATGTCTTCTGGCTACACAGCCCCCAGGCATCGATGGAGAGCTCGTGCTTCACCAGATCAATAGCAACAAGCACGCATCATCCGTCCAGATCAGTGTTTGCTTGTACATAGATGTCGATCTGCAAAAGCTTTTGATGGCGGCGCTTTGCTCCTGTTCTCAAATGCTTCTTGGCATATTCTGAAATATCTGAAGAATTTGTGAACAATTCTACAAATATTTCTCTGATGTCTAGAATACATAGAAATAATTTGTAATTTTTTTTTGAAAATTTTGGCATATTTTTGTGTTATTCCTAAATTACATCACTCAGTCGAATAAATTATACTGAAAAAATTATTGTAAATATAGTAATAAGACAGTGTAAGTGCATGGACAAAAATCCGGTTGTTGGGAGGGGCTAAAACAACCGATTGTTGGCTAGACGTTTCCATCAATCTGTCTAGCTGATATTCAGTTGTTTTGGCCCCTCTTATTAACTGAATTTTCCCCATGCACTTATACTATCTTCTAGCTAAATTTACACTGACTTATTACTATATTTACAATAACTTCTTCGGTGTAGTTTATTGGACACGGTGGTGTAATTTGAGGATAATACAAATATATATCAAAATTTTCAGAAAAAATTACAAATTATTTCCATGGATTCCAGACATCAGAGAAATAAATATATGTCAAAATTGTTCACAAATATCATCAAATTGTTCACAAATTATTAATAAATTTTAGAAAAAAATTCGCAGCTAGGATGAGGACGGAGTACCTCGACTACGCCGTGGGCATGGCAGACGAGTTCGGCGGCACGAGCTGGGCCATAAACGAGTTCAGCTGGGACGTCAAATACGCCGGCCTCCAGATCCTCGCCGCCAAGGTATACACAGACACGTCACTACTTGCTTGATCACTGTCATTAGGGTACGTTTAACGTGAATACAATGCAACAAATTAAAATATGGTATCCAGATTCCAAGATAACTGACAACTGATGTGCCTGCTGCTAGTGTGTAGTTACAAATGGCACGTAGCAGACACACTTGATCATATATATGTTCAACAAAAAAGTCAGATCGACAAGGAATCTACCCTACGTACGTGCAGCAGACAATCCTGATGGTCGATCACAGAATTCGGTTGATAGAAGAGACCAAATCACCCGGTTGACATATAGCAATACTGTTTATTTTTTTGTTCCTTCTTTTTTTTTCATTTGCTTTTCCATTTTTTATATTGAGACATATCCATTTTCCTTCTTTGTTTTTTGATTTGAGGTGTAATTGTAACTTTTCAAAATCGAAAAGTATTGACACTTAAATTGGGCCGAGGCCAATTTTAACTTTTAAGAGGCTCCTGTCAGTTTGGGTACAATCTAAGGAAAAACTCTATAAAGCGATATCTATCTTTAAGAGAGCCATCGGCCTCGCGGTGGGCTCCTACCTCGGCCACGTAGCCAGAAATACTGTAGGGGTGCCGGATCTAGATCAAGGGGTGGGGAGCTTCGCCGTATGCTCGCCTGACGTCGCTCCACGCGCGTGCGCTGCCATGGCGCAGGCCGTGCCTACTAACTAGGAGGGCCCACTCACTGTGTGCCCTGCTTGGCGGCAGTGGGGCCCACTCACTGTTTTTGAACTTGCAGCTGTTTGTTCCCAATTCTGTGTACATGCTTCGATAGCTATTCTCCTTGCCTCTCTCTTGGTTCTATGTTTCTAGAGTTCTAATATTTGTATATAGTTAAATTTGATTGCTGAACATGAGGTTGTAACATTATCAAAGACTTTCCTATTTCTTGCCAACCAAATATTCCAAGCCACTGCTATTATTGTTGTTGCAAGTTCAGAGCCCGGCTGGTGTGTGTGATTTTGCTCTAGAGACAATAAGGATGTAGCCATGTTTGTCCCTTGATTTAGTGTCAGGCCTACTGCTGTGCATACATGACTTGCATGAGGGCATATGAAAAGCATATGTTCTACATTTTCTTCTTCATTGCAGAGGGCATATGAGAAGCATATGCTCTAGAGACAATAAGGACATGATGCATTATCTATGATGTTTCTTCTTACCAATTTATTTATTGTCTTCAGTGTTCCCTTTTATTATAGAACATGATATAGTTATATATTTGTGATTAAATGTACAGATAAATATTTATCTTATTGCAATATAGCAGGTAGGCAAGTCTAGCGGCGACGTATGTACGGTCTACATTTGCTATAATATGGATGTAGGACTGTATAGGACAAGTGATAAAGCTATCTAGCGAGGTTAACACGTCAGACGGTGGTCGTGCCGCCAGCAGCTCCAATGGTGATTTCTCGAACTATAGGGATTTCTTGAACTATGGGGATTTCTCTGGTGGTGTTGTGGTTACTGGAAGCGTCGTCAGTGCGGAGGCCGGCGTGAGTGAGGATGGCCCAGATATGGGTGATGAACTCGCCGCCGTTGGCCAGCGCCAACGCGTGCGCGTCCACGCCCCCGGACGGGGAGCGCGCCACGAAGACGAGCAGCTCCGCCCACAGCTGCAGCAGCATCTCCCACACCCTCTCATGGCCGGCGTGCACCGACGTGCAGCTGCCGATCGCACGCTCAAGCTCCTTGGCCAGCATCACGCCCTTCTCCATCGCCGTGGATTCCCCGAGGCCCCCGCGGTGGAACCCCGCGGCCATCAGTCGGTCCCGGCGTTTCGTGGTGGTGAGGCAACCCCGGAAGAAGCCGTCGATCTCCGCCCTGATGCCCCTGTACGCCTTCTCTGTCCACGACTGGTCGTCCGGCAGGAGCCCCGGCTCGTAGGCCACCAGGTACGCGCAGTACCTCGACAGCGTCACGGCCGCCTCTCCTGCGGGCGGCAGCGGGTGGTCCTCCGTGTCGTCCCTCGCCTCCAGCAGCGTCGTCGCCAGGTGCCACACTAGGATCACCGTGGCGGCGCCTCCGGCCTCGTCCCACGCCCACTCGAGGTGCTCGAATCCCAAAGCGCCGCCATTGCTGCGGCGCTGCAACGCCTCCCTGCCATTGCTGAATTGTCCCTGGCCGTCGACGGCGCGGTCCAGGACGAGCTTGAGGACCTCGACGATGGCCTTCTTGGCCTCGGCGGTGACGGCCACATCGGGGAGGCCGACAAGGCGCCTCTTGAGCAGGCGCGAGAGCAGCACCCAGACCCGGCGCGGATGGAGCTGGTGGAACTTGAGCAGGGTGAACTGGTGCACCTTGATGACGGGGCGGGAGCGTTTCTTGATCCACAGGGCAGCCTTGACGGCCTTGCGGACGCCGGCCCGCTTCCGCAGTTCCGGTTTGGTGGCGTAGCTGCAGAGCACGGACGCGAGGTGCCAGTCGGAGAGCAGGTACTGCACGAACTCGTGGGTCTCGACGGTGAAGAGGGTGAGCGTCAGCAGGAAAGTGATGATGAGGTCGGAGGAGGAGAGCACCATGGCGACGAGGAACGACGCCTGGTGGACGAAGCACCTGTACTGGAGGACCATGTCGGCGGACAGTGCCACGAGGCCGCGGAAGAGGGACGCCAGGACGTGGAACATGCGGCCGTTGCCGGTGACGAGCAGCACGGCGACGCAGTAGAAGAGGATGAAGAGGATGGAGAAGGCGAAGTTGGCAGCGAAGAGCTTGGGATTGGGCAGCGCCAGCGGGATGATGGCCTGGTAGTACTCGTCCAGGAACGTGAGCTCCTGCTCCACGACGTCGAAGGCCCGCTCCGGGCCGAGCTCCTCGAGGATGCCGTGGCGCACGAGGTCGCGCGCCTGGTCCGTGCAGGCCTCCACCATGGCGTGGCCCTCTATCCTTCGGCGGAGCAGCTTGAAGAGGGCCAGGCCCAGGCACGTGTCCTGCAGCCTGTGCTTACGCCGCTCGTGGTACCGGAACACTGGGTCACTCTCGGCGAGCTGCCAGACGTCGCACACGCGGACCAGCTTCGTCGTCGTCGCGGTCACCGCCACCGCCTCCGCCTCCACAAGCACGTCGTCGTGTCGGCGGTCACGCTGGCTGGCGAGGATGTTGTCGATCTCCGGGAGCCGGAAACCGCAGGGCGCCTCCTCGCGATCCAGCTGGCTCTCCCCCATCACCACGTAGTTACATGTACGAAGGACGGGAATATCCTGTTCTTGTTGTCCAGGAGGAGGAGGCATGAGACCAAGGAGATGCTGCTGTCTGGCACGGACGAGGTGCGCCATGTAGCCGGAGACGAGGTTGGCGTTCTTGGCGAGGTCGAAGGAGCGCTTGGCGAGCTCGATGCAGGTGGCCCGCTTGCAGAGCTTGGCGACGCTGAAGATCCAGAGGATGACGAAGAAGGAGTTGAGGACGGCTCCGCGCTCGTGTTGTTCGTTCGAGTAGATAAGGTAGCCGATCCACACCATGCGCGCAGCCTCCTCGACGGCGTCGAAGAAGGAGTAGCGCCCGACGCCGCGCGCGAAGGCGTCGCCCTCGGGGGCCACCATAGCGTACACCTTCTTGCGGAGGAGCTCGACGAGGAGCATCCAGAGGAGGATGAGGTCGGCTCGCGCGGGGGCTTTCTTGGAGCGGGCCTGGGAGTACATGTAGGACATGAGGGGCAGGAAGAGCGCGAAGGAGGCGCGGAAGAAGATGCGCGTCGCCGTCGAGTGGCCGCGGTGCCTGCCGGAGAAGCGCGCCAGGATGAAGAGCACGAAGAGCGCGGCGCCGAGCATGGTCATGAGCACCGTGGTGGTCACCATGAGCCTCTCGGTGCTGCGCAGGTCGCTGGACACCGTGAAGTTGGCCACCAGCGTGGCGGCCGGCGTGGTGCATCCCGTCTTGTTCAGCCGCAGCGGGAAGGTAGCGGTGAAGTTATAGTCTGGTGCGCCACCGCCGGCCGCCGTAGCCCTGCTGTAGAATAGGAGCGCCATGGCTGGAGGCGATGGAGCGCGACAGGTGTACTCTGGTGTGAGGTGTCTGGTGACGAGCGCACTACCTGCTGACAACCCTGACGAGGATGATGATGCGGAGCGCGCTGGGTTTGCATAATGACTGACGCCCGTATACCTGTTTATAAGTACTAGCTGGATTTTTTTTAGAAGACTTCACCGGAGGGGGGGAGAGCCCCACCTGAATGATTTTTCATAGATTCCAGCAAGCCGGTAAATGGAGGGTGCCAGACATCTAGAGTTTACATTGTCTTAATCGTACAGAGCATTAATTCATGACAAATAAATTACACCAGTGATCAGCAATGGAATGGTCTTGGGAACGAAGGCGGCTGCTCCATAGGTGACATGTTTCCCTGTAGCTGTACAGGAGGCGGCTCAGACAGGGTTGCTGATGGCGAAAGACGACGTCGTGGCGATGGTTCCAAATCTGCCAGCAACACAGTAGTATCATCATCGGGAAGTGCTTAGCCGGGATATGTGGTGGCCGTGGCATCTCCCATAGGTGAGTTGGCTCCGGAAGGTTGACCCCAGTCCAGCCAATATGATTCCAGAAAGCCAAAGGAACCAGACAGCGAAAGATGTGAGGTGATTGGCAGTACTAGCTGGATTAAAGGCCGGATTCTTTGCTTCCATGGTTTGCTGCCATGCTGGTTGTTCACACCTTACAGGTGCTAGCTGCTAGGCATGTATGGGCATGGCTTCGGAGCTCGAACGTCCCTAGCTTGTGATAATCAGCTCAGCGTGATGAAAACAAGCAAAGCAGACAAGAGTGACAATGACAAACCTTGGACTGGAAGATGGAACCCGTGGCATCTGCTTCGTTTAACTTTTTGTGTAGGGAGACGGAGCTGATTTTGCCCAAGCATCCGTGTCTGTTGCTTGCCAACGCGAATACAAGAAACATGCATTTTATGCGTCAATGGCTCTTCTCTAGCAATGTTGAGCACACGATGCAAGATTTGGACAACAAGCAAAGACAATAACATGGACCATCATGCTTTAACATCAGATAGCATCTAATCCTTGAGACAATGCCAGCTAAGCGCGTCGTTTGTATGTTCGTACTCTTCTTCTTAATGCAATGATACGCAAAAAAAGGTTCCGCGCAACATACAAACGGAATACTTAATCATTTCCAGACAAAGGCACATTTTACATATTAGATAAAATCCTTAAATAAAGATCACTCACTAAGCATTCCATAAAAAAATATAAAGGGCACGACTGCACGAGTATAGTAAGACCTTGTTTGACAGGGCTCTGCCAGCGCCTTCGTTCGACCCTACACTTTCAAATGAAGAACTTTTTTTATACCTCCTTTAATTACCATGGAACTTCAGCTCTCATCAAACTTAGGGCCTGCTTGGATGCCCTCCAAAACCTGCCAAACCAAATCTACGGCGATCCCTGGGCTTAGGTGGTCGTTTGGTTCCAAACCCACAATTTGGCGTGCCGAAGCTTCGAGACAATTCGGCGGTGGATCCGAGACGTCCCACGCCCGTATTTTGGCTGCCTTCGCCAAACTTCTGTTGCCCTCACCCCTCACTGGTACTTGGACGCGTTTCACAGTAGCCACCACTTCCTTCTAATCTCTCCTCCTCCGTCGTCACTTTTCACGGCCGCCGCCAGATCTCCTTCGTCTCCTCGAGTTAGCAGTGCCAGCCCCAAAGCTCCTCCGTCTCCTCGAGTTAGCAGGTGCCGGTCTTTCACTTGTCCCTGTCGCAGATCCCTTAATCCGTTGGGGAACAAGGAGCATCTCCCCCAATCTGGTGGCCTCTCGATCTTCATAGATGAATATGGCTGTATAGGATGATCTGGACATGTAATAATATCCTATTTCTGGACTTAATCTGTTATGCATATTGTGATTAGTAGCTAATTGTATATGTTAATTATGGAATCATAGACCTTGGCATTTGGCACCCAGCCAAGTGCATACCAAAATTCTTGCCAAGGTTTTGGCATCCAACCAAGTGGTATACCAAATTTCTTGCCAAAGTTTTGGCAAGCAAAATTTGGCATGCCTAAGTTTTGGCATGTCCAAGTTTTGGTAGGGAAAACTTTGGCTCCTAACCAAGCAGGCCCTTAAAGCCAAACATCAGTTTTACCAACAGTCAAAAACGATCTTCAGAGTCGGTTTAAAAAACCGCTACTATACCACCGATTATAAAAATAAGCTATTCTCAGTGGCAGTTTTGAAACCGTTCCTAGAAATTGATTTTCAACCGTCCTTAAAAATCGATTCTCAAGGTCGGTTGACTTAAGTTAATCATCCCTAAAAGTAAATTCTAGGAATTTGTAAATATCATTTCGAATTTAGAACTCTATTAAATTAAATAAGAAAAAATATTTTTAATATGGCCCAGCCTAAAGGACTGATCCTAGGATTTGAACCCAAAATCTCTTGCCTCACATATTCCACCCCCTACCACTGCACCATAGTCATTTGTGTCTTCGCATATGATCGTATCTATTTGTAGTAATATATACAAATCTTGTAATTAATATTTTGACTTTTAAATGATCTTAAAATGATAAATTTTCAACTACAAAGTTTTAGATCTCGTCGATCACTACACTTTGATATAGAGCGTGTCTCTATCCAAGGTCATTTGAAATTCAAAATCTGAGAACTTAATTTATATATTTGGAACCCTAAATGATCTCAAACAAAAATTTGTGAACTACAAAGTTCTAGATCTCGTCGAGCTCTACAATTTTGATATATTGAAAACGATATGAATTTATTGTGCTACAACTATTTTTAAAGATAGTTGACTTAGTCAACTGCCCTTGAAAATTGATTTTTAGGGACAGTGGACTTAACAAAACTGCTCCTAGAAATCACTATTTTCAGATAAGCAACCATCCTTGAAAACCTTATTTTCGGGGCAGTTCTTTTAAGCCGACGTCCTTGAAAATAGGTATATTTTTAGTGACGGTTTACCTAATAGAATCATCCCTAAAAATTGATTTTCAGCATGGTTCGTTAGCTGCAGTGCTCCCCCCAAGGTACGAGCAGTTTCGTAAGTTGTCCGTCTCTATTAGAAATGGAAGCCGTCCGTAAAAATTATTTCTGTCTAGAAATGGTTTTTAAAGAGGTAGGAAAAACTATTGGCCTTGGGTTCCAAATTGGCGGACTTTCAAAAGAGATGGAATTGGGGATCGGGATAAAAACCAACCCAAGGCCAATTTGGAACGGGATGGAACGTCGCCTAAAGCCAATTTGGCAAGTCCAATTGATTTTGTGTATTTCCACACCCCTAGTGGGCCCGAGTGTAGCCCAGGACAGACATGCACTGACCAAGACCAAGATGGTCCAACTTGGCGCATCCATCATGTGTGGGCCTGTCATGTGCCTTCCAAAACGACCGGGCCCTTAGAGCTCCGGTTTCAGTCAAAATAGCTTCAGTTGTGTTGCTTCACCTGTGGAGCAGATTTGCAGCAGTTTGTGTAGATCGTTTGGCAAAATAACTCCACCTGCTAGTCCAAAATGATAAAATGACCATTATACCCTTATTTATTTCTTTTTATTTTCTTTATTTTCTTTTTTCTCTCCCTCAAATACGTTTTATCCTTATCCCCAACCGGTCAACCACGACCACAACTTTACCACCGCAAAGGCCTGTGGCCTTCCACTTCCTCGCATCTACTGCCAAGCGCCTTCCGCTTCCTCGCGCCATCATCCCGAAGCTCGACGTCGGGGCCCTCCTCGCCGGCACGGCCCGCGCTCCGCCACCGCCCTTCCTCTACCCCCACTAGCGCGGCCCGCCCTCCTCACGGGCACAGCTGCGTGGTCCGTGCTCTACTGCCCGCAACCCTTCCTCCTCCCTAGTCGCATGCTAGAGCCCTCCACGTCGGAGTGCTTGCACACCCAAAGCTCCGATGAGCCGCGCTAGGATGTCCACCCTTCCTTCCCGCGCCAGGACGCCAGCCCTCCCTCCCCGCACTGGCGACCGCCTCCGCCCCACCCTCCCCAACATCTGTGGCTACTGGTGAAGAAGAAGGGCACCCATGTCCAATCCGCATAGGGGCCCGCGCGTGTTAGAAGAAGCCAGGTGAAGCCTAGTATTTCTGGCTCCATGCACAAGGGTGCTGTCAGAGTGTGTTTCCCGCGGATCCTCGCGAGGAGCACTTGGCCGGTTCACCGTTTGGCTGGTGAAGCACCAAAACAGCTCCAGGAGCTGCCCTGGGAGCCATACCAAATGGCCCCTTACTGTGACAGCTAGCTCCTAGCTCTCAGTATCCACTGTCCACCGTTTCAAAAAAAAAGTATCCACTGTCCACGTTAGAAAAAATCCAATGACTCCATCGGGAAAGCTCTAATTTCTATTAAAAAATACGCCTTCTTAGGGCCCCTTTGGATTACAGGATAGGAAAAGTATAGGAAAGGAAAACTCATGAATTCAGATGGCATACTTCTCTAATCCTATGGGAACTGAAAACAAAGGAACGTAAATAAGATGGCCTCTTTGGCAGGAGGTAAATTTTCATCATTATAAGTTGTTTACTTTATTTGCTTAATCACTCCTTTGGTAAGAATTTGTTTCATTATACATAGACAAGGTCCATCGACAAGAAGCAAACATCAGTATACTAGTTGTCGGAGAAGGCTTTCTCGTTCTTCGTGCATAGAATTGATTTCATGCTAAACATAAATCCTACAAACCAAAGGCTAGGAAAGGAAAGAATCCTCCATAAACGGTATTCCTGTAAATATCCTACACAAATCCTTCAACCCAAAGGAGCCCTTATTCTTCCATGATTCTGTTCATTCCCCGCCTGGCGCCTTGGTTCGATCCTACACTTTGAAAAAAATAAAGTTCAGGTTTTCTCATTGAACTTAAAACCAAACAAATTGTATTCCTTAACTTTCAAAACCATTTTAAAGAGGTTTCATCTTTCTTATATTTAAAAATCCTATTAATAAACACCTAATAAAGTTTTAAATCATAAAATTATCTCTAAGCTTCTAAAAAATCAACAATTGAAATGATCTTTGTCTCATGTTCAGCTATAACAAAAAATAGTAGAGATAGATGAGGACACGAGAAATCCAAATAAAATAATTTGACCTTGTGACAATATATCTATAAGCTTCCAAAAACCATATTTAGAAATAAAAATAAAAATATAGAGAAATATGAAAACTTCCCAAAATATTATAATCAATGTATAAATTAAATGCATTTTAAGACTCCCCAACAAAATATGATATGCAAACAAGCATTCATGTTTAATGCGTTCATACTGAATGCATTGTTAATATCTATTGCATCTCAATGGAAAAGTTTGCAAAATACAGACATCGGTTAGAATGTTTTAGGATTTCTTCATGTTTTCTAGATATTTTCTCCATTTTCCTAGAGCTAAATGTCTAGAACTATATCTAGAAATTGTCTTTGAGTTTTTAGAAACTTAGATACGTTTTTCATGGTTTAGAAACCTTATCAACTGTTCATAGGATTTTTTTAACTCTTGAAAATCACTTATGACCAGGAAATTTTTGAGAGTTAGAGGAGATTAAAGGGGTGTTGGTTTGTGGAATGAGGTAGACTATCATCATCTCACTTGTTATTTTTTTATGTTTGGCTTGTGAAATGAAATGAGTAGATATAGCACCACTTTGTTTCTCACAAGCTAATAATTAATACTAGTATATGAAATGAAGTCATTCTATACTAAATTTAAGGAATAGACTTGTCGGTCCGGAGCCCTACGTCTAGTTTCAGAGATGATCGAGTGCACGTTCCTTGCTTAAATGCACTGAAGTTCTTACAATAGGGTGCAAGAATGGTAGAAGAGGTGAAAGAATCTAAGCTAGGCGAAGGGCTGCCCTAAGAGAAGCTCCAGGAGCCCTACTGCAATGGAGAAATGAGTAGAATGGTAGAGGATGTGGAACACGGCGCCCTGGCTGCCCTTATATAGAGTTCGAGGTCAGGGCTTATACAAAGAGGAGGTTCTCTCGATCGAAGGGTCGAGAGCCTGAGGGAGGGCCTAGTTAACTATTGACGGTCACTATTGCATATCTAGAACCACCAATTATAGTCCAAAATAGGAGAAATAAACAATCTTTTAACACATATGCATTGACCTTGCTCCACTTGTTTTCGAAGAAAATATGTTTTGCAGATAAGAACCCGAAAATAGGTGAAAATGCAAAAAAGAGAAGAGAAAGCATGGTGCAGAATTTGTATTCTTAGAAATGCGCAAAGGAAAGAAATGGAGAAGCCAACCTTCACGTGATAACTGGGCCGAGACACCACCGCAGGGGAGGCCTAGGCCCACCAGAGAACTGACCAAGCGAAGGCGGTCACGAGGCGGGCCGACCAGGGTGCGGGCACACCCTGGGTGTGGCCGCACCCCTGCCGCCTCCACCTGGCCCCACCATCCTGTGGCGGTTGCATGGTGGTGTGGGGAGGCGGTTCCTGGTGGTTTCCATCTGTGGCTATGGCAAACCGACCTAGTTGCAACTATAAAATTAAGGAGTGGTAGTGCTCCATTCAACACACACATCATTTAGGCTACACACCTCACCTCCACTTGTACCTTCTTTTCATAGTTTTAGAAGTAGTTGAGCCCAACACTGAGGACACGCATGAGCAAAATAGCGAAGATATGTCTCCAAACACCGGTTTACTCGCTCAATTTGGCCGTCAGACTGTGGGTGGTAAGCTGAACTCATGCGCAGCTGCACACCAGCCAAACAGAACAAAGTCTGCCAGAATTTACTGGTAAAGATCTTGTCACGATCAGTGATGATAGCAGTGGAAAGCCCATGCAAGCGATACACATGATCTAGGAACAACTTGGCCACGGACTCGGCTGTAAAGGATGGCGTAGTGGCACAAAGTGTGCAAACTTGGAGAATTTATCGACAACCACCAAAATTGCATTGCGGATCCTGACTGGGGAAGACCTTCCACGAAGTCCATCGTGATGATGTCCCAAGAACCCTTTGGTACAGGTAGAGGTTGAAGCAACCCGGGATAACGGGCCCTATCAGGTTTGGCCTGGGCACACACTGAGCAAGACTGAACAAAACTGAGGATATCCTTCCGCATAGCCATCCAATAGAACAGCTGGCAGATTAGGGCATCAGCGGCTCCATTCTCAGCTCCCTTGCGATAATGAATCCTGTATTGCAGTCCCAAAAGCTTGGTGAACGCCTTTTGCTGCCAAGGCATGTGCAGTCGCTGCTCATTGAGATGAACCAAACTGCAGTGGTCTGTATGAATGGCAAACTCATTCTGAAGCAAATAGTGCCACCACTGCTCAACAGCCATCAAAATCGCAGGATATTCTTTTTCATACGCTGACAATCCCAAGTTACGAGGGCTCAAAGGCTTACTGAGGAATGCTAAAGGGTGTCCATTTTGCAACAATACCGCGCCCACACCATTGCCTGAAGCATCAGTCTCAATATGAAAGGGCTGCGAGAAATCTGGCAATGCAAGAACCGGTGCAGAGCTTAGAGCATGCTGTAAGGCACGGAAAGCCAAGTCATGAATAGAAGTCCAGATGAAGAGTGTGTCCTTCTTGAGCAGCGCAGTGAGCGGTTTAGCAATAAGACCAAAGTGCCAGATAAATTTGCGATAATAGCCGGCGAGGCCGAGGAAACCCCGCAGCTCCTTCACATTCTTGGGCACGGGCCAACTTAAGATGGCTTGAATTTTGGCTAGATCGGTTGATAAGCCTTGCTCACTGATGACATGTCCCAAATAGGCAACCGAACGCTGTGCAAAGGTGCATTTGGACAGCTTAATCTTCCACTTGTCTGCGGCCAGCCACTGAAACACCGCCTCCGGATGAACCAAGTGTTCCTCATATGTTCTACTGTATACCAAAATGTCATTGAAAAAGACGATGACAAACTTGTGCAACCCGGGTGCAAGGGTGATATTCATGGCGCCTTGGAAGGTACCAGGAGCCCCGGTGAGTCCGAACGCCATGACGCGAAACTCGTATTGGCCCAGGTGGGTTTGAAAGGTTGTCTTTGGTTCTTCGCCAGGTTGAAGCAAGATCTGGTGGAAGCCAGCACGGAGATCAAGGTTCATAAACCAACTAGCATGGCTGAGTTCGTCCATCAATTGATCAAATACTGGAACTGGGAACTTAGACTTGACAGTGATGGCATTGAGCTGACGAAAATCCACACAGAACCGATACGAGCCGTCTTTTTTCGTTACGAGCAGCACTGGCGAAGAAAACAGGCTGTGACTAGGTGTCACACCCCAAAATTTTTGATTTTGGGTTGTGCATGGAAAACACTAAATAAAATAAATGATTTCAATATTTATATAATTTTTTTAAGATTAATTAAGTTATGCTAATTTAAAGTTAGAAAATATGTGGTTTCAAACTTTTCATATTAATTTAACAGGCCTTTCGTGATGCGATGTTAGCTTGTCGTGTGACTTTGTGTGTTGTGCGCGTAAAATTTTCAAAACACGTTAGACACCATCCGGTCCTTCTCATGAATTTTCCGGACTTTTCCAGAGCATTTTCCTATTTTCCTAGAGTTTAATCTAAATTCTAGATGCTCTAAAATCCTTTTTCATGGGCTCCAAATACTTTATTTAGATTCATTATCTCTCAATCTATCTCTCAATCGTCGCGGTTGTTCCAAATCTAAATTCCTTTTAGTGAGCCGCCAGCCATAGCGTCCCAAATCTATCGCCGAAGTTTTATCTATCTAGGTTTCCGATGAACTTCTGGTTAGGTTTTCAGGCCACTTTGGGCGTCTCCGGCGAGAATCAATACCAGCACAAGGCAACTCTCATCGTTCTATACGCTTTAGTGATCTTGTTTGTGCCAACTGAATCCCCATTGTTTTTCTTCTCTAGTACGCCGACGATCGCCTCCTTGGATGTGTTGACACGGTTTTTGACTCACCTATAATTATAATTTGTGCAATATTTGCTTTAAATAAATGTAAAAGATATATGTGGCCAAATCCCATATAAATAAGAAATAAATAATAGGAGAAAAGATATTGGCTATGAAATTTAGTACAACCAAATATGCAAGAGTGAAGACATGCGACATATTTGCTCCTGTGTATAGATTGAATATCAGGTACTCACATGAATATATATATATACACACACGATGTTTTGTTGATTAAATAAAAAAAACTAATTGATTTGATGGCCTAATCCACCTTGCAAGTGACGTGTATTGTATGAAAATAGAGGTAGCACCGTTGACTAGCAGCCCGGCCTGCTTCTCGTATTTGCAACACCGGCTTCGAGCCAAAATGACAGCCCGATCGAGTCCAACTCCTCCACGCCAGGTGGTAGCACCTGCCAATGCCCAGTCTATATCATATCGCTCGTTTCCTAGCTGCTTATGAACCGCCGCTGCCGCGCGCCCACTACTCGCGTCGTGCGTTGTGGGAGCGTCCATAGTGCCCCGGCCTCTGGAGCCCGGACCCATCGCTGCTCCTCTGCTGCCCCCCTCGCTGCAGTTTCCCTCGCCTGAGCTCGCAAAAACCGCAGCGCAGCAGCCTGCCGCCGGAGCCACCGTTCGATCTGCCACCTCTGCCCGATCTTGCCGTCCAGCAGAGGAATCTGCCGATCCCGTAGTCGATGTAAGCAATCTGCCGAGCTTCGTGACGAGGATTCGAAGTCACCGAATCCTTCTCTTCGTTCTTTCTCGTTTTGGTTTGCTAACACCGTGTCGCCGACGTCCGCAAATCGCCGCCGGCCGTTTGCTGGTAACCACCGTCCGCCCCAACGAGCTGCACGCCGCCATCGAATTCTGCAGAAAAACCGTTGTTTCTCTGCCAAGCTCAGCCTCGTCTCTGTGCCCTTATGCGAGTTCGCGGTAAGCTCCTCATCTCCCTGTGCCTTCCCTGTGCCAGACCGAGGACACATAGGTTTTTCCTCACGCACGCTGGCAAGAAACTCGCTGCCGTTCATGGCATCACCGTGCCGGAGATTGAGCCGTGCGTGTTCTGCAGTGGTTTAATCCAACTGCTAACCTAATGACCTCACAATGAGGTCATGATGACATCGCATGTATATTGTGGCCGTTTTCTTTCAGAAAAACAAATTGGAAAATACTATAGAAATACACCACACATAATCAAGAGTCAATCTCAATGTTAATATTAACTTGGTTAATTTGCGTGACACTAGTTTTGTAATATAAAAGCAATAACATATATTTATACTTTGGTCCTAAATACATAAATACTAATGTGATTAATTACTGACGAACATAAATGTATTTCTAAATTATAATTTGCTTATGTCATATACCATTTAGTTAAATGCTTTTACATGTTTATTATTTCTTTTTGTAATAATAAAGTTTAATTTGATTAAATTATAGGGTATTGTTCATAAACTAAACATGAGTAGTTTCAAGTCACCTTTTGAATTAAATTATGTTTCGAGTCTTAATAAATCTTTACATGTTTTTGCGCAATTAAAATAAATCAAGTATATATATAGCCTTTTCTTTAATATAATAATAAAAAAAGTCTCGGTAGTCGTTTCCTTCGATTCGTAGCTCCGATTAGCGTGTTTCTCGCGTTTGTGTGTTCATAGCAATACAAAGATTAGTTTTCAAACCTTTTTAATTGATTGATGTACTGCTCTAATCTAGTCTTTGTTTGCTATGCATGTTTGTGCTTGGATGCTTGTGTGGTGCTTTATAATCATGTCCAGTCGGTGAGATTTATGTGGTAATCAAAAGACAGTTCTTTGGAGGTTACTAATCTACAGAAGAAGGATATCAATTTAAGGCAAGTATAGCATGGGTCTACCTTGATTCCTATTCATTATATAATCTACTCATTATGCATGTGTCTAATAATGCTCGACTATAAGGACATCCTAGCCATTGATGACTTATATCATGATGCCTATGGGTTTTATTGCATATGGGTAGAATGCTAGTGCTCTATTCAAACATGATCAATACTATGATTAATGGAACAAACGGATAAACATGATGGTAATAATTGAAATATAGGGTGATGGTGCAAATGATGTCGATCATGTTGCCCGAAACTCTCCGTAAGGACTTATCTGTAGGGCAAAAGCTGGGACATACAATGCAACCATGAGAGTTATATGGCTCTGAGTTTAGCTCAGTAATAGGATCTTCTCTAGCTTGTTAGAGGTTACCCGAAAGGGCGCAAGAGGGGCTTGCCACTTTGGGTATAGAACTGCCTCTGTTCTGGTGTGTATAGCCTGCGAGAATTGTGCCATAGAAAGGGGTTCTCTATATCTGCCTGCCAAGAAAACCTCGCGGCCCTAACTTGTTAGACGAGACCTATGGGAGGCTTCATAGTGTACCCTGCCCGCTCACCTTGGAAGTGCTATGGGAGTAATTAACCCGGGCATATGGGCAACATGACTCACGGGTAAAGATACACAACCTCTGCAGAGTGTTAAAACTGTTATAACAGCCGTGCTCACGGTCACGAGCGGCCCGAAAAACTCACAGAATAAATGGTTACTTATGATGTTGTTGTTCATGGTGAACTATGATGGTATTATGATGATGATGACAATGATGACGATATAATGTTGATCAATGACTCTATTTAATTCTAGTATATGATCATGTGGGTTCATTTGGGAGCCTAAGCATAAGTTGATGTTAACCAATGATAAAATGCTGACTTACTAAAATGCTAAATGCAGTAAACCGTGTCTGCCTTTTGAGCCTCATGAATCCCCATGTTATGCTTGTGGAGTACGAAATGTACTCACGCTTGTTTATTTTCTATTTTTGGATAAAAATCTCGGATGGGTAACATAAGGTGAAGCTTGGTTAAGTTTTTGAGGAGTGCTAGGCATATGTTACCCCCAGTCAGCCGTCCCTTGTGAAGAATGGAGCCTAAAGATTAGTTCTCGTTCCGCGATACTCTGATGTAAGTGTTAAATATGAGTTTGTATCTGCTTTATAACATTGTTTCTGATAGTATGTACTCTGTTGTTGTATGTGTGGACTTCCTGGACACATATGGCTAGCCTGGTTTGTTCTTTAAAATCGGGTGTTACACTAGGCTGGATTAACCCTTGGGCGAGCATATCACCCACCTGGCGCTCGATCTCATCTTTGAGCCCCGGTGGATAGCGATAAGGGCGAGTGAAGACTGGATGAGCTCCAGAAATGAGAGGGACATGGTGATTAAAAGCTCTGGATGGTGGCAGTTCGGTTGGCTCTTGAAACACAGGAGCAAAGTTCTGCAGCAATTGCTGAATCTCAGGAGGCACATCCGTAGACTGATGAGAGATTGGCTTGACATCTGTAACTGCACAGAGCTGGGCAAACAGATGGGATGGGATGGACTGACACCGTGAGAGATTGCCATGAAAACTTGTTCTTCATTGGCACCTTGTTGACTTCCTCAGCCAGAGCGCCCTCATCGTCATCAGGAAAATTTTGCCAAATAGCTTCGACCGCCAAGAGCACCTCAGGTGAGCACTGATGGTCCTTGGACCATTTGGCGCCGCAATTGAAGCAAAGACCATGAGCACGACGAAACGCTTTGACGGCCTTGAGGGTGGGATCAGTAGACGTTGCGGTGGCCGGAGGCGGAGTCACGGCAACATTGGTCTTCTCCACCATGGGCAGGGGTGGCAGCGGCAATGGCACCCTAGCCGCAGGTTGGGACACGCCTGACGGGGACCAATCACCAGAGAGGTACGGCTTCGGCGGTGTAGACGCCACCTCTTCCTGCAACAAGGCAAGGCGACAAGCAGTATCCAAATTTTTGGGTTGTTGCATAACCACAACAGCTCGAATATCATAACGTAACCCATCAGTGAATCGAGTGGTAAAAAGCATCGGATCAGAAGAAGGAGAATAAGTGGTGAGCTGGTTCACCAGTTTGGTAAAAGCAGAGACATAGGCAGAAACTGTAGATTGCTGACGGATATTGAACATCTGACGAAGAAGTGATTCGTGCTGGTCACGATCGAATCGATCATGCAACAGCTGACAGAAGGAAGACCAAGTAAGGTTGGGAAGCTGAGGAGCGAGGGACTGGTACCAACATGCTGCGGCATCCTGCATGTAATGCTCAACCACGCTGACCCAAACTGATACTGGCACCTCATAAGTGTTAAAATATTTTTCACAAAGTGAATGCCAATGGCTTGGATTTTCACTAGTGAAGATGCGAAACGGAAGTTTGGGAAGGCGTCCAGTATTGGAAGGAGCATGTGGACTCTCAGGTGGACGAGGTGGAGGACCGAGGTGGAAGGAATGGAGTGGACCGAAGGGGTTCTGGTGGACGAGTTTGGTGATGAAATGGAAGAGGAATTGTGGACAATGGGGGAGGAGTAGGGCGAGACTGCGGACTGAAAACTGAAGGAGACGCATGGAGTGGATCGAAGGACATACCCTTGGCCAGGATAGGGTGCCCAGTCGTGATGACCGCGGGTCCCGTATCCCGTGTAGTTGGTTCGACGCGGCGCCCAAACACGGGCACATCGGCGGGGAACACCTCACTAGAGTTCGTAGCCGCCTTGGGTGGTGAAGGCGCAACGCTGAAGCTGTGAGGCATTTCGTCGAACATCTCGCGCGCGTGGTGCTTCGCCATCTTGGAGACCGAGATGCGGATGTCGTCGAGCACGCCGTCGACATCTGGGCACTAGTCGCACAGCTCCTTGGTGGCCTTCTCGAGTGTCGCCAGCCGGTCCTCGCGCTCGTCCTTCACGGCGTGGATGCGGAGTGCTTGGAGCGAACGCAGGCGGCTATGGAACTCGGCGTCGTGGTCGGTGTAGGTCGCCTCCAAAGTCTTGACGCGATTCTCGACCGCGTTCACCTGCGGGTCTGCCGGGGCCGCCTCCAGATCGGCGACGCGCTGCGAGAGCGCACTCTCCGTCGAGACTTGTGCCGCCTCCAACGCCTGGATCCTGGAGTCGACGGCGGCGGAGCGATCGGAGATGGTGTGCTCAAGATCAGCGAACCGGCGATTTAGGTGAGCATCCTGCTCGTCGAAGCGCCGATTGAGCTTGGCAATCTCATCGAGGATCAGCTTCATCAGTGGCGATCCAGGATTGACACCCCAGGGGGCTAATTAAGGAAGACGTTGATTTACAATTAAGATTTAATGGTGATTTGATGCTATGCTACAGTAATTGCTACAGTGTTTTAGTGGAGATATCACCCTCCCGGGGGGGCTGCAGCCCCCCAGCCCCCCCCCTGGATCCGCCAATGAGCTTCATGTTCGGCTCCATGGCGCCGCGGGTACGCTGAAACCGGGTGTAGTGGGGATGGGGGCTAGGGTTGGTTTCCAGGATCGAAAGGAGAATCCGATACCAATTTGTTAACAGATGAGTTGGGGGAAATAGCAATCAACTTAGAGAAGGGGAAGAACACGGGAATAGGCACGATGAGTGCTTGGTTTTGGGCCTCGTTTAGATCCTAAATTCTCTCTAAATTTCACTGTGTAAAAAGAAGATTCTCCATCACATTAAAATGCCGGTAAATGTATGGAGTATTAAATGTAGATGAAATAAAAAATTAATTGCACAGTTTTGTTGTACTTTGCGAGACGAACATTTTAAGTCTAATTAATCAATTTTTGGACAATTTTTTTGCACTAAAAACAAAAGCTGCTACAGTGTTCCGACAGGAACACTGTACCAGCTTTCCCGATTCGGCGCCTCCCTTTCGGGATCTAAACACGGCCGGCTGTGTTTAGTGCCTGAATTCGGGAGTGCCAAAATTACTGTAGTGTTACTGTAGTATTTTCGTTTGTATTTGATAATAATTGTCTAACTATTGACTAATTAAGTTTAAAACGTTCGTCTCGTAAAGTACAATCAAACTTATAATTAGTTTTTAATTTCGTCTATATTTAATACTTCATGTATGTACCACCAATTTGATGTGACGGAGAATCTTCTTTTTGCATAGTGACAAATTCCGAAAGTTTGAAGAATTTAAACACAGCCTTTAACATAGCAGGTTAAAAAAATGTTTTCCCCCTTTGCTTCTCTCCGCTAAGCCTATATATTTCCTAGCGCAGCCACTCTGGACCAGATGTCTTCGGGTTCGGCTTGTGTTGGCGCTTGGGCCTGGACGAGGTCGCCTCGGCCCGCTTGGAGTTCTGGCCCAGCGTCACTTCTGGTTCACCAGCCTGGGCGCTGCTAACATATAGTAAGACCTTGATTGGAGAGAGTGTTCAGTGGTGCAGTAGAGAGTTTGGTTACAAACTATATCGAATCACTCGACTGCTTATTGGGGACAAAAATATATGTGTGCGACGCCAGTCTTAACAAGTGTGCTTTTATGTGATGATTAATATGTTAGTGTTTCTATATAGATTGACAGATACAACCAATTTATGGTTCTGTGAAATGAAACAGAAAGAAATGAATTATACTCTGTTTCTCACCACATTATGAAATTTAAAAACCATGTATAAATACTTGTGTTCTTGCCTGCTATTGTATTGTTATTGGGCACCTGATGGATAGAGCTGATGCGTGAACAAGTCTATCGCTGCGCTTGACCACCGTCTCCTTATGAAAAAATAAGTATCGATAAAAATGTATTAGATATTTAGATACATAACATTTTCTGGATGATTCAACATTTTTTCTATATCGGATGGAGCTCATAGTTTCAGTTAGAACTTACCTGTCCTTGTGTAATTGTTTCCTTGTCCATATAGTCCTTGAATTATTGTGCATATTGTTAGGGTGATTGGTATGATGTTTAGTGTTGGTATGATGTTTGCAGGAAAAGCTGGGTGGCACCAGTGATTCGATTCCTGATTATGAACGAATGAACAGAACGATGGTGACGGCAATGAAAAGAAGCAACCTGATTCCGATGCCCAGCCTGCACATTGCTATTTATTTTCTTCAACATTGTCGAACATAACATAGGAAAGAGAGAATTGTTTATGCAATTTTACCTCCTCAACTGGATAATATCTCTGACGGTATGTATGTATATGTGCCCTCACTATGTTAAGTTCTTAACGGTAGAATTTTAATGAGTCAGTTCTGTGGCTATCCTTTTAGATTAGCTAATTAGATTGTGCTGGATAACATGACTTAGTTGGTCATTCACCATTAGTATAGCATTATTAAGTTAAACTCAGGATTTGTGTTGATCTTGAAAAATTTTGAAAGGTTTATGCCTAGAGCAAAAACATAGATGGACTTTAATACACGCATTGTCCGTCACTACTCTTAGTCCCCATTCCACTGGTTGGTCCTCAGATGGAGGGCGACAGCGGAGTGGCGTAGCTACGAGGAGTGGTATCGGGCACAATGGTCACGGCGAAACCAGCGAGTATGCCGTTCGGCGGTGACGCAAATTGACGTTCGGTTAGCGCCTTTCGGTTTGTCTAGGCTTACCCTCGAGTCCTCGTGTTAGTTCTTCTTCTTGTCGCTTCTGTTTAGTGTTGTTGGTGGTGTTGTTGTTACTGTTGGTGTTGTAATCTCTCTCTCGCCCCCCTTTGTACTTCTCTGAACCTATTGTATTTGGATTGGCGCCACGCCCTTCCACCTCCCGGCTTGCCCGACATCTGTGGAATGAATATTCAGGTGGGGATAGTTCATCCCCCGTTGACTTTTCAAAAAAAAACTTTAATACACGCATGATGTTTATGAATCTTTTCACAGACATGTGACATGCACGTGCATGGCCACTAGTGTATTCCCTCCATCCTAAATTATAAGTCATTCCAAGAATCTTGGATAGTCAAAGCATCTCAACTTTGACCAAATTTATATAATAATATAATAACATTTATGATACAAACTAAGTATTGTCAGATTCTTCACTAATTATATTTTTATAGTACCTATTTGATATTATAAATCTTTGTAATTCACTCTATAATTTTTGTCAAATTTGATATGTTTTGTCTCTCTAAGATTTTTGGAATGACTTATAATTCAGAATAGAGGGAGTAGATAAATAATAACAGGCATATAGGATGGCATAGGTTTGGTTTGGAAGAGGGTAGATTCATCCTCGTCTGAGTTCCATCAGTGGGCAACCTCCTCCACGTCGACTTCGTTGTCAAAACCAGCGACTTCATAATCAAAATCAGCAAACGCCTCCTCCCACAGCTTGCTGGAGAGCTCGTTGTTGCGAACCCTCCCGACGATGTACTCATCGCTGACAATGACGTAGCAATTGGCTTCGTACTCGCTGCGCACCCCGCTCACAGAACCTCTGTAAGCAGCGCTAGCTAGGCACCTGAAGAAGCTGCTACTTCAAGCTGGCCTACCGGCCCACCACCTCTTCGGCCCAAGAGAGTCACGAAGCCCAGCTCGCGAGTGGTTGGACCATCCTGGATCAACTAGGAGATAGAGTATAAGTAGCAAGAGGAATGGGGAGAGGACATGAACGGAAATTGTAAAATCCTAAATTGAGTTTTAATCATTCATCGTAGCACAATTACTGTATTTTCTATTCTTCACTCAGCGTTTCATTGATGGACTTCGTTATGACATTAAAGCAATAGTTTTTGTTCAGCGTCCCCAAACTTTTGATGCTGCTGTTCATCTCGCTTTGCTATAGGAAGAGGTGGGTGTAACACCCCGGGTGTTATCTTGCCTCCTAATGCACTTGCTTCACATGAGTATAGCCTTATCATAAGCATCTCATCTTGTTGCCTAAGTTTAAGTAAGTGAAACATGCTTGTGCCATTATGTTTCTTTGTCTTGTAATGCTATGATCATGTGTGCAAATGTAAGTTATTGCTTTGAATGTTTTTAAACATGTTAGGATTGCTTAACTATGCATTTGGAGCATTTCTCATGTTAATAGCTTATGCTAACTTAGCTTCTAAAGTGTTGTTTTCCATGCTTTGTTAGTATAGTGTGCTAGCTGACCTCTCAGAATCTCTATCTTAGAGTTTGAATCAGTCCAAATCAATTATATCAAAGTTGTAGTAAATTTTATAAGCTTCAACTTTGTCAATTGACCCATCTCATGATTCAGCTCTTAAGCCTGTCAAAACTGCAGTTTACTACTGTTCTGGAATTCTGTTAGTTCCCAAAAACAGATTCTATTCCTTGATCTGTATCTCGCAAACTATGCTAACTCAAGCTTGACTCCTTAAAGCAAAGTTGTAGAGAATTTCCTGAGCTACAAGTTTGTCAATTGGCACTTTGGCTAATTCGGCCTAGTTCATGAGCTACAAGGTCTGGAAGTTCCTGCTGTTTTGAAGCTTCGAAAATCGGCTAAGTCTGGGTGACTGAACTTTTCAGTTTTAGTTTGCGTGTACCTTACTTTGGCGCATTTTCTTTTGAAAACCGTTGAGAATTAGATGAAAGTTCTTTGAGCAAACTTGTTGTACTTGTGTAGCTCTACGCATTGGTGAAATTGGTTGACCAAATCACGCCACACTTTGAGAGATCATGGGGCTCAAAGTTAGCAGTTTCAGTCGCTTGAAACTAAACTGCAGAATTCAGTTTTGAGGTACCCTTCTTTGGAGCTCGATATCTTCTAATCTAGGCCGACTTAGCTCTTGATTATTAAAGCAATATTGTTCACCTCATAAAGCTCTATAACTTTGTCTCTTGCGCCAAAACCAATGGACAAACGGATTGGAAGACAGAGGATGAGGAAGATTGAGTTTCAGTCATATGTTTGCAGTAGTATTGTTGGTTTCTAATTTCTGAAATTTGGAAACGTTGATCGGGCTGGACCCGTCGTGGCCGACCGGTCACAGTCTAGCAATGCCGCGTGGCCTCGGGGACGCCCGCTGCTCGACACCTTCGCACCCACGCGTCCTCGTGCCGAGTTGAAGAAGCCGGTGCCCTCTCTCTTCTCCCCCTCGGTCTCCCTCATCTCTCGCTCTATCTCGCTCTCGTCGTCTTCAAGGTCGAGTACGAGCAGAGCCATGACGTCGCTGCTCCTCCTCTGCAGCGTTCCCCCTCCAGCCTCACTATCCTCTTCCTCTATCCATCCCGTGACGGCCATGCTGCACCTCCTCCGCTGCCATCGCTGGCTGGCCAGGCCGGTGGTCGCAGCCACGTGCACAGGTGCGGGCACGCGACCTGCCACGGGCCGCCGAAGCCACGCTCGTTGCCATCGACCGCCGTAGCTAGGCTGCAGCTGGCTACCATAGGCCGAGCCAAGGTGAGGCGCGGCTCAGGGCTGGTCACAGCTCGGCCGCTGGCCACCGGCGGATGACCACCTCGCCGGAAACCGGCAAGAGCCCGTCGATCCCCTGCCTGTTGCGTCGAGAGATTGAAGAAGAAGGACCCTCTAGTAAATAGAAACTCTTTTGTGTGTTCACTTTGTAAAAGTGCTAGACACATAGATTTACAAATGTGGGCTTGGTTAATTTCAGAGTAGTTTTGTGTTCACTCTGCATAATGTTTTCCCTTTTCTTTTTTTCGGAATTTATATTGCAATTAAATGGCTGAACTTCGAAAATACATGGTAAATTGTAGAAAAATCGTACAATAGCAAATGAGGACTTTTTGGAATCCTTGTAAAATTATCTATGCAGTGGATTTATAATATGACATGTTTTAGTTTCATATTTGTGCTGTAAAAATAGATTTTTCAGATTAGGTTTTCAATGCTAGTTGTATTTGTCATTTTCTTAACTGCAAATTTAGGGCTCCAAATGAAGTGAAATTTTTGTGGCATGCTACTATTATGCTGTGTGATGTCTGATAAAAATTTCAGGATTTTAGGTCTGATAGTTTAGGAGCTATAAAAATAACAAATGCCATATGCTGCTTTGCTTCTATTCTGGACAGTGCTGCATGTATGCATTGTTTGGCTCAGTTAAGTTATGAATCATGCCTTGTTGATAATAGATGAGTTGTAGTACTTTTCATAAACTTTTCAAAAAGCTAAAGATCACAATTTTTGGTTAAGTATATGTTTAGTTATAGTTGTTTAAAGTACTGTGGCAGTTTCTGCCCAAACCCAGACAGCATTGCTTTGTGTGCCATGTGTGACCTTGTTAGTAGCAGAATTAGTTCTAGATGTTTATAGAAAAGTTGTTCACAATTTGTTAAGCTTTCTAAAAAGTCCAGAACCATAATTATTGGATTTGTGAAACTCAAGCTATAACGATTTAAAGTGGCATATCAGATTCTGTCCATATTTTGGACAGAGATGCAATTATTTAATTAATTGACCATGTTAACTGTAGAATCATCTTAAGATGATTACAAGAAAGTAGTAGGTAACTTTATAAGCTTTCCATAAAGTTGAGAATCATGTTTGTTGGAGGTCTAGAACTCTATTTATGCTTCTCTGAAGTTTCTATCAGTTTTCTGTCTATAATTGTACCACTGCTGTTGGGCTGCATGTGTGGTGTTACTCGTGCAACTAGTTTCATGGTGTAAATGATGTTTACTGTGGTTTTGGTAAATACAAAAGTTGTAGATAATTATCTTATCTTGCTTGTGTTAAATTTTCATGATCCCAGGTCTGATAGTTTAAGAGTTGCATGCTTAATAAGTCTACTGTCAGATTTTAATTACCTTCTGTGCAGACTTTAAAGATTGGCATGTTTGGTCATGATAACTTGGGAATCATGTTGAGATGATATTAAATGAAATGTAGAGAATTTCATAAGCTTTCCATAATGTCTTCTTTCAAGTAATTTGGATTTAGGGATCTCCAGTTATGATTAATTTATGGAGCTACTGTATGTATGTCCAGAAAGTGATAGATTTTAGTTGTAGTGCTTTGATTAACTTTGCCATCCTAATGTGTTGAAGTGTGACTCATACCTTTGAAAGTACTTGGGTTAGTACCCTGTGATCTTGAGGCTTGTGTCTTACTTGATGTGCTTGCCATCTTCTATGTTATGCCCTAATGTGGATTAAGTTAATTAGCTCTAGGTGTTTATGAGAACTTTGGTATGCTTGTTTGATTACTCTGTTCATTGCACTTCTATGCATTCACACATGTGCATGGTTGCATCTCATATAGGTACGCTAGCAGAAACGTGTGAAGGATGTGGCATTGGAGCCAAACCCGAAGACGGTGTTTGGTGGATCCAAACCGGAAGATAGAAGGACCGGACAAGTGGTAGATTGGAGGTTGCTCGCCAAGTGACTTCATCTAACATACTCTAACTTGAGTCGGATCCCAGGCAAGTCCCGGAGCATTATAAGCCTCCTATCTTTAAAGCAATTAATTATATATATGTTATAAGTATTGTTGCATTAAGTGATAGGAGTTGGTTGGGAACCCTTGCTGCATTATATCATTCCTTGTCCAGATATATGAATCCTTGAATCCTACATAGACTAGGATCGAGTAGATGCTTAGCCCTGCTTTAAGCGGTAGAGGTCAGGTGATTTCCTGTCACCTGCGAGATATAGGGATATTCATATATGGCACGGTTGGCTATATTGCTATCGTGGAATGGAACCATGTGTTAATAAAATAAAATAAGACCGGGCGGGATGACGATAGTGAAGCAACAAGACATGGAGGTCTTGGGTGTGAATCTATCCCCGTCTGAGTCGTTTAAGGACCGATTCGCTGTACGTCCTTGAGTCATGTTGAACGCAGTCTAACACTTAGTTGGCCGGATAAGTCGTTCCGACCGCGAAGCCGAGTAATGTGATTCAGGCCGGGAATCGAATGGTAGGTTGCTTCTTGGAGGAGAGAAAGGATGTGCTTGGGGACATTGGCGTGAGACCAAGGGGGGGTTAGAGTCCCTATCACCTGGCAGAGTGTCGCCCTTGGGGTCGCGACATCATTCGGACCCGCGATTCCTGAATCATATGAAAAGGTGGCTTGTGCGACCCTGGCAGGGGCCTGCGCGGTGAGTGTTAGAAATACCCCTCCAGCTAGATAGGAATTCGATTCGAATCGCCGTCGCTCCCGGTTAGTGAGCACTTGACTTGAGCAGCGGCAACGTAGATTCAATTAAATTGAACTGATGGTTAATTGGATCACGATGGAAAAGGTTGCCTCAATTTATACCTGCTATGGTTAATATTGTTTGCTCCTAATAAAGTGAGTGCTCTAGTACAGGTTCTAATATAGATGATAGGTTAATGATAATTAACTTGATGCTTAAGCATTAATGATTGATCATCTATATTAAGCTTTTATGCAAAAAGTTGTCAAGCTAGCCCCACTTTATATCAGCCTTGCATGATCCTTGGTGTCACTTATTTCTGGTTTCTGACGGGTAAGTCTAGCTGAGTACTTTGTTGTACTCAGGGTTTTATCCCCACTTGTGGCAGGTTGTGATATATCATGGCGACTGCAAGAGTTGGTTGGCTCCTGCCTTGTGGCAGAGTGTGATCATGGGCATGGTCCTTCTTATTTACCTTATCTCTAATGCTTTTATTGGAAGTCAACCACGGTACTGGCATGTATTTGAAATAAGAATAATGTTAGTTTCAAATTACTTTGCTTCCGCTACTTTTGAACTTAAGTTGTAATAACTATGTTGAACTCCGATGTATATTGAATTACTTGTGGAATGGATGTAACATGTGACTTGTTATGTTGAATCACTACGATCTTGACTTGTATGTTGGTTGGTTTGAAATCCCTCGTGATTTCATTGGACTACCGGAGTTATATGGGCTCAAGTGCGAGAATTTGATCATTTCGGTGATTGTTTTTGTACTTGTGCTCTTATAATTTGGACGGTTCTGTTACAGTGGGCACGGCTCCTAATCCGCGAGCCCCGCGTGGAGGTGATTGCCAGGCTGCATATCGTCCCCGACTGCCAGCGGCCGCAGCAACACCTCTACCGCTGCCTCCGCCTCCACCGCGTGCTGACAAGGTGGTGGCTTCGACTGCTACTGCTCCGGCTGGGATGGCTGCTCAGCCAACCCACCAAACCAAGGCGGCTGTCAAGGCATATAGGCGGGCACTTGGTCTGTGTTTCAAATGCAACACCAAGTGGAGTAAGGACCATGTCTGTGCTCCCGAGGTTCTTCATGTAGTCGATGCTCTCTAGGATTCCTTTTCTTTTGAGGACTCATTGGCCGATTCTGTTGAGGAGTTTCCAACCACTGAACAGTGTTGCTTAGCACTCTCCAAACCTGCAATTTCTGGTGTACCAGCTTCTCGTTCTATTTGCTTCAAGGGTCTGTTACAGTCAATGCCAGTGTAGATATTGGTCGATTCAGGCAGCTCATCTTCCTTTGTGCATGAAGCTTTGGTCCCTCAATTGACAATTATTGCTTTCAATACCGGTGTCTAGCTCTGTCTTGGTCGCTGGCGGAACTCAGCTCACCAGCTCGGCCATGCTGCTTCAAGTTCCTTGGTCAGTTGGTGATTGTTCTTTTCAGTCTGACTTCAGAGTGCTACCGCTGGGCTCATTTGATGTGGTGGTTGGCATGGATTGGTTGGTCACATACAGTCCTATGCAGATCCATTGGCAGGAAAAGTGGATGGCAATTCCATACAAAGGTCAGTTAACTGTGTTGCAGGGGCTTCCAACTTCCTTACCTCAATAGTTGTTGCTTCACATTGATTCGGTGGATTCGGTCGAGGCAGCTGAGCCAGATTTTCCGCCATTGCCAATTGAGCTACAGTCACTGCTGATGCTTACTCTGACCTGTTTGAACCTCCTACTTCCTACCGCCATCAAGGGCATGTGATCATGAGATACCACTGATACCAGGAGCGGCACCTATCTTCGTGAGACCTTATCGGTACCCACCGAAGCACAAAGACAAGATTGAAAACAAGTGCAAGAGATGTTATCACAGGGGTTGATTAGGCACAGCCATAACTCCTCTTCCACGGTACTCCTCATACGCAAAAAGGATGGCAGATACCGATTTTGTGTTAATTTCTGTCACCTCAATGCCTTGACACTGAAGTCCAAGTTTCCTGTACCGGTCTTCGACCAGCTCATGGAGAGCTTGCACATGCACACTAGTTTTCTACTCTAGATTTACGGGCTGGCTTTCATCAGATTTTGTTGCGCGAAGGTGAGGAATTCAAAACGGCATTCCAAACTCACTTAGGCCAGTACGAGTTTTGTATGATGGCCTTTGGACTCACAAGAGCACCAGGTACATTCCAAGGTGCGATGAATGCTACCCTTGCTCCCGGACTATGCAAATTTGTCATTGTCTTTTTTGACGACATACTGGTGTTCAGTCCTTCATTTGAGTCTCATGTCGAGCATCTCAAACAAGTCTTTGATTGGCTCCGGCGCGATCAGTGGAAGTTGAAGAAATCCAAATGCAGTTTTGCTCGGCAGTCCATATCCTACCTAGGCCACATGATTAGTGCAGATGGCTTGTCTACTGATCCTGTAAAGGTGCGTGCGGTTGCAGACTAGTCGGTTCCATCAAATATCAGAGAACTCTGTGGGTTTCTCGGTCTGGCAGGTTATTATTGGAAATTCATCAGACACTTTGGTATTCTTGCTAAGCCCCTTACTGAGTTGCTCAAGAAGGATCAAGTCTTTGTGTGGACCCCTGCTCATGATGAAGCCTTTTCACTGCTCAAAGTTGCTCTCTGTTCGGCTCCAGTACTTGATCTGCCCGATTTCAATTGGCCATTCCACATCGAGACCGATGCTTCTGGTTCAGGGATTGGGGCTATTCTCTAGCAAGACGGTCATCCTATTGCTTTTATTAGCAAGCCGCTTAGCAAGAGGAATCAAGGCCTAACTGTCTACGAGAAGGAATACTTGCCGATCTTGTTGGCAGTGGATCAGTAGTGACATTACCTTCTCCAAGCAGAGTTCTATATCCACACAGATCATCAAAGTTTGACACATATCAACGAGCAATGCCTCCATACCGCATGGCAGCAAAATATGTTTACTCGTCTAATGGGTCTCCAGTACAAGATTCTATACAAGAAGGGGACCGAGAATGGAGCCGTTGATGCCTTGTCTCAGCGTCGCCATCCCGAGCAGATTTTGGCTATCTCCTCTATCAAACATCATTGGTTGGATGCTGTGGTGCTTTGCTATCAGGCTGATTCAGAGGCTACAAAGCTGCTGCCATAGTTGGTGATGCAACTAGAGTCTATTCCTTAGTATTCACTGGTTCAGGGTGTGGTTTGCTACCGGGGGCACATTTGGCTAGGATCCAGTAAAGCCATCCAACAAACAGGTCTTGATAGCTTTTCATGCTAGCCCAATGGTGGGTCACTCGGGAGCCCCAGCAACGTACTCCAGACTGAAACATCTATTCTTTTGGACCGGCATGAAAGCCGATGTTCGGCATATGGTGCAGTCCTGTTCAGTTTGCTTACAGGCTAAACCTGACCGCGCCCGTTACCCAGGTCTACTACGACCTATGCCGGTTCCTACAGGCTCCTGGGAGATCATTTCAATGGATTTTGTCAAAGGACTTCCAACATCGGGGTCTGCAAATGCAATTTTGGTGGTTGTCGATAAGTTCTCCAAATTTGCTCATTTCATCGCATTGAAGCACCCATTCACGGCCAAGACTATGGCTCAGCTGTTCCTAGACAACATATACCACCTTCATGGTTTGCCCAAGTCCATAATCTATGATCGTGACAAGATCTTCACAAGTCTGTTTTGGCAAGCTCTATTAAAGCAGCAGGCACTTCTCTCTGCCTCAGCTCTTCGTATCACCCGCATACTAACGGACAAATTGAACAGGTAAATCAATGCCTCGAGACATTTCTCCACTGTTTTACTCACTCCTGCCCCTCTCAGTGGCATCGCTGGTTGTCACTTGCGGAGTATTGGTATAGTACATCCTTCCATTCTGCATTGGGCAAGTCTCCTTATATGGCTGTCCTCCTTGACACATGGGTCTAGGTGTGGAATCAGTTGCTCCTGTCCCTGATCTGCAGTCCTAGCTTTCTGGTCACGCACACATGCAGGAGCTTATCCATCAACACTTGTTGCGTGCTCAAGACCGCATGAAGCGTCAAGCAGACAAAGGTCGCTCAGAGCGAGTGTTTTTGGTAGGTGACAAGGTGTTCTTGAAGCTCCAACCTTATGTGTAGCGATGAAAACGGATGGAAACGGACAAAAAAAAATCCTATTTCTACTTCCGTTTCTATATTTTTTAGTGGAAACAGGATCCGGTTTGGAAAATGCAGGTTTGGAAACAGAATTGGGATATGCGGATGCACGAAAACAAAAAAAAATACGGATGGAGAGCCAAAAAATTAAGTTAGAATAATATGATTAAATATTCATGAATATACATGAGCAAAGTCACAAATTAATATACACATACGAAGTTATTGGTCTAGTATTCACTAGCATGCCATGTGTTAAGATGCATAATTGGTGATTAATAGATTTATGAACATATTAATTTCTACACATCTCATATAGACTTAAAACAGGATGAAAAACAGAATAAATACAGGTCAATTTCGGGTGAAAATGAGATCCCACGGAAACAGATGGAAAAACCCCTCTCATTTCCGTAAATACAAAAACAGGACCCCGCAAATACGGAAACGAACGGACAAAATTGGAAAACGGAATGGGTCAGAACGAGAATTTTTGCGTCCGTTTTCAACGCTACTTATGTGCAGTCTTCTCTGATGCGCCGTGCGAATCACAAGCTGTCATTTGGCTTCTTTGGCCCTTACAAGATTCTTCAGAGGCTTGGCCTAGTGGCTTACAGATTGGAGTTGCCACCATCTTCATCTATACACACGGTTTTTCACGTCTCCCAGCTGAAGTTGTCTCTAGGTGATCAACAGGTATCATCTGCATTACCATCTCACAGCGTCACTGGACTTCGAGAGACCATCCCATAGAGTAGGGTCTCATCCAGTGGTCGCATACTCCACCTGATTTGGCTACCTGGGAGCCACTCATCACACTTTGTCAGCAATTCTCACGTGCGCTGGCCTGGGGACATGCCGGCTCTGAAAACCTAAGGAATGTAAGCAGTGCTAGCCAGGCACTTGAAGAAGAAGCTGCTACTTCAAGTTGGCCTACCGGCCCACCACCGCTTCAGCCCAAGAGAGTCACAAATCCTAGCTCACGAGTGGTTGGACCATCCTAGATCAACTAGGAGATAGAGTATAAGTAGCAAGAGGAATGGGGAGAGAGGACATGGATAGAAATTGTAAAACCCTAAATTGAGTTTTAATCATTCATTGTAGCACAATTACTGTATTTCCTATTCTTCCTGCACTTCCTTCTTCCCCAGCGCTGTCTGGTGCTAACAACCTCGTCCTCATGTCCTGCTCCTCCTCGTGCTCTTCGAACGCCAACTTGATGTCCTCCAGCAATGCGTTGGGGTCGGCGCTCAGGGCCTTGAACACATAGGAATCGGTGAAGGGCATGCGCTCTAGAGGATTCTCCAGGAGACATTGCACCTCGAATAGTGGCAGCATCTTGTAGGTCTTGATGTACTCTGTGGACGTCATCCCATCCCCTTCGTCTTCACTATCAGTGTCATCATCACCGGCGAACAGGCCCTGCGGCTCGCTAGCGGCATCGCCTACGACTGCCACCTTCAGGCTCTTAGTGGGGCACCGCGCCATCAGACTGTCCTCACTGGATGCCTCCACGTCATATCCTCTTCGCCAGATCTCGACGAGAGATTTTGGGGATGGATGCTTCCGATTTGGATGGTGGAACCCTAGGTGCAGGATGCGACGGCGGCCGGCGAGTCTCAATTTATGTAGGCAGAGGCGAGGCGCCCTGATCGTTGCCAAGTGTGACTGGGTGTCGGATTGGATGGTTTGGATCGTGTCCGTATCCGAGTATAAGGACGGCCTAGTGGGGGCTTAGTCCAATCCACCACGTGACTTCTGCTCGGAGTCGGAGGCGCCTGGTCCATGTAGGCTGCCGGGCCCATGTTTGCAATGCTCATCTAGACCTGTTCTAAGACGACATTTTTTTCCTTCCAAACCCAGTATAGAGGAAACATCACATTTGACCATATGAACATTTACGTTGAATCAACCAATATCGAGATTGATAAAGTCATCATAAGCGCCTCTATTTTCACTCTTGTTAGCAGTGGTAGATCTAGAATTTAGCTATAAGGTATGTGACATCAAAATTTTCATGTATAGTTTGATAAAATCCACTTATAAACTCGGCAAAGAAACATAAAATTTGTCCCGTAATTTGGTATTCGAGTGAAAATTAGCATAATAATTATTACATCCATCTATTAGGTTACCACCTTTTATAAATTATTCTTTCCCAAGCGTTGGGACGAACGAAACCTTTATTTTTAAGTTGATTCAATGGTCGTTTCTTGTGTCAATGGACTTGCAACAATTCGCTCCTGCCACCGTGCTTCTACAAACCCTAGCCGCCACTGACTCCATCGCCGGCCACCTACTCGCCCGCCGTCGAGCACCTCGCCGGGCCTTCGACCTGCCGCTGAGTCCTTGCAAGGTGCCCTGCTGTCGCCGATCCGCTCGCCAGAATCAGCGATCCATCCCGGGCCCGATCACGTGCATCAGCTCCCTCCATGCTGATCCGGACCACCCACCAGGAGCCCCGGCCACCGCTAGTCCGTATGGGACAATTTTTCCTTTTTCTTATCCTTTAGTTGCATCCACGGATGGAGTTCTTGATTCTTTCCTTGGATTCCCATATATACTAAAAAGAGAAATCATGAAAGCAATAATTAAAGACCTTTGGACTTGGCCCTTTTCTACAAAATAAAGATTTTCACCACCAAATCGTTGATATGTTTTTTTTATTAAGAACAAAAGTTTCTTATTAGAACATAGTTTAGTCGATTGTCCACGTGGTGAGGATGACACCGTCCACATGGGCGCCGACGTATGGACGCGACAGAGCAAAGTGGGGCAGCAGTGCGTGCGTCAGCACATCAATGCGTGGTTGTGCGGCATTTGGGTTCAGGAGGCGCGATGTGTGGCATTGGCGTGCGCACTGGTGAGGCCACGAGCGGTGATCGCCGTTAAGCGAGGATTTTCCAAATCCCGCGTGCTCATATGGCTAAAACTTCGTGGGATCGATCCGAGATCCTTTAACCAAAGTTGTTACGTGGATATCGAGGGGCCAAGTAGGGTCTGTCAGTCTGCTGTTAAACAGCCAGAACAGGGCCGAGATAAATGGGTTTAAGGACTTTTTGTGAAGGTTGTGATCATCCAAACGATGATCATCCAGGTCTAGATCACCCTAGGGCTCTTGTACTTAGTTTGGATTATCTAATGGTGGCTTCACTCAATATAGTTTACTTAGCAAACTTTGAGAATCAAGCTTGCCAAAGTGACAATGACAGCAGAATTTAATACTTAAGACAAAGACTAAGTCATTTGAATACTTAATTTTTTTGATGTGATTTTGACCAAAACATTAAACTATTTTAATTAGAAAATTGTATTATGTCAATGTCCATGTCCTCTACTTGAGTTGTTATTTGGTCAAATTTCAAAGTGTTTAAGAAATTCATGATTAAATTGACTTACAAAATTTCAGTATTTATTTGGTTGATGTAAACCCTAGAAGCCTATTTTCCCAAGTTTGATAAAAACTATAAAGTGTTTAGTGTTATTAGCTTATTACTGACATTTAATCATATGGTTTCGCAACAAGATTTGATTAGTTGGTTAGGTGACCACAACTTATTTCGATTTGTTCACAGAAATTAACAAACAAAATGCCATCATTCTACTTAGATGAATTTACTTAGCCTAGAAAATTTCAAAAGCTCAATCAAACAACTTGCATAATGATAAATGAGATCAAGATAATATGATGTTTATGCTCATGCACATGTGATGACCTTGCTTAACAGCTAGGGGATTACACAATACTCCCTCTATCCCAAATAGGTGTCATTCACACTTTCCAAGAAGTCAAACATTTTTAATTTTAACCAAATATATACAAGAAATCAACAATATTTATGGTCCACAATAAGTATCATTAGATTAGTTGTTGAATATATTTGCATAATAAACTTATTTGGAGAAAATTTATTGCTAATTACTTTCTATAAATCTAGTCAAACTTGAAAAAGTTTGACCTATACGAAATTCAAAGTAACATTTATTTTGGGACGGAGGGAATACGTACTTAATATGACATTGTCATAATACTGACAATGCATTAAAAAATCATAGCTTTTAAGTTGTATGAAAAAGGTAAAGCACAAATATATAATATACTTATCCTTCTTTTTATTAAATTTGACAATTTTCTTTTGGTCGCAACGCAGGGACATGCTTGGGATATAATAAGAAGAAAAAAGACTTCTTCCCCCGATCTCCAACATCCTCCTCGAAAGTACATAGCACATCCGCCTTGGCCAATTTGGCATGTTCATCTGATTTTGTGTTTTTCCACACCCCTCGTGGGCCCGATTATAGCCTAGGCAAGTCATGCACTAACCCAACCCAACACAGACCAACTTAGTGCATCCATCATGTGTGGGCCTGACATGTGCTAAGAAGTCCAATTTACCTCCTCCAATTATCGTTTTTCCTCTTGATCTATAAAACCAGTATTTTTAACCTCCTCAACTTTTGAAAACCATTCACTTTTGCACCTAGTGGTTTTGAGGGTGGTTTGCTGGTGTGGCGCCACGTCAGAGGAAGTAAATCGAACTAAGTTGAAAGTTCGAGGAGGTAAACCGGACTATAAATATTTTAGAAAAAAATCTAAAATTAAAAATTTATCCAAATATATTTTTACATGAAAAATAATAGAATTAAAAATCCTAAAACATGATTTAATCTTAGAAAATTCAACCAAAATTGTTTTAGAGTGGATAATTATTTTAGATTTTTCCAAAAAAAACATGCTCTATGCTATGGTGCCTAGCTTGAAATATCTTGTTCATGTCACGATTCTATTTGTATAAATATCATGACCCATGTGCTAGCATCTAGATTTTCCTGTTAGGTTACGCTCCATAATTCATTGCACTAAAACTTAATAAATTTAATAATTTGTAAAAATTAATTAAATAAAATTTCTATGAATTTTCAAGATTAAACCAAGTTTAGGGTTTTAAATTACATTTTTTCCATGTAAAAATTTATTTGAATGATTTTTTTGGTTTTTTATTAGCTTTTAGATTTTTTATAAAAAATTCTAGTCTGATTAACTTCTTAAACTTTCAATGGTCCGATTTACCTCGTCTGATGTGGCGCCATATCAGCAAAACCACTCTCAAAACCGCGAAGGTGCAAAAGTGAATGATTTCAAGAGTTGAAGGGGGTTAAAAAGCTGGTTAGAACAGGGAAGAAAACCAGACAACCCCGATAGTTCGGGGAGGTAAATTGGACTTCTTCCTTTTTCTTAAAACAACCGGGCTCTTACCATCACAGCTAGCTCCCTCACTCTGAGTATCCACTGTCGACGCTACTTTTAGTGAGCGTCCACGTTGCAATGACCAACAGAACAGAGCACGTCCAATGATACCACTGATAGCCACCTCTCAGCTCAGCTTTCAGCTTTCTGGGCAGATGCTCCTCCAAAGCGAAGCGACGGCCATGACCATGATCCTCCCGTGTCCTGTCCTCGTAGTGACTAGCGAGACACACAATCACGCGAAAGGGCAAAGCCGCAAAAGGCCAGCAAGCCATCTGGAAGAACGCGAAACACGTACAGGAGGATGTGAAGAAAGGCAGCGACGACGACAGGGAGATGATGGTGAACCCAACGCTCGAGTTTCACCCCCGAGAGACAAACAACACCCCCCACGCTCGAGTTTCACCCCCGAGAGACAAACACGCCCCCTCACCCCTTGGCCAAAGCGAGGTAGGGAGTAGCGAGCAATAAGAGCGAGTATAATAACAGACTGCAAGCTGACTAAATGCTGAGATGGAAGAGATAGGAGAAATAGCCGGCTTAGATACAAGAACTGAGAAATTTTGTGAAAGAGACATGTGGGCCAAGTATTAATAGTGAAGATCTAACTATTATTATATGGGTCGGCTAAGAGAAGACTGCAAAAAAAACCTTACAGCCGTGTATTATTTAGCCTTGCTCTAATGTAGCCACCCTGGCCTTCTATTTTTTTTCTTTTTTTCAACAAAAGGGACAGTGTGATCATTGGCGAGGAAGATGGCCCCACATGTCGGGGAGACTACACCGAAAGATCCATGCGTACGTGCAAGGACGGTCGTGAACAAGCACACCTCAAAACTTGGACATCACCGTCGCCGGGTGTGCGGACTTGTACGGCTTGTTCAAATACCCACAGTAAATACTGTGCAACACTGTAGTAAATTTGTTTTTATTTAGTAATAATTGTCCAAACATTGATTAATTAGGCTTAAAATGTTCGTCTCGCAAAATACAACAAAACTGTATAATTAGTTTTTTATTTCATCTATATTTACTACTCTAAACATGTGCCGACATTTTGATATGACGGAGAATCTTCTTTTTACACAGTGAAATTTAAGGTGAAATCTGATATCTAAACAAGGCCGTAAATTGCAAGCGAAGCCCGAGGCCGAGGCCAGACCTGAAAGAACACGTTAAGCTAGCTCTGAGCTTTCAATTTTAATTCCAGCCTTGATTCCCGCTCCCGTCACGAACTGTCAAACTGACGTACACATGGTTTGTATCATCGTCGTCTCTGGAGCCAGGGGTGACTTGCTCACATCGGTTCAGATAATTATAATCAACTTGGAGATATTTGTTGTACTATATGAATCTAGTATATTGTCAATTTCAAGATTATTGTCATTACATCTCCACCTAGACCTAATTCACAAAATGGTAGTGACGCCGCCAACTTGAGGTCATTGAAACGGTTGTCAACTTCCTCAGTCTCAAAACTAGTTATTCTAATGTCATCCCTCGTGCATTGGCACTCAGCTAGGGAAGATTGAACCTTTTACTATTAACTAGCACTACTACATAAACAACTCTTTTTTTAGAGACGTCTCTTTTTTAAAAGATAGTTCTATTAAAATCCTCCTCTAAAAATAGTTTATGAACCGGTCTCCTTCTACAAATTGATTTTTACAAACAACTGGTAAGCCAAAACAACTCTAATTTTAGAGGCAGTTTGGCTTGCAGTTGCCTCTATAAAAGAATTTCTAGAGGCGGTTTGGCAATGCTAGTTACCTCTAAAATAAGTGAAGCATAGTAATATTCATAACTTTTTAAATCAAATTGGATGAGAGACAAACTTTATATCAAAGCTGTAGAAATAGAAAATACTTATAACTTTGTAGTTGACAATTTTTTTCATTGAATTCATTTACTGCATGAAAAATATGTAAAACCTTTTAGATTTCAAAATTCAATTTTTTAAATGACTTCAGATAGAGAAAAACCCTAAAGAAAATTTGTAGTAATAGAAGGAATCTGCAATTTTGTAGTTGACTACTTTTTCAGTTGAGATTATTTATTGCCTTGAAATTCTATTTTACAATTCTAGATTTTTAAATTCATTTAAAAAAAAATCAAAATATTTCGGATGGAAAATGACCTAAACCAAAATTGTGGTACTCAAAGAGATATCTAAAATTGTAGTTAATGACTTTTTTCATTTGAAATAATTTAAGACTCGAAAAATCTATATTAAGATTAATGACTTTGAAATTCTTTTTTTTAAATTTTCAAATGACCTCCATTAGAAACGGTCTAAATCAAAGTTGTAGTACTAAAAAAATATCTAAACCTCTCTAGTTTAAAGTTTTAAAATTTTAATTCATTTAGGTCTCTGATATGCATTACAATATTCACTAAAGTTAATACAAAAGAAATGTATTAGATACTTAGCAACAAGTCACTTTTAGATCTAGTGCTTAAGGATTTTTGCTTTTTTTTTGCCAGATTCTTAAATTCTGGAAATCAATCTCTAGAGGTGGTCAACATTCCGGCTCGTCTAGCAACCACCACTACTGCATACCATCTACAACCGCCTCTAAAAGCAAGGTTGACTACAGTAGTATAGTGAGCAAACAATACAAGATCATTGTAATAAATTGGCGCGCCTCGGTAAAAAATACTTCGAGCATGATTTGTCTTAAAATTGCCAGGTTGACACATACTTCCACTAATCATATTATAGTAAGAAATTATTTTTTATTTCTCTTCTTAAGATTAACTAAGAGTCAATAAAAATATTATGTTTATTTTTACTGGTTCAAACTCTTTCATGAGGTATAATAATTAAAGAGCCACAGCGGAATAAAGCCTTATATAAGGGTCATACTCCCTCCATACTAAAATAAGTGTACCTCTAGCATTTGAATTTTATGATAAAATACATGTGTTTATATGTTCACCTAGTTATAGTAGTTTTTTCTACTTCCTCAACTTTCAAAGTACAATCATTACATGCTGAAATAGCTTTTGATAGAAATAAATACATAATTTCTAACTAATATTGATCACCTCAAAAATCCTAGAGAGAGTAAGAATGTGTTTGATAGGGATATGGATTATAGTAAAAAAGTTTTGGATCTTGATTCTCTTAAGAAACGTTTTGAGTAATGAATTAGAATCACTTTATGTAACCATTTGACTACTAGATTCTGATTCCTTAGAAAAACTATTTCCTTTCTTAAAAATCATATTCATAAATCTATGTTTGAAAAAAAAATTCAAAATTGTTCTCGGTGAAGAAAAAATTAAATACATCCATTCTAGCTTATTGCACTAAAAATAGAGTATATAACAAAAAGAGACACAATCTCTAACAAAAAAAACGAAAGAAAACCAGTGCAAAACCACCCTCGGCTCGTTTCACGTTGACAGGCAAGAAACCAGAAACAATTCTGCGCTAAAACATTCTATAGTTTTACCCTTTTGCGGTGATTCTCTAATTCAAACTTACGCCTAGATGCCTTCCAAATTCCAAATTTTTACTTTTCGTCTTATTACATCGAATCTTTAGATACATACATGGAGTATTAAATATAAATAAAAAATAACTAATTACACAGTTTTGTTGTAAATCACTAGCCGAATCTTTTGAGCTAAATTAATTTATGATTCAACATTAATTACCAAATACAAATAAAAATGCTACAATAGCTAAATTTTATTTTTTTTATCTAAACAAGGCCTTAGGATAGAATCCGGAATGATTCCACTTGCCAAACGTGTCCTAAGTTTGAAGAGAATAATCCAACACGTACGCGTCTAAGTACCGGCATCGATCGACTCAACGCGCCAAAGTCCAAACTTGCATTGTAAAGTGTGTGTAAAGTTCCTATAGCACTTTTCGTTGTTATTTGGTAAAATTTATCCAATCATGGACTAACTAGGCTCAAAAGTTTCGTCTCGACATTTACAGACAAACTGTGCAATTAGTTATTTTTTACCTACATTTAATGCTTCATACATGCGTCCAAAGATTTGATGTGACGAGAAATCTTGTAAAATTTTTAGAATTTTGAAGGAACTAAACACTGCCTAAGGCTCCAAACTTTAAATTTTAACCTGCACCTCGATCGCCGCGCGCGGTTGCACGTGGCCGATTGACGCCACGTCTCTGGAACAACTCAAGCCCAGGCCCTCGTTTAGATTGGGAAAAAACCCGATAAATAGTACTACTTTCGTCTTATTTGACAAATATTGTCCGATCGTGGACCAACTAGGCTCAAAAGATTCATCTCGTGATTTACAACTAAACTGTGTAATTAGTTTTTTTTTACCTACATTTAATACTCCATGCAAGCAGTTAAAAATTGATGTGATGGAAAGAGAGTGAAAAAACTTGTAATTTTGATGTCATCTAAACAAGGTGCAGATCAACTTGTTGGACGAGATGCTGTCGATTGTCGTACGTTACACACTACTGCCTGATTTTTCAGGGGCGGCTCAAATGGTTTCGTAAGGATGGCAGCCGCTACCTTTACTTCGTGCGTACGTCACACTCGCCTGCGTCTGTATTGGATTTTAGTTTCCCAGTATTATCTTAAATCGAGTATAAATTGATTGTTTGAAGTCTTAAACAAATTCAAATGAAAAAGTTGTCAACTGCATAGTTTCCTAACATTTCGAGATCTACAACTTTTATTTTGGTAGTTTCTCCATCCGAGATCGTTTACAAAATTTAAATTTTAAATTTGAGAAATTCAAATGTAGTTTTCCATGACAAGATGATTTCAAATGAAAAAGTTGTCAAGTATAAAGTTTCATAACTTTTCGAGATCTACAACTTTCTTTTTTGATATTTGTCCATCCGAGGTCGTTTAAAAATTCAAAATTTAAATTTTTAAAAATCCAAACGTAGTTTTCCTTGATAAGATGATTTCAAATGAAAAAGTTGTCAACTACCAAGTATCATAACTTTTCGAGATCTGCAACTTTAATTTTGGTTATTTCTCCATTCGAGGCCATTTGAAAAATCCAAATTTCAAATTTGAGAAATTCAAACATAGTTTTCCTTGACAAAACAAATTCAAATGAAAAAGTTGTTAACTACAAAGTTCTATAACTTTTAGAGATCTATAACTTTTATTTTGATCATTTATTTATCTGACATAGCGGTAGTAACATTGTTCATAAATTTCACATATCCCTTTTATAGTTTATGAAACTATAAGAGAGATATGTAAATTTTGTGAACAATATGAAAGGTTCAAGATGCCTAAGAGGTGAAGTGAATTGGGCTTCTCTAAAATTTATTGCGAGAATTAAATCCTACTAAGCTATAATTTACCCCTGGTGCCTACAAGTGTTCCTAGTGATTGTACCGATAAGAGTTTGGCACCCTAAGTTCCAATCATAGTCTAGCATGACAATTTTAGGAATGTAAGCCAAGCAACAAAAACAATGCGACAAAGTAAATTGCTTGAATGTAAAGGTTTAGGAACATGACGATGTTTTTCCGAGGTATCGGAGAGTCGCCACTCCCCACTAGTCCTCGTTGGAGCACCCGCGTAAGGGTGTAGCTCCCCATTGATCCGCGCGAGGATCAAGTGCTCTCTACGGGCTGATTCTTTGACACTCTGTCATGGTGAATCGCCCACAACCGCTCACAAGATGAGTTGGGTCATCCACAAGCTCCACCGGATGATCACCAAGCTCCCAATCACCACCAAGCCGTCTAGGTGATGGCGATCACCAAGAGTAACAAGCAAGAACTCTCACTTGACCACAACAAGCCTAATGAGAAGGTGGATGCACACTTGCTACTCCCTAGTCACTAATGAGGGTCCTTAATCTTGGATTCTCAAATCTCAATCCTCACTAGAGCTCTTGCACTTCCTTACATATGAAAGGTGTTTCTCAGCTGAACAAATGAGCAAGAGAGCTCAAATGGAGGGGTAGGGAATGTATTTATACTCCCCACAGTCAATCCCAACCGTTAAGTGCCAACTCAGCATTTTTCGTACTGACCATATGCGCCGATCGATGTGACCGGACACGTTCGATCGGTGGCAACAGTCAATTTGAAAATCAAGGGTGTCGAGTGACCGGATGCGCAGACGAGTCCGATCAGGGGTGATCGGACACGTCTGAACGCTCAAAACCCTCTCTGGAACCTTTTTGTACATTGACCGGACTCGGCCACAGTGGTGTCCGATCAGACCGGCTTAGCGTCTGGTTACTGACCCTAGCTCTCCTAACTGTAGGGCGCGCCACTTGCGCGTCCGGTCAGGCGAGCCACAGCGTCCGGTCGGTGATGTTGCTTTTGCTTCAGTCCACTACACTGACCGGACGCATCCGGTCAAGACAAAGACCGCGTCCGGTCAATGAGAGATGACTCAAATTACTCTGGATCGCGACGCAGCCTGAACAATGTGAATTCCAAATGATCTTTGGGCTTCACCTGAGCTATCTAGTGCTAAGTTTGACAAGTGTGCACCACACCTAAACAAATAGACTCACCTAGGTCAAGCTACTCACTCATGCCCCCCTTTATAGTATGGCCAAAGGAGAAAAGCGAAGTCCTAAGCTACTCTAAATGCTTCTCCAACACCAAACGACACTTAGAACTAGTTTGTCCTTAACCTTGTCGTTAATCCTTTGAAAACCAAAATGATTTTCATCAAGGGGCATGAAAACCATAGTGCCCAAACAGTCACCATTCTCATGACCTAACTTACTAAAGTTTCTGCAAAACACATGTTAGTCATAGTAATGTTGCATTGTCATCAATTATCGAAACCCACTCTAGGGGCCTAGATACTTTCAATCTCCCCCTTTTTATGATTGATGACAACACCATGTGTAAGTAGATTTAAGAGATGATGTTTTTGAACATGTTTGGTTCACATAAGCAAAAGGCAATAAGAACAAAGAGATTTAAGATTGCTTATGTGCTCCAAGCCAACAGGGTGTACTCATAAGATAAAACAAGAAGAGTTAGTACACAATAGTATAGCTCATATGAAATCGGAGCAAAACACGGAAGCAAAACATTATGAGCTAGAACCAATCAAGTGACATGATATAATATAGACAAGATAACCAACATATTACTCAAGTATCTCACAAGCACACACGTCATACAATGCAAGTGCGGGAATTTAAACATGATGCATGAAAGTAGCACACAAAGAACCAAGAAACCCTCTCTCGCAGCCCCCCCTGAATCTACAAACTCTCTCTCCCCCTTTGGCATCAAGAGCCAAAAACTAAGGGCCTGAAGGAGGAATGGAAGCAGTCGAGTCGGGTGCAGAGGAACGCGGAGTGAGCAAAAACTGAGAAGTGTCCTCCTTTGACTCTGAGCTATCATGCTAACGCTCTGTAGGTGCTCGTGGAAGTGAAACGGTCTGGATCTGCTCAGTATGTGGGTCGGTAAGCTATAACTCGGGAGCAATAGCTGATGAAGTAGTAGCTACGAGAGCCACAGTCTCTGTCACCTGAGCCTGAAGAGTACCAGTCGTAGGGGGATCAGTCGAAGCGACCGACGAAGGAACTGTCTCTGTTGTCCCGGTCCCAGTCACTAAAGGAGCCACTGTCTCTGAAACTGACATCTCTATAGTGGTTAGAACTGTGGTCTGGGAGGGTGTCGGCTGATCGGTCAACTCACTGTAGGACGCACTCAAGTCCGTAGAAAATGGAGTGCCAGTCAGAAGGTGAGGCCTGAGCTGAACCGGTGGAGTGAATCCTGTCTGAATAGGAGTGTAGCCTAGGGACTGAAATGACTGAGACACCTGCTGCTAGGGTGAGGTAAACTGAAAGCTCAGTTGTGGTCCTTGACTCTAAAGCCCACCGAGCTGTAAAGCTGGAGTACAGACGGATGGAAACAGAGGGACCCCAACAGTAACAAGGTGTCTCAAAAGCTCAAGATACTGCTACTGCGTAGCTGCCTGCTACCGTTGTATCTCTAGCTGCTGCCTCTAAAACTCGTCCTGGTGAGCCTGAATCTGTGCAAATACAGCTGCGTTGTCCTGAGCCTGTCTCTATAACTGAATCTCCTACCTCTCCTGAGGCTAGGTCAGCCTCTCAAGTATAGCCACCATGGTTGGGTTTGTGCGGGAGGCTGAACCAGAACCACTGGCCTCATGGTCGTGAGGACGAGGAGAGCAGTACCGAGGAAGTGGTTGATAGTCGTCATCAGTGCTGTCGATGGTGTCGTCCTCGTCTGGATCAGCTGGATGAGCATCCAAGTTGGCAAGCTCTGTCTCTGCAAGTCCCTCATCAGTCTGGTCCTGCTCAGCTGCAGTCTCAGGTACCTCTGCTCTTTGACACTGACTTTGACTAGGTGCCTGCTCTTGAGTAATAGTGGCCCACAGCTGACGTATGTCATACTCAGGAAAAGCTGTCGTGGTGTTGGAGATCTCTGCTTGTATCTCAGCTGGAAGGTCACAGGCACACCGAATCAGAAAACAAATCCAATGGACATAGGGTAGTTGACGGTGACCCTTGAAGCCCTCTACTAGCGTATCCTCCATCTCACAGAGCATCAAATTCCAAATATCAAATGGAGTCTGAGAGACAAGGTGGTGAACTACCCAAAGCTGCATACGAGTCAAACCCTCTCGGTAGCCCAACCTCGGAAGCAATGTCCTCCTCACAATAGCATCAAGAACTCTGGCAATAGAAGTCATCATAGCTGGTGTGCGTCTGGACCCCTCACCAAACGGCTCGCAAAAGCACAGTTTGATTAAGTCTATAGGTGGTACAATGCCACCGTGAGGACGCCTCGGTGGTCATGTCTGACCAAAACAGAGCTGGTGGATCCTCGTCTCTGAAGATGGGAGCCTCAGAATCTCCCGTACCCTGGTACTATGTAGTCTATGGTCACGACCTCTGAATGCAAAGTGGATAAACTCGTGAGCAGGGTCTATCCAAAGTGAAGAGTAAAACTCCCTGACCCACGTGTCGCAGTATGCCCCTGTCCAACCCAGAAGATATGATAATCCTAGTAGAAAGGAGATATGAGGGCGGAGCTGCTCGCCAACAACTGCAACAAGAGTCTCTAGTCGATAAACCCTCTGTGGTCTGAAAGCGATCCCACTATCAACATAAGCTCTGTAGAAGTCCTCCTGCAGAGGTGTGTAGAAGCCCTCTGAAGCTCTTATGTCCCACTGAGGTGGGAACCACCGAGCAACCTCGATGAAACGGAGACTCTGAACCTGTCGTGTTGTGGCTCCCCTCAGGTCAAAGTGCTCAATAGGAGGCTGACCACGAGCTCTGGGAGGTGGGTGACCATCACGTATCTGACCCTCTGGCCTAGGAGTCACCTAAGCACGCGTCCGTCCTAAGCGACGATGCGGTAGAGTTTGCTGTGTCTGACCCTGTGACTCCTCTTCCTGCTCTACTGGCTGATCTTCTGTCTGCTCGGTGGCTTCTGTACCAAGCTATCGTCCCTCAAGGTGAAAATGACGCTCACCAATCTAAATACCACTGCCTCTGCTCCCTCTCTCGGCGCGATCAGCAGCTTTAGCCACTACCTGTGCTACCTCTGCCTCTGTTCTCTTTCTTTTCTTGGTGATGACCTTCTTGCGCTTGCCTCGAGCTACCTCGGTTAGGCGGGGAGGGCTGTCGTCCCCATCACTTAGAGCTCCACCAACATTCTTGCAGCGGGCCATGCTAACAAGACTCTGTGACTGAGAAAAACTAGCACTGAAAGATCAACTCCCAAACAAGAGCTCCCCCTAAATCAATCCACGACTAACAAGAACAGATAAGAGTCACTGTCAATTATAAAGATGATGTACTGTCACTGAAGAGATGATGAGCTGATTCTCAAGAGGCTTGGCCTCAATCCGTACCCGTGGGCTTGGCCCCAGGTTCAACTACCACTGAACAAGTTGCTGACAGTCACGCAACCCAAATGACATGACTCACTGCAGAGATGGAATAGATAGGGATATTTGTAAGCAACATATTTTAACTAATAGATGAGTAATATCCTTATGAAAGCAAGCAGAATAGGTAAGAAAGGAACAGAGCATGGCTTGCTACCTTAGATGAGCGAGTACCCTGTGAAGAGGTAAGAGAGCTTGACATGCGGGGGGCACCACAGGAACGAAAGGAGATCACCGCAACACCGAGTCAGGAGACAAACCAGAAGTGAGTCACAGAGCTTAGAGAGATGTCTTAGGCAAATCATCGAACATATGCAGTGCAAGGAAGATGTTCATCTAGAGGAAAAGGGAAGAAGCAGCTCACCGGAGGCCCGTTAGGAAGATGGGTGCTCTGTTGGGTCGTGGACACTGCGAGAAGTGTGGAGTCCAGCCGGTCGTTGGGTGCACAGCCCTATAAGGCCACAGGGAGTGTGAGCCAGGCTACGGTGGCGTGATGAAGAAGAGGCGTGGGTGCGGTGGCGAGTCGCGGGTGCAACGGTGGCGAGCCACGGGCGTGGTGGCTCGACGATGGCAGCGATGAAGAAGAGGCACAGGTGTGGTGGCGAGTCACGGGCGTGACGGTGGCTCGATGGTGGAGCCACGGACGCGACGGTGGCCGGAGATGAGGAGCAGGGTGCGACATTAGGGCAGAGCAATGGAGCGGCAGCACGAGGAAGAAAGGAGAATTACCCCCGTAGATCGGTCAGAGAAAAGAGCGAGATCCGCTTTTCAAGCCATTGACTGGACGTGCTCCTCGACTGATTGGACGCGCTCAAGAGGTGTCCGGTCAGAGTCCAGTAAGGTCTCGAGGTCAATCGGACGCGCAGAGTAAGAGATGATCGGATGCTGACAGAGTCCGGTCCGAGAGCCGATACACAACAGAGAACCCCCTGGACGATTGGACGCGTCCGCATGATTCAAATCGGACGCTCACAGAGTCCGGTTAGAAAATAGCTTGAGAACCATTTTCGTGTGACCAGACGCGCAGGTGATGTCCAGAAGCGGACACAGTGGTCGAGCAGAGTCGCGTCTGGTCTAGCGTCCGGTCTGTGATTTTCATCTTTTCCTCTTTCGATCTTCGACACGACTTCTCCCAATCAAGTTCCAATTCAATAAGACACAAATAAATGCCGATTGGAACCTAATATGAGTGAACTCTCTCAAACCCTCAAGTTTTTAAAATAATTTCGCCTTAGGCTAGTATTATTTTTAAGAAAATAAGCGATAAACACCCAATGAGCAACGTATGGCCATGCAATAGAGTTTGTAAACCCTTGGGAGCGTCAAATGCTCTCTCCATTCATGGAAGAACACAGAGGTTGCTCAAAACTTAACCGAAAAGAAATGACAAAGCAACAAACATGCATATGCAATGCAAAGCAAGAAAGTAAAACTAGATTGCTTGTCAAATTTGATCCACGATTAGGCTTCTTCACTCCTCCAAAAAGGGTTATCGTAACCGTGTTAGACAAGTCCTAGATGCATTACGAAAATTTAAACATGACATATATTACAATGCAATGCAAAGAACAACACAAGCTCATTTCTTAAAATTACTAGAGTCAAGCACATTGAGCTCACTTCTCAACCTACAAAAGGTAGCCTCATCCAAAGGTTTAGTGAATATATCCGCCAAATAATTTTCACTTCTTACACATTCTGGTGATATATCATTTTTAGCAACATGATCCCTTATAAAGTGATGATGGATATCAATGTTCTTGGTGTGTGAGTGTTGTACTGGATTATTGGCAATTTTAACGGCACTTTCATTATCACATAAAAGTGGCACCTTATCAAGAACAATACCATAGTCTAGAAGAGTTTGCTTCATATATAAGATTTATGCACAACAAGCCCCGCGATAATGTATTCCGCCTCGGTGGTGGACAAAGCCACACTATTTTTCTTTTTAGATGACCAAGATACAAGTGACCTCCCAAGCAAATGGCACCCTCCGGATGTGCTTTTTCTATCAATTTTGCAATCGGCATAATCCGAGTCGGAATAGCCAACTAGTTGGAATCTAGCTCCTTTGGGATACCAAAAGCCAATGCTTAGGGTGTGCTTAAGACATCTTAAGATTCTTTTCACGGCCCTTAGGTGAGGTTCTTTAGGACAAGCTTGAAAGCAAGCACACATGCACACACTAAACATGATATCGGGCCTAGATGCGGTAAGGTACAACAAGCTACCAATCATAGAACGGTAGAGAGTTTGATCAACCGGTTTACCTCCCTCATCTAGGTCGAGATGTCCATTTGATGGCATTGGGGTCTTGATTGGCTTACAATCATCCATCTTGAACCTCTTGAGAAGATCCTTGGTATACTTCTCTTGAGAGATAAAAATCCCTTCTCTCATTTGCTTGACTTGAAAACCAAGGAAGAATGTAAGTTCACCAATCATGGACATCTCGAACTCCTTCAACATCAATTCACCAAATTCCTTGCAATAATCTTCATTTGTTGAGCCGAAGATATTATCATCAACATAGACTTGACAAATGAAGATCTCCCTATTAAGCTTATTGGTAAATAGTGTGGTGTGGACCTTCCCAATAGTGAAGCCCTTCTCAATGAGGAAGTCCCGGAGGCGCTCATACCACGCTCTAGGGGCTTGCTTGAGCCCATATAGAACCTTGGACAACCTATAAACATGATTAGGATATCTAGGGTCTTCAAACCCGGGAGGTTGATCAATATAGACTAGTTCATTTATGAAGCCATTTAAGAATGCACTTTTAACACCCATTTGATATAATTTCATTTCATGATGCTTTGCATATGCAAGAAGGATACAGATGGCTTCAAGTCTTGCAATGGGTGCAAAGGTCTCTCCAAAGTCAAGACCTTCAACTTGAGAGAAACCCTTTGCAACTAGTCTTGCCTTGTTCCTCATAACTACGCCTTGGTCATCTTGCTTGTTGCGGAACACCCACTTGGTTCCAATGACCCTTGCACATTTTGGATGCTCCTCAAGTGTCCAAACTTGATTGCGGGTGAAGTTGTTCAATTCTTCGTGCATTGCATTTACCCAATCCAGATCTTGAAGAGCTTCATCTACATTTTTAGGCTCAAGATAAGAGACAAAAGAGTGATGTTCAACAAAAGAAGCAAGCTTTTGAGATCGAGTCATTACACCCTTTATAGGACTCCCGATGATGAGATCTTGTGGATGTGCTTGAAGTAGAGGTGAGTGTCTTCTATCAACTACTTGAGGAGGAGGTTGGGGAGCATCAACATCTCGAGCTTGTGCCTCGACTTGTTCATGAGAGACATGAGTGTCTTCATTTTCAACTCTCTTATTTTTGTCATTATCTTGAGGCACATATGATGAAGATGGTGGATTGATCATTTGAGTATCGTCTTCATCATCTTTAGGCTTGATATCTTCCACCGGCATGTTCTTCATTGCCTCCCTCAATGGTTCATCACCTACATCATCACAATTCTCAATTGCTCCTTGGGAGCTGTTAGATTCATCAAATTCCACATCATATGTTTCTTCAACCAAACCGATGGCATGGTTAAATACTCTATATGCTTTAGACTTTAATGAGTAGCCAACAAGAAAACCAATATCACAACATCTTTGGAACTTCCCTAGGTGTTGCCACTTCTTGTAGATGTAGCATTTGAAACTAAACATCCGAAAGAATGAGACGTCCGGCTTCTTCCCATTTAGCAACTCATAGGGGGGTCTTTCCAAGAAACTTTTATAGGAAAAGGCGATTTGATGCATAGCATGCGGTGTTAATTGCCTCGGCCCACAATTTTTCCGGTGTGTTGTACTCATCTAGCATTGTTCTTGCAAGGGTAATCATGGTCCGGTTCTTTCTCTCAACTACACTATTTTGTTGAGGAGTGTAGGTTGATGAAACCTCATGCTTGATCCCAATCTCATCACAATAAGCTTCAATGTTTGTGTTGTCAAATTCTTTGCCATTGTCACTTCTTATCTTCTTTATCTTGACTTCAAATTCATTTTGAGCTCTCTTTGCAAACTTCTTGAAACAAGCAGCCACTTCGGATTTGTCATGAAGAAAGAATGTCCAAGTGTAGCTTGAGTAGTCATCCACAATCACAGGACAATAAAGGTTTCCACCCAAGCTCTTGTAAGTTGTAGGACCAAACAAATCTATATGTAGAAGCTCTAACACTCTTGATGTTGACATGTAAGTTTTTGTTGGATGAGTATTTGCAACTTGTTTACCGGCTTGGCATGCACTACAAGGGTTGTCCTTCTCAAACTTGACATCTTTCAAACCTCTCACTAACTCTTTCTTCAATAACTTGTTGAGAGTATTCATTCCAACATGAGCAAGCCTGTAAGGTCCTAGATGGCTAGAGGGGGGGTGAATAGCCTATAAAAATTTCTACAAGAATCACTAAGCAAACTTGTTAGAATAACAAACGGCGCAAAGCGAGTTTTGCTTAGCCTACGGTTGTGATGCAAGCCTCCTATCCACAAGTCTAGTAGATTATGATCTCTAGTTCACACAAGGGCTATGTCACTAATCTTACACTAGAGAGCAAGCTAACAACACTACTAGCAAAGGCTACCACTAGAGCTACACAAGATATTCTAGTAAATATAAATGCAAGAGAGAGGATTGTGATTCTTATACCGATGGTGGAGTGAAGATGTTGCCAATCACCAAGATGATATACAATAAATCAATATTGACAACAACACAATATGAAGACCAATCACCGGGAGACAAGTGACACAATATTTTTGTTCACCCGGTGTTCACTTGTGCACCGACAAGCTACGTCACCGGTTGTGTCGACCAACACTTAGATGGTTCCTCGGTGTGACCCTCAAGTCACTTGCCCCTCAAGGCACGCCCCGCAAGGCACCACAAGACAACACTCTCAAGTGAGGTAACTCAATGACACACGTAATCCACTAGAGTTGCTTTTGGCGCTCCGCCGAGGAAAGCACAAGAACCTCTTACAATCAACCGGAGGTGGCCAAGAACAATCTCCTTCTCTTGCCAACGCCTCCAACAATCTCCAAGCCAGCTAGGAGCGGTACTCTCCAAGAGTAACAAGAAATCCACCGGCTAAACCACCCACAAGTGCCACTAGATGCCCTCAAGCTATGCAATGCACTTTGGGATCACTCAATCTCACTTTTGATTTGCAATCAAGCAAGAGAGATGAGTGGGAGGAGAAGCTCTAGCTCAAAGGATGCACAAGAATATTAGAAATCACGAGTTACCTCCCCAAGGGCCGGCCAACAAGTATTTATAAGCATCCCATCCGAATAGAGCCGTTATACCCCTTCACTGGGTCTTTTTCGGGATGACCAGACGCGCCGGTCATAACTGACCGGATGCGCTCAACCATGTCTGATCCTCCAACGGTCACTGACCCCAACGGTCAAACCAACGACCGGACGCGCCTAGGGCAACGACCGGACACGCCTGTCAAATGACCGGACGCGCCTGTCAAACGACCGGACGCGCCCGTCAAACGATCGGACACGCCGATCGCGTTGTTCTGCGCGCCCACGAAGCAACGACCGGACGCGCCCCTCGCAATGACCGGACGCGACAGTGCCCACGTCCGGTTAGAGTCCAGTAAGCTCCCTCAACGATCGGACGCGTCTGATCGCGTGTGACTGGACGCGCCCCGCGTCCGATCGTCCTTGTGAACCGCAGTTCCTTCTGGGCACCTGACCGGACGCGCCGGTCCCGAGAGTGACCGGACACGCTGGTTGCAAACCCTAGCACCCGCGCGCCTGACTGCTGTGAAGTACTGACCGGACGCGTCCGGTCATACCATGACCGCGTTCGGTGCAGCGTCCGGTCACCTCTGTGACCTCCGTTCGCCTCAATTTCTTTTCCGACTTCCGGCGTAGTGGAAAATAGGCATTTCAAGTTCCCAAAAACGCCTGAATCCCGCGCTCGCAAGCTCGGCGAGAGGGAGAGAGAGACCCAAACCCTCTCTACCGCTTAATCTCCAACGCCTTCGCAAATATGCTAACACCAATAAGTGATCACCACCTTGTGCACGTGTGTTAGCATTTTTATAATCATTTTCGAAGGTTTTCCAGTTAGCTCACTAGGCCCTACATGCAATGCACTTCATGAATTCACCTAGTGGCACCCGTGCGTCGAATAACCGATAAGACTTCCCCTCTTAATAGTTCGGCTATCGATCCTAAACCACTCACACCCATTTTGTTTTTCCAAAGATATGATCCACTTCATATCATCACATGACCGTCTCGATCCATCGACCTTGACTTCACTTGCTCTTCACCGTTGCATCGGTCCGTCGGCGCCAAGTCTTACTCAAGCTTCACCATCGCATGGTCCTTCGCTTCGAAGCCTCGACTTGCCCTTCACCTTCACAACCAGTCCATCGAGCCAAGCATCATCTCGGTCTTCATCATCTTGGTCACATGAGTCAATGTCATGTCTCATATTCAATGACCACATTTATCTAAATCATCCACTTAGATGCCAAACTAGAGACTTTCAAAGCCTCCTATGCCAAAGCCACCCAAGTGAAGTTTTGGTGAACAAGCATATCATCAAATTTATATCTTCAGAGGTGAAATCAACAAGATAGAGACTGTTGTATCTAAAGCCTTTGAAAATCACTTGCTTGTCATCTATCTTTGATACTACCACTTCATTTGGAGTGAATGAACATTGATAGCCAAGATCATAAAGTTGCCCAATAGATAGTAGATTGAAACTCAAAGAAGCAACATAGAGCACATTTGAAAGAGAGTGATCATTTGATATTGCAATCTTGCCTATTCCCTTGACTTTGCTCTTTGAATTATCTCCAAATGTGATCTTCTCTTGACATTCGCCATTTTCTTCAAGTGAGGTGAACATACGAGGATCACCGGTCATATGTTGAGTGCAACCACTATCAATAACCCAATGAGTTCCACCGGTCTTGTAGTTCACCTACACAAAAGAGATCAAGCTTTTTGTTTAGGGACCCAAACTTGAGAGGTACCCTTGACTTTCTCAACTAGTGACTTGGCAACCCAAATTTTCTTAGGTCTATTCTTGTTTGGGGGACCCAAGAACATGACTTTTATCTTTCCACTAGAATCTTTTCTTAACATATAGTGAGCATTGAAAGCAAAAGGTCTAGCATGCTTGGGCAAGGGTTGTGGTGATGGAGTTTCACACTCATGAGCAAAGTGGCCCTCTTGTCCACACTCAACACATCTCTTAGGCTTGGGCTTTGATTTATTTTGTTGTTGTTGAGTTTTGGCCTTCTTCTCTTGATTTGCCAAGTAACCAATACCACTTCTATCCATCTTCATGACGGTGTTCATGAGTAGCTCACTTGGCAAGTATTGACCTCTTGTAAACTTGCTCAATCCGGTTTTGAGATGCTCTTTCTCTTGCTTTAGTTTCTTGTTCTCCTCAATGAGTGACTCATTTGATGTTTGCTTCTCAAGAGCCATCAACCCTTTTAGCTTCTTGTTCTCATCTCTAAGCATTTCATTTTCGCTCCTGAGCTTGACATAATCATCATAATTTTTAGACTCAACCACTTTCTTGCCTTTGCCACTAGAGCCTTGCTCAATGCTCTCAATAATCAAGTCATCACATGATGTGGCTATGTCAATCTTAACAACTTGGTTAGTAGCATCATGTGTCTCAAGAGAAAGCTCATTAGCAACAACAAGACTATCATAATTAATTTTCAATGAAGTATAGTTATCTTTTAGCAAGTTGTGCCTAGTGTTGAGTTTATCATGCTTCTTCTCAAGTTTATCATGTTCATCTCTAAGCTCTTTGTTGAAGGTTTTGAGCTCCTTGAGAGTAGAAGTCACAATTTCATTTTGATCTTTAAGCTCATCACTAGTCTTTTGTGCAATCTCAAGCTTTGATGAAAGTGATTCATTTTCATTTTGAAGCTCATCATTTTCATTTCTAGTCTTTCTTATGACCTTAGAGTATTTGTTGAGCAATTTTATAAGTTCATCATAAGAAGGTGCATCAAATTCATCATCACTATCTCTATCATCATCATCACTTTCATTATTTTGTACCTTTCATTCATCCTTGGCCATGAGGCATAGGTGAGTAGTGGATGATGACGGTGAAGATGGCGGTGAAGGTGGTGGTGAAGATGTTGATGAAGATAATGATGGCCCAATCACAAATGCGGTGACCTTCTCTTTCTCGTCGTCGCTCTCATCGCCGGAGGACTCACATGATGACTCAATGTCGGTGAGCCAATCACCAACAATGTAAGCTTTGCCTACCTTCTTCTTTTTGTGATATTCTTTCTTCTTGCCATCCTTTTTCTTGTATGGCTTGTTCTTCTTTTCATCTTCTTCATCACTAGATTCATCTTTCTTGTCCTTGTTATTGTATTTATCTTTTGGAGGCTTAGGGCACTGATGAGCTAGATGACCAAGTTCACCACAATTGTAGCAATTCATTTCGGATATAGGCTTTCTTTTGCTACTTGTGAAGAAATTATTCTTCTTGCCATCGAACTTGATGCCACTCTTATTAAGCTTCTTTAGCATCTTGGTAGTCTTTTTCACCATTAGAGCAAGTGATGCATCATCAATGTCACTCTCACTTGAGCTTTCATGCATAATCATGGCTTGGCTCTTCTTATTTTTCTTGTCATGGCTAGCTTTGAAAGCCAAGTCCTTATTCTTGGAAGATGATGAACCCTCTTCCGGAGTGATATGCATGTACATCTCATGAGCATTGATCTCTCCCAATACTTGTGTCGGTGTTGCGGTGGAGAGATCGCTTTGGTGAAGCATAGTGACAATATGACCATACTTCTCAACGGAAAGAACACTCAAGATTCTCCTTGCAACATTCGATGGACTCATTTGAGTGAGTCCGAGAGCATTGAGATCCTCTACAAGAACATTCAAGCGAGTGTACATGTCATTAGCACTTTCTTTAGGAAGCATCTCAAACGAATTAATATTTTTTAAAGCAATATGGTAGCTTTCCTCATGCTCACTCTTAGTTCCCTCATGGAGAGCACAATGGTTTTCCCACAATTCATGAGTGTTTTTTTGCATTATGCACATGATTAAAGATATCCTTGCCAAGGCTCCGGTAGAGTGCATTTCTTGTCTTTGCATTCCAACGGTCGTACTTCTCCTCGTCACCAACGGGGTTAGCGGGATCCTTGACTTTCGGAAGCCCTTCAGTGGGGGCTCTAAGACACCCGATATCTATGGCTTCGAGGTATGCCTCCATGCAGATTTTCCAATATAGAAAATCATCTCCCTCAAAGATGGGAGGTGGTCCTTCCCCATTAGACATCTTGCTCTAGGCGGTAAAGCCTAATTTAGGAGCAACTTGGCTCTGAAACCAATTGAAAGGATCAAGATGCCCAAGAGGGGGTGAATTGGGCTTCTCTAAAATTTATTGCGAGAATTAAATCCTACTAAGCCATAATTCACCCCTAGTGCCTACAAGTGTTCCTAGTGACTCTACCAATAAGAGTTTTGCACCCTAAGTTCCAATCCTAGTCTAGCATGGCAATTCTAGGAATGTAAACCAAGCAACAAAAGCAATGCAAGAAAGTAAATTGCTTGAATGTAAAGGGTTAGGAGCACGGCGATGTATTCCCGAGGTATCGGAGAGTCGCTACTCCCCACTAGTCCTCGTTGGAGCATCCGCGCAAGGGTGTAGCTCCCCATTGATCCGCGCGAGGATCAAGTGCTCTCTACGGGCTGATTCTTTGACACTCCATCACGGTGAATCACCCACAACAGCTCACAAGATGAGTTGGGTCATCCACAAGCTCCGTCGGGTGATCACCAAGCTCTCAATCACCACCAAGCCGTCTAGGTGATGGCGATGACCAAGAGTAACAAGTAAGAACCCTAACTTGACCATAACAAGCCTAATGAGAAGGTGGATGCACACTTGCTACTCCCTAGTCACTAATGAGGGTCCTTAATCTTGGATTCTCAAATCTCAATCCTCACTAGAGCTCTTGCACTTCCTTGCATATGAAAGGTGTTTCTCAGCTGAACAAATGAGCAAGAGAGCTCAAATGCAGGGGTAGGAAATGTATTTATATTCCCCACAGTCAATCCCAACAGTTAAGTACCAACTCAGCATTTTTCGTACTGACCGGACGCGCCGATCGATGTGACCGGACGCGTCCGGTCGGTGGCAACGGTCAATTTGAAAATCAAGGGCGCTGAGTGACCGGATGCGCAGACGAGTCCAATCAGGGGTGACCGGACGCGTCTGAACGCTCAAAACCCTCTCTAGAACCTTTTTGTACATTGACCAGATTCGGTCACAGTGGCGTCCGATCAGACCGGCTTAGCGTCTGGTTACTGACCCTAGCTCTCCTAACTGTAGGGCGCGCCATCTGCGCGTCCGGTCAGGCGAGCCACAACGTCCGGTCGGTGATGTTGCTTTTGCTTCAGTCCACTGCACTGACCGGACGCGTCCGGTCAAGACAAAGACCGCGTCCGGTCAGTGAGAGATGACTCAAATTACTCCGGATCATGACGCAGCCTGAACAATGTGAATTCCAAATGATCTTTGGGCTTCACCTGAGCTACCTAGTGCTAAGTTTAACAAGTGTGCACCACACCTAAACAAATAGACTCACCTAGGTCAAGCTACTCACTCATGCCCCCCTTTATAGTACGACCAAAGGAGAAAAACGAAGTCCTAAGCTACTCGAAATGTCTCTCCAACACCAAACGACACTTAGAACTAGTTTGTCCTTAACCTTGTCATTAATCCTTTGAAAACCGAAACGATTTCCATCAAGGGGCATGAAAACCATAGTGCCCAAACAGTCACCATTCTCATGATCTAACTTACTAAAGTTTCTGCAAAACACACGTTAGTCATAGTAATGTTGCATTGTCATCAATTATCGAAACCCACTCTAGGGGCCTAGATGCTTTCACAATGTTACTACCACTTTGTAATATGAAGAAATAACCAAAATAAAAGTTGTAGATCTTGATGAGTTCTACAACTTTTATGTTCATGACTTTTTCAGCTGAAATCATTTAATGTTTCGAAATGACGTTTGAAGTTGTCATTTTTTGAAATTCAAAATTCAAATAGATAAAGCACAGTCACATGGAAATATGGATAAAATAATAGCTATAAGAACACAATAAATTGATAGAGCATGATTTAAGAAAGTTTTAGAAAAAATATTAAATTTGAAGTTATTATGAGGGAGAAAGACTAGTTACAAGTTTTAGTTAGAGATTGAAAAGAGAAATCAGAGTTCTTCAACAATTTTAAAATTGAATTTCAAACAATATTTTGAAGCAGTAAACGGTTTCAAACGAAAAAGTTGTAAACAACAAAGTTCCATAACTTTTCGAGATCTACAATTTTTATTTTGGTCATTTCTCCTTCCGAGGTCATTTGAAAAATTCGAATTTTAGTGCTTAATTTTTTAATATTCGACATCTATTTGTAGCCACCCTACAAATCGAGCCATTTGTAGGAGTGACTGAAACATCAGCAACCTCTACTAATGGATTTGTAGGAGCATCTTGTTTGGGCACCATTTGTAGGGGTGACTATAAATAACCACCCCTAAAAAAAGCTGACATTGCTACAAATCTTTTTTAGTAGTGACAGTGTCCTCTTCGTTAACAATCAACTCCAGGGAGGAATGGTACTGTTACATGTTCCTCTCCTTTGTTAACAGTCAACTCCAAAATATATATTTTCATCTTGCCTTCTTTATTCCTGGGATCCCGAATAAATGTTGATGAGCAGCAACGTAACAATGGGTGTGTTCACTTCACGAAAAGTAGCTGAAAAGTTACTGTAGCATTTTTCGTTGTTATTTGGCAAAATTTATCCAATTATGGACTAACTAGGCTCAAAAGATTCGTCCCGACATTTACAGACAAACTATGCAATTAGTTATCTTTTTTACCTATATTTAATGTTTCATGCATCTGTCGAAAGATTTGATGTGATGGGTGTAAGATAAAATATTTTGGGTTGGGAGGGGAAGTGAACAAGGCCAATGTAGAAAAGGAAGCGAAGAATCTACGAACAAAAAAAATTCTATTTGGCGATGTATATATACAGCATATACATATAGTTCCAGTGACGACCGCCATCATTATTGTCATCATCGAGCTAGTTAGATAATCTGGAGAATAATTTTGTTCAAAAAAAGAATCGAGAATAATCCCACGTTGTAATGCTTCACATCACTCATGGACCTCTATATTCATCCTCTATACGTCCTAGTCAGCAAGATTCTCTACTCTATACTCAATTCTCCCGCACCCATTCATCCTCTATATCATCCTCTATCCACTCTATTCACTGTGAGACCGACTTGTCACTTTATCTAAATATATCCATGTGTGATCTAGTTTTGAAGGATTTATTGAGACGAATTTAATGGTGCAATCAAAATTTAATTTGGATTTTTGGTTTGTAAGTTATAGCATTTTTTTCCTTTGTTTAGCTAGCGGGGTCCGCCACTACAGAGTATAGAGTAAGCACAGTACTACTCTAAATATAGAGTGAGAGAAAGGATAGAGTATCGTTTTAGAGTACCCAGTGCAACAGTTTTTACTCTATATTCATACTCTAAAGCTTTAGAGTATCGTTTTAGAGTATCCACTGCGGGTAGTCTCAGCACTTCCGAAGTCGCTAAGTGGACTTGTAAGTTGCAAGCTCGGAGCACTAGTAAAATCCAAATGCACTCCAAAGAATATAGCTCCAGCGTTTGAATTTTAAACCGCCTTGATCCCCGCGCTCGTCGCATGTGGTGGATCGTCGCCACGTCTCTGGAACCACTTGATCTTAGGGCCTGTTTAGTTGCCCATGCAACCCAAAAAAGTTTGTACAATATCTATCACATCGAATCTTCCGGTACATGCATGGAGTACTAAATGTAGACGAAAGAAAAAACTAATTACACAATTTAGTTGTAAATCATGAGACAAATCTTTTGAGCCTAATTAGTCCATGATTGGACACAAATTACCAAATAAAACGAAAAGTGCTACAGTAGCCGAACCCAAACTTTTTCACCAACTAAACAACCCCTTAGGCTGTGTTCAGTTCCGAAATATTTGGGGAAATATTCCTGTACCACTTTCGTTGTTATTTGGCAAAATTTATCCAACCATGAATTAATTAGACTTAAAAGATTCATCTCGACCTTTACAGACAAACTGTATAATTAGTTATTTTTTTACCTACATTTAATGCTCAATGCATGGGTCTAAAGATTCGATGTGACGGGTGACAGAGAAAATATTTTGGGAAGTGAACGGGGCTTATGGAAGGAAGGCTTCATCCACTTGCATGAGAAATGAGATGCTGTCGTACGATAATCTAAATTGTTTAACTGGCAAGTTGTAGCAACAGTCAACTCCAAGAATGAAGCTAACGGTATTGTTCTCCTCCATTATCCCTGTGACTAAGAATTTCTTAACTGATTGCATCAACGTGGTGATTCGAATTGTTGATGAGCAGCAACGTAGGCTGCCAACTTGTAACAGGGTGATGTACATATGTATATATAATATTGATTCATTTATAGGCCTTATATAGTAATTAACAATGCCTCATAGATAGGCAGGCAGTCATTGAGCTGGTGCCCTCAATGTCACAGACATGGGAGCCCCACTGTAATCATATGATTACTGACGACGTCCTAAACAGGCATTATATTACTTGTGGACTGTACAGACGATGGAGCGGATATTATAAACTGGATGTGGCAGTTTTAACGTGCTAGGTGGACTTTTGCGTTAGGAAGCACCTAACTAGCATAATTTTCTTCTGTACATGGAACAAATAGTATATTGTTCAACAATCAAGAGAACAAATCCTGACTTTGTGGGGCCTAACCCACTTGTTGCTACAATATTAGACGGAATAATGAATCTTCAATATGTCATACATTCCACCTAATGACAGGTGGCTCTGAGCCGCTTCTGCACTTGTACTACTCCCTCCGTCCCATTGAAAGTGTCGTTGGAAAAGCGTGCCCCCCTCACAAACACGTTTCCCGGGCGACACTTTCAATGGGACGGAGGGAGTATGTCCGTTCAGGACTCTACCGTTGGATTTTATGATCATTTAACGATCTGGGCTAATTAAAAGAGCCCCTAACATATACTTCCGGTGCTCCTGCCGCTGGCCGCCGTAACCAAGGTCATGCACCATACATCGAGCCATCTCAATAAAGCAGGACATAGATGATGAGAATTGAGAACATCACTTCTTCAAATATAAGCCAAGGAGACGAGGAGGACCAGTGTTGGTGTTCAACTCATCTACACCATGGCAAAGGCCTAGTCCAACTCAAGTTGGAGTCCATCTCGGATTCCAAGAGCAGTCCCAGGTAAAATCAACGCCCAATGCACATTCAAGCTCTGTTTTCAACGATTCGCATATGGACAGAAAACTAATTTCATAAGAGAACCAATAGCCTTAGTTTCACATCAAAATTCATTTGGAGTCAACGGGACCTGTCGAAAAAGTCAGTATCCAAAATTGACCAGGATGTTGCAACACCTTTTTTTGGTCCGTTGGGCCTATCATCATAGAGCCCATTAGGGAACGCGTCTAGGGGTGATCACGCCCAAGACACTATATTTAGCCGTCATCGCACTCGTTAAGGTTTGAGTTTTGTTGCATTCTTGTTTTCTTCGTAAAACAAACATTGTTCGTTGTACTTGTATTGCCAAGGTCGACTGCTATGAACCAGGGCATCTATTCTTAATCTTGCTTGCCTGTGTCGACTAGTCCTTTGGAATCATGACTTGAACCTTCTAACGGATTTATACGCTTCATATTTACTTACAGTTTCAGATTGCATTAATCCCATTCTTGCTTGTGTTCTCAATTCTCTTGCAGGAAAGACTTCTCGGTGAGTAAATCACGTTGTGCATGGTTAATAACCAATGGAGTAGTGGTGTAACGGTTTTGGGGTCCGAATCAGACTTGGTTCGGAAGCCTATATCGTGAATGTTGAGTTCTCCACCAATCGAAGTTACTATACCTATTGGAAGATCGGGTCGCGTCTACATCAATAGCCCTATGCTCCTATAAAGCATCCCATTGCCTCATGTACCGTGCGCTTTGCCAGTGTTGTTAGTCGCCACCAAGCTAGAATCGATTCATCGGTCAAGTTTCAATGACAAATCTAGCATGGCAAGCTAGGCGTTCCAGAGGTGGTAGTAGCAGTGGAGGTAGAAAGAGACCCTAGAACCCATCCAACCCCTTTGCCTTGTTGATCCCCTCCTCTCCTAACAAAGTGGCCTCTTCCATGCTCTTGCCCTAGCTCCAAGGCTTGTGACTCCTTGCCGCATATCCCCTCCTAGTGTAGTGCCAACCAAGCCCAACCACCATGTAGACTACAACATGCTCTTGCCCTAGCTCCAAGGCTTGTGACTCCTTGCCGCATATCCCCTCCTAGTGTAGTGCCAACCAAGCCCAACCACCATGTAGACTACAACTACTGTAGGTAAGGGCACTTAGGTTGATCGTCTGTCTGCAAAGAAACCTGGTGCTGCCAATCTCTAGTAAACCGGGCACACCATAGGTAAACTGCACAATGGTGCACACCTCTATTATCACTTGTAGTTAAGGCACCCTCAACAATAGAGTCAACTTAATAGCTCATATGAACTTAAAAATAAAAATAAAAATGAAGTAACCTAACATGCTAGTGTATAAAAATGTGGAAGTATATATAGAACACATGAATCATAAGAAAATGTGTGAGTTTAGCTCTTCATTTAGAGCTAGTTTACATTCTCTCGCAATCTTGCCAAATAAAACATTTTATGAGCTAGCTATTTCGACACGATTGGAGTTGCCATTGCCCATCTAGCTCTATCTCTCTTTCTCTCCCTTGATCTAATCCAGAATTCTAGAGACAACCACTATGTTCTTCTCTGTAGTAACACACGGATATATTTTCTAACTAGATATATGCCCTTTTTTTTTGCGACATAACTAGATATATGCCCGTGCGTTGCACGGGAGACATAAATATTTGGCCACACTTATTTGGACCCATTTTATTGTTTTTAGAAAACAATAAAAGTGAATAAATGATTTTTCATTAGAATTCCTAAACTTCTTTGTGTATGAATAAAAGCTCCCGTGCGTAGACTAAATTAGGGTTTCATTTAGTTTTTGTTCGGCATGCAAACTCTTCTTAATCATCAATGTATACATAAATATTTTATTCATGGTAATCATGTACTTGCTTCCTTATGTCTGATGAAAAGACATAATCATGAGAGAATTGCATTTTTAGCATGTTTGATACATATACATGAGAAGCAATTTTGGATGTAACGTGTATGCCCTTGCCACGTATTAAAAAAAGAATTTTGAACTAAAAAGAATACATGAAAAGTGTTGATTTACCTTGCATGCGGGCTGACCGCCGGAGAGTGTGGGATTGGAGCACTGCATGCAACGTCGTGGGCGAAATTGGTTTGCATGTGGAGCCGAGGCCAATCCGTATTTGTTTTGATGAGCCGGAGACCGATCCGTATTTTTCAATCGGAGCGCACAAGAATCGCAGGACGGGATCATTGTTTGGGTCTGCCCGTGGACGAGTGGAGGCGTGCGGACGAACGGTGTTTGGATAGTATACGTATTTGGTAGTCTTTGTGACCGAATATTATACATTTTTTATCACATGATTACTTGAGTCTTTTTAGTTGTAGAGATTACACTTATAGATAAGAAATTATGGTTACAGCCCCATGTGGTGTGTGGTTAATAACAAAGTGCTAATAATGTGTAGGAAACGATGGTCGGCAGTCACCAACACTACGACATGGGATCGTCAGTAGTTCACCAGTCACTCACTACTTCACTAGATGGGCAAAGGAAACCACCAAAAACTCCAGTTTAGCAATGGTCATCGAGACTGTAGACTGTAGATCGATGCAGAACAGACAGCAACTACAGGGCTGACGAGTGAGGAGTGTGTATGACCGACCGCCGATCGGTGGATCATGCCAACATTGTGAAAAGGAAGCAGGCAGGCACTCGACAGTTATTACCAAAGATTGGAGGGCAATTTTGTCTGCCTCTCCGTAACTACCAACAGCTCGTTCACAAAGCTTGCAATAACTATCAACAGTCTCACTGTCCGGGGAAACCCGCCGGTGCCAGCAGCATCTTTCGCGTACTACGTTTGACGACAGGAGCGCGTTATTCATTGGCATTTCGAAATTTACTTTGGATCTGTGTTTTTTCAGTTTCAGATTATGAAAAGTAACAGTCAACATCGCAAAGCGGTGGAATAGTTATTTTGGTCCCTCAATTATCGCCTAAAGCTCAGTTTCACCTCTAAACTCTCGGAATAATTGTTTTAGTCTTAAAAGTTTACCTTTTTTTTTTGGTCCAGTTTCATCCCAGTGCTATCAAAATGCTCCATCTCTGTCCCCAAACTTTCCATTGTTGACTCAATTTCATCTATGAACAATCATAGTGTATTTTCAGTCTTCAAGCTTTTCTTTTTAGCTCAACTTTATCCCTGGTCCTATGTGAAGCATCGCACTATCACACTTGATCAGCTCTAGCACCGCCCTTAAAGACCAAAAATAATATTTAGATAAGACCATAATAGTGGAACGTCTAAAAACTCTTTAACGGCCATTAATAGTTCTAATATTTTAAATGTTATTTGTAATAGTACCGTTTATATATATTTTGCTATATTGCTTTTGTGGGAACAATTATAGCTGCCATGAAGACAATTTGGTACCTTGAGAACACAATAATAAATTAAAAATAACAGCAGAACTAATTTTTTTCCCTTAGATATTTCTAGCATCAGGCCAGTTGGGAATAAAAATACGTATTTTTGTTTAAGCTACAAAGTATTTATTCATTAAAATGAAAAGATAAAATTATAATTGAACACTATAATATCGAATCCATTAGATCTATATTTATGTTCATTTTAAAATATGAATATAAATGTCAAAAGCGTGCTATTGGATTCGATAGCTAGAGATGATGATTGTCTATCTCAAATCGCGGGTGATTCTAGAGCTGACCAGGTGTGAGACCGTGATGATTCACGTAGGGCAAGAGATGAAATTGAGCCCAAAAGACAAGTTAAGGACTAAAATGCACTTTGATAGGTCATTGATGAAATTAAGTCTAAAATACAAAGTTTAAGAACTAAAACGGTCAATTTGATAGGTTACTTTGATAGTTCTAGGATGAATCTGAGTCTAAAAGAAAAAAATGTGGACAAATGATTATTCTGATAGTTTAGTGACAGAAGTGAAGCCTCGGCGATAGCTGATCAAAATGACTAGTCTCTAATATCTGCTATATGCAGGTCGGCTTTCCTAGCGCCCGGATGTCCGGCGCGCGAGATGCGTTCGAACACCGCTCCTGTTCCTAAACCCGCCCGCCCCGCAAACAATAATCGAATAGAATCAGATCGGAATAGAACTGCATCCACCGCGCCCCTGTCCCCGTTCCCCACCGAAATACTTCAAGTGCAACATCGTAAATTATGTAAACTATGTAGTGCAACATCGGAATATAAATACTGCAACATCGTAAAACTAAGTAATGCAATATGAAAAAATATGTATTGCAACATCGAAAAATTATGTACTGCAATATCTCAAAGAGTAGTACTGCAACGTCGCAAAAATCCACCATGAAACATGGAAATGAAAACAACTCAAAATCACCTTTTAGTGCTGCAACATTTAAAAAAGGTAATTTCAAGAATTAAAATCTCCTATTGCAACAATCCTAAATTACAACTTCCTTTTTGCAACACATGAATCACCCTATTATAACATTCGAAAATTATCTGTTGCAACACCCAAAAATTCCCTTTACAACATGGAGAAACAACAAAAGGTGTACAAACAACGAGGAGATGTGTTCGAGGTGCAGGCTGCTCCGGCCCTTGGCCCATCACCTTCGAACTTGTCGGAGGGAGGCGGGAATAGGACCCCAGAGCTTGCCGGAACCCTAGCCACTGCTGCGTCCTTCAAATCTGGAGGAGGAGGAAGAGAGCTCAGATCCAGAGGAGGACCGACCTATCTCGTTTGAGCTGCCACCGTCGTCCTCATCTCCGGTGCGGGAAGTGGGAGCTAGATCGCTGGGGAGCGCGGGGTCGCAATGGAGGCCGCGGAGGGGGAGGGAGGGAGGAAGGGAGGGAGCGTAGGCGGGGGGGCAGCGAGCGAGCGAGCCAGCGGATGAGTGTGCGGGTTATAGAACGCGGATGAGTGGAGGCGATGGGTCCGACGCGTTGGACGTATGATAAGAAGCATTATCGTATGCCGGTGGAAGGATGAATTTCATTCTTTGCTTAACAAAAAACACATTTATCTTCCCAACCTATCTGATTGAAACCTAGGGTGGTTGGTAGCAAAGGTTGTTGGTTTGAAAGAAACTCCGGTGATTATTTGGTAATTAACACGATCGGCTACAAACTAGTCGGAGTGCGATTGCTGGATCATTACATAACTTACATTGGGTAATATGCGTGTTTGAATTGTGTTGCTATTTTATATAGTCCAAAACTTAAGCAAACAAGCCCTTTGTAGAAGAGACGATGATAGTGTAGTAAATCCTCATATTTCGAAGATAACAGTCTCGATGTACTGCTTAAAAAAGATTTGTAGCAACGCCTCCTTTTTTTACCATACAAATAGTTCTCAAACGAGGCACCCTTATAAATTCATTTGTAGGGGCTGCTGACCCTATTTATAGGGGAGGCTCTATATCCAGCTGCCCCTACAAATCGGATTTGTAGGGGCACCTGGATACAGAGACGTCCCTATAAATAGACACCGAATAGTAAAAATTAAGTACTAAAAGTCGAATTTTTCAAATGATCTCAGATGGAGAAATGATCAAAATAAAAGTTGTAGATTTCAAAAAGTTATAGAGCTTTGCTGTTTAAAACTTTTCATTTGAGATCATTTACTATTTTAAAATGTAGTTAGAAATTCAATTTTTAATCTTCGGCTAAAACCTGTAACTAGTCTTTCTCCCTCATACTAATTTCAAATTTGATGATTTTTTTTTCTATTTTTTCTAAAATCATACTCTATCAATTTATTACGTTCTTACAACTATTATTTTGGTCATCTTTTCATGTGAATTTGTTTAAATAATTCAAAATTTGAATTTAAAAAAAATGGTAACTTCAAACAACATTTTAAAACAATAAATGATTTTAGCTGAAAAGTCACGAACATAAAAGTTGTAGACCTGATCAAGATCTACAAAGTTGGTAGTATACAAAGATGTAGATCTCGATGAGTTTTACAATTTTTATTTTTATGACTTTTTTAGCTGAAATCATTTACTATTTCAAAAAGTTGTTTGAAGTAGCCATTTTTGAAATTTAAATTATGAATTGTTCAAACAAAGTCACATGAATAGATGATTAAAATAAAAGTTGTAAATCTTGAAAAGTTATAGAACTTTGTAGTTGGCAACTTTTTCATTTAAAATCATTTTGTTAAGGAAAACTGAGGTTTGAATTTCTCAAATTTGAAATTTGAATTTTTCAAACGACTCAGATGGGGATACAACCAAAATAAGAGTTATAGATCCCAAAAAGTTATACAACTTTATGGTTGACAACTATTTCATTTAGAACCATTTTGTCAAGAAAAACTACGTTTGAATTTCTCACAGTTGAAATTTGAATTTTTTAAATGACCTCAAATAGAAAAAAAAACAAAAAGAAAGTTGTAGATCTCAAAAAGTTTTGCTATTTTGTAGTTGAAAACTTTTTCATTTGAAATCAGCTAGTTGAGGGTAATTACGTCTAAATTTTCAACTTTTAAAATTCAAATATTTCAAACGGTCCCGGATGGAGAAACAACAAAAACGAAAGTTGTAGAGCTCGAAAAGTTATGCAAATTTGTAGTTGACAAATTTTACATTTAAATTTGTTTAGAGTTCCCAACACTCATTTCAAGTTTGGTTGAGCATAACTTTTAGGGAACACGTGATCCTGACATCGTGGGTTCGAACCCCAACGGCCACAAAAAAATGCGCGACTTATGGCTTGCGGGCGCGCGGCGTGTGGCTAACCAGTGGGGGCCTCCAAGGATATGTTTTTATCCGGATTCATGATTTCTGAAAAATGATTTATAGATACGGCTCTATATTCCGCCGTGCCTACAGATCTTGAGCCTCCATACAAATTCGCTTTATAGGGGCGACATCCTCGATTTGTAGTGACCCTTGCGTAGGCGCGGCTGGCCCAACCACCCTTAAAAAGGGTCACTAATCACCCCTACAAAGGCCGTCTAGTGTAGTAAACTAAACTCATCTTAAATCTCATAGCAGCCGGAAGAATGGTTTCTTTTTTATTGTAATAAAGAAGGTACTCTCTTCGTTCTAAATTAAAGTCGCTTTAGCTTTTTTGATTTATCTATTTTACTATGTACCTAGACATATTATTTATCTAGATACATAGCAATATGAATGCGCCAAAAAAGTCAAAGCGACTTATAATTTGGAACAAATGGTGTAACAAGAAAGCTGGTAACATGAAAATTTCGGATGACTAAACTTTAGTCCCTATCACATCGAATGTTTGAATATCAATTAGTAGGACTAAACATAAATTTATTATAAAAATAATTGCATAAGCCGTGACTAAAATGCGAAACAAATTTATTAAGCCTAATTAATCCATAATTAGCATATGTTTACTATAGCACCACATTCGCTAATCATGGACTAATTAGGCTTGATAGATTCATCTTACGAATTAGTTATAACTTATGCAATTAGTTTTATAGTTAATCTATATTTAGGGAGTGTTTTGCACTGTTCCGCTTCACATTTTTCAGCTCCATTTCACGTTTTTTAGCTAAATGGTTTCGGCTCCACGCACTCTGTACGAGGAAAAATAGTGGAGTTGTGAGAGCACCTAAATAGGTGCTCCTCCATCAACTCCAGTTTTTTGTGGAGCTACTCCACGATGGAGTTTGTGGAGCAGAGTTCGTGGAGCAGTCCTAAGCACCCCTAAATACTCCTAATTAGTATCGATCATCCGATGTGAAAGAGACTAAAATTTAGTTAAAGAAACTAAAGTTTAGTTAGGACCAAACACCCAGTCAATCAAAATCCAGACTCCACCTTCCAATCCCAAAACTGATTTGACGGTTCAGTGTGTCACCAGAAATGCATTTGAGATTTTTTATAAAAATATTACCGTCCATTCATTCAAAAAAAAAACTAGTACTACACTATTGTATTTACATAAAGTAAAAATAAAAACATGCCGGCCAAAAAATAACTTGTACAGTGGAGGCACAATCATATCCATATGCACAGAGGAATATTTGTTCAGGTAGAATATGCACCATAGAGTCGAAAGGGGTCAGACTTAGTAGGACTAAGACCGAGTACATGAGGTGTGATTTCAGCGTGACTAGGCATGAGGAGGGAGACGTTAGCCTCGATGGGCAAGTGGTGGTCAAGAAGGATACTTTTCGGTATTTAGGGTCAATGCTATAAAAGGATGGAGACATTAATGAAGATGTTAGGCATATAATTTCAGCCGGCTGGTTGAAATGACGTCAAGCTTCTGGCGTCTTCTGTGACAAAAGGGTGCCTCAGAAGCTGAAAAGTAAGTTCTATAGGACGGCGATTCGTCCGGCGATGTTATACGGTGCTGAGTGTTGGCCTAAAAAAGGCGACATGTCCAGCAATTGAGTGTAGCAGAGATGCGTATGTTGCGTTGGTGTTATGGGCACAAAGGAGGGATAGAGTCCGGAACGGCGATATTCGGGATAGGGTTGGGGTGGCACCAATTGAGGAGAAATTGATTCAACATCGGTTGAGATGATTTGGACATGTCCAATGGAGGCCTTCTGAGGCCCCGGTGCGTAGTGAAGTTCTAAAGCGGGCCGATAATGTAAAGAGCGATAGAGGTCGATCTAAACTAATTTGGGACAAGTCCATTAAGAGAGATCTTAAGGAGTGGAATATCTCCAAGGTTTTAGCTATGGACAGGAGCGCTTGAAGATTGGCAATCAACGTGCCTGAACCTTGATCTCTTTTCGTCTTGTGCTCTTTATGTCCCTTTATATGTCTCCCTGTTTCTTGTCTCTTTAGGGTTTCATCTCTAGCCTACCCAACTTACTTGAAACAAAAGGCTATGTTGGGCTATGTTGTTGTTGTAGAATCTGCACCATGATCTCCATCCATCTCATCTTTTGCACGCAGTCTGCAGCGCAGAGTACAACATAAGCAGAGCTGGTTAACGTCGCTAAACTTTTTACAGTAGATATCACCAAGCATTAGCCTTACAAAATCCAGTTACTACCATGCATATTTTTACATGTAATTAACAACCTCCCTCACAAACACACATCTCATACCATTTATATAACCCAGAAAGTTAAAAAGAAAAGTACTACTAAAAAAGGGTAAAAAGGAGTTACTACATGAGTGATCAGGGAGCCCGAGGGTGAATACAGAACAGGCTGCTGCTCAATGCACCTTCTTGGAGAAGAGCCCCTTGATGCCGAACAGCCCGCCGCCGCCGCCGACGCCGGAGCCAGGGCCACGGGCGGCGCCGACGTCCGCCCGCCGGCAGCTGACCTGGTGGCGGTACCCGATGCACGAGTTCACGCTCAGGTTGAGGCCCCGGACGCCACCGCCCAGGCCGGGCTTCCGGCCGTTGTTGGCAGCGCCGGCCGGTTTCTCCTTGTGCTGCTGCTGCCGCGGCGGCGCCCGCCTGTCGGCGAACAGCTCTGAGGCTGAGGCGACAGGGACAGGGGCGGGGCCGGGCGCAGGCTTGGCCGCCGGTCGCCGGATCTGCCAGACCGGGCTGGACCGGCCCACCGGCACGCCGCCGCCGGAGCGGCCGGGGCTCGCCGCCCACCGCCGGAACGGAGGGGCGCCGCCGGCCTCGCCGCGGGAGTTGCTGCGCGAGCACGGCGCGCTGCTGACCTTCCTCGCGGGCGGCCGCGGCTTGGACGAGCCGGACCCGGACCCGGACCACCCGCCGCCGGCCGAGCGGCTCCGCGAGAAGGGCCAGATGTTGATGTTCAGCTCGGATCCTGCGCCGCCGGAGTGCCCGCCGCCCTGTTTCCGGCAGCCGGCGCCGTCCTTGCGCTTCTCCTTCTCCTTCTCCTTGTCCCGGTCCTTCTCCTCGGATACCGGCGCCGGCTTCTTGGAGAAGATGTCGGTCCAGCGCTTAGACCCTCCTCCTCCTCCGGAGGTGGTGGGCGGCGCCGGGGAAGTGATCGAGGCCGTAGGCGGGGCGACGGTCGCAAGAAGGGACGCCTCCCCTAGCTCCGGCTCCGGTTCCGCGATGGGCACACCTTGGCTGATGCCGCTGCCGCTGCCGCCGTTCCTTGACGCTGGCTTCGGTGGGAGGACGGGGAGAGGGAGGAGTACCCCGCCGGCGAAGAGCTCGTCGGCGCAGGAGGGCGAGGCGGCGGGGTTGGGGTGGAGCGGCCAGAACTCGAACTCCGGTGAGGAGGACGCGCTGCTGCTCCTCCTCGCCTCGGCGGCGTCCATGGCTGCCTGGGAGTGGGAGGAGCCGGCCGCTGTCTTCTTGCTACGATTGCTTCGGCTCCCTGCGACGTGGTGGAAGGGGGAGGGGAGGGGAGGGGAAGGTGGGGAGGTGGCAGCGCGCGGCTTTGTATGGGTGGGTACGCGAGGCGAGGCAGACGAAGGCAATTAGGGAGCACATGGGTAGGTGGGCCCTACGCACGCCCTCCCAATGCTGCCATGATATAATAAGTGGGTGGGACCCGCGGAGGGTGGTGGGGCAGGGGTCGCGGTGGCCGCTGGAGCTGGGGGTAATTTGGCAATGGGAGTAACAGTTTTTTTTATTATTTTATCTGCATTCCTTTTACTCATTAGAATTAGCTTTATATTTTCTAGCGTTTTTTAATAAAGTGGAAAACATAGCATAGGGTCGAGCGACTTCAACCAGACTATTTTGGTGCAGGTTAACACTTTTCTATCAACGGTACGCCGTACGTCTCATAAAAAGTATCATTTTCATCTAAAAAATTTAAATATTTTTAGCTTTGATTAAATATATAGAAAAATAATAATACTTACTTCCTCTGTCCATGAAAACATGCAATTCTAGCATAGTGTCATATTTTAGTATCTTAACTTTGATCAATTATAGATAAAAAGTATCAATGTTTATGATATCAAATAAATATCATTAGATTAATTATGAAATATATTTTCATAATAAATTGATTTAAAGCCATAAATATGAATACTATTCACTATAAACTTGGTCAAACGTGAACTACTTTTTCTGGCATGCAACCCATAGTTGCATGTTTTTACGGACAGAGGAAGTATGTTGAATAAGATATTGAATATATTTTTATAATAAACTTATTTAAAAATATAAATATTGTTAATATTTTCTATAAATCTAATTCAATTTAAAAATGTTTGACCAGTGCAAACTCTTATAGCGACATTTTTTTAAGACGGAGCGAGTACATCGGTACCCTAACCCTAATGCACGGGCGAAGCTAGCATGCAAGGTCACCTGGTCGGTAGGCTTGACCGACGTGGTCTAACTTACAGTGCTAGCTAGTGATTTTCCATTGCTTTGGCTAAAAGTTGTCGGGTCGGCCAATCCCTAAAATTTAATGTAGCTAAGGATGGCAATCGGGCGGGTTTCAACCCAAAACCCGCGTGTTCCGACCAGACGGGGCGGGGTGGGTTTGTTTTTGCCCATGCGGGTCTCTAGTTCAGGGACCCGAATCGGTCAGGGCGGGGCTGGGTTTCATAGTCGCATTGCGGATGTCCATAGGCCCCCGAAACTAAGGCCTAGCCGCAGCAGTCCAGGAATAAATTCAGCCCACAAGGTCACAAACTCATGGATTCAAAGCCCAACAACCCAACCCTACCTCCTAACCTAACCTGCACTAACACTCGAGCCGATCCGCTTCACCGCTCCATGACTTCCCACGAGGACACAACCCCGTTTCCCTTCGCATTTGCGAGTCTCACGACATCGCTCCCCTCCACCTCCCTCCACAAATCGCCCACTTCGCGCTCGAGCAAACACAGCAGGGTACCCTACGCAACATGGCCGAGCAGCACGCAAGCGAGCACACAACACACCGCTCCACCACTCTCCACTCGATCCCTCTGTAGCACGCCGCTCCGCTCTCGCCACTCCGTCGTTCACTGCTTTCCTGCTCGTTGCTCTTCGCTTCGCACGTAGGCATCGGCGCGATGCTCGATGGACAGGAGGCAAGCAAAAGAAACTGTTGTAAAGTTCCCGAGTTTTGGGAACCCATCGGTTTTGGGGACTGTTAACGGTAGATAAGTATCATTTTTAACCGTCAACATAGCATGAGAAATGATCTAAATATAAATACTATGTACATATAGGGGTTACACTGACAGAATTCCATGAGTTTTGGTGAATATCTATTTATGCAGGGGATTATCAGGGAAGAACCAAAGGAGGTCCACATGTTAGATTTACATGGAGAGAAACCGACCATACTATGAAAAAATATACTCTAGAAGACTCGAGAAGGCACCCCCTCGAAGGGGAGGGCCATTTGGGCTGACAGGTGGGGCGCCCGCCCCCACCTCATGGGCGGCCGCCAAGGCCACAGAGCCAATCAGGCTCCGTCTCGCGGATCCTGCTTCCACCGCCTTTGAGGATCAATAAAAAGTCATTGATGAAGGTCGGTTTGATCCAAGGGCTGTGGTGTTTCCTAGAGGGCTATATAAGCAAGGCCCCTGACCCCAGGAGAGACCTTGGAATTCATTCAATTCATTCAATTCATCAAGAGAGAAGCCTCTGATCAAGCCCTAGAGCCACCATCTCAATTAGATCTCTAGTTTAGCATAGCTACATAGGATTAGAACTAGAAGGAGCCAAGCATTGCTTGATTTTTAGATCTGTCAATAGAATACTTGGTAATTCTCTCCTACTTTTATATTTGTTCTTATATTATTCATCTAGTTCATCGTTTGTATGAATATGACTTTAGTCTATTCTATCATATTGGATATGACTTTGCTCTATTGATACATTCGGCCCAGGTAGGGTTGGCCGAGGCCCAATAAATTAAGGTTCTCCGGACCCCAACAGTTCTTATGCACACCCACTCGGGGAAAGGCCCAATATCCCTAAAAGACTAGTCCGATAGGGAAGGGTGGCTCTCTCCTTTAAGGTGGCTTCCTCCTCCCAAGCTAAGCAAGGTGGGATTATTCAGAGGCTCACACGGTCACCGCCCGACTACAACTAGGCCACTTGGCCCTTTTTTTGTTGCGTCTTTGCCAGCGGGTAATAGTAGAGGATGTCCTCATCATCTATTTAATTATATTCTCAATTATATTGTTCTTAGTCTACTTTGATTATATGCTTGGTATAGTTCGATCATAATTATATTTAAGTATAGGATCATATAGCGCTTGCTCATTGATATCATGGGTGAGTGATAAACATTGTGTAGGTGTGGTGCATATACCGTATTTACCTGCGATTGCACCCTATATTCCGAACCGTATGGTAGATCGCGGGAGTGACAGTCCTATTGAGTCCTTTGTAGTCCACCTCCCGAGTATAGGGCAGGCAGAGCACAACTATTAAGGGGAAGTGACGACTATGTTCTATATCTTCCTTAGTAATATCACTATGCGTAGATATAACATTTTCTTGCCATGATTGCCAAGTGTAATTGCACTAATCATCGTATGCTTTGACTGTATAGTTAGAATAACTTAGGATTTATCCTTATAGTTCGTTCTAATCCATGCTAGTGTTATATGCTTAGAGTAATCTATTGAGATGTTTATCATTATATGTGGCTATGTGCTTATCAGTTACCTCTTATTATTCTTTATTCATATATATATATTATTTATCTTGTGACACTTACCCTGTATGAGGAGATCGATAAAGACATGGTTATGCTCTCCATTATCACATGCAGTGATGCTCACTGCTCAATATCCTTACCATCCCTTCCTAGTGGTAAAAATATAAATAATGATACCTGGATTACTCCCGGTTAAAATGCTACATCGGTATTATCTGTGCGCTTGCGGATTTTATATTTATTTCAGAGGAGCATTTGCATATTTTGGTACCAGCACCTTTAGTGTCATGCTGGGGATGACAACCTAGCTTAGGTGGTGTTAGAGGTGTCAACAAGCATTTTTGGCGCTGTTGCCGGGAAGGTTGAATTGCTATTCAAAGGATAATGATCCATCACTTGCATCCACTAATGGGATTGAGGGAACCTGCTCTACTAACCCTTCTCTATAGGATTACCCTTGTTTTGTTTACTTGTGTATTTTATGCAGGGTAATAAATCATTAGGTTTGGCCATCCAGATAATTTCATCGATAATTCAGAATTGTTGTTCAGAAGAGCAAGAGCCAAGCTAAAAAGAGTTCAAGCAGACACATCCTCATCTCAGCTTGAAGCTCCACTCTCTGATTCAGAAGGCCGACCAAGCATAGTTCAAAACTTAACACCAGAGTTCGACACCATGGCAGACAAGTCACTCCGCGAGTTCTCAGCTCCAACTACAGTTAACATCCGAACTGGACCTGCGACAGAGATCGAGCAAAACTTTGAGCTAAAGCCAGCGTTGATCAACATGGTGCAAGCTAGTCAATTTTGTGGGAAGGCACATGAAGATGCTAGTGCTCATCTCCAACACTTCTTGGAGATTTGTAGCACTTTCACCATCAAGGATGTCCCCAAAGATGCCATACTACTTCACCTCTTTCCATTCTCACTATTGGGGAGAGCGAAGCAGTGGTTCTATGCGAATAAGGAGAAGAATACTACGTGGGCACTCTGTTCCACCAATTTCCTAGCAAAGTTCTTTCCCATGGGCAAGACAAATGCTCTTCATGAGAAGATATCAAGTTTTTAGCAGCAACATGATAAATCAGTCCTAGAAGCATGGGAGCGCTTTCAAGACTACATTCTAGAATGTCCTCATCATGGAATGGAGAATTGTCTACTTATGCAGACCTTCTATCATGGGCTCACTAATAACACCCGTGAGACTATGGATGCCGCCGCTGGAGGAGCGTTCTTATCACTACAATCCATCAAGCCACAACTCTTGTGGAGAAAATAGCGTCCAACCAAGGTTGGAATGAAGAAAGAACTCAAACCTGCAAGAGAGGTGGAGGTATGCAACAGTTGAAGAAGGTAGACATGATGTTTGCCAAGATGGACCTACTCATGAAGAGGCTCGATGAGAGAGCCGACGAGAAGAAGGAAGTCATGCACATTCATGATTCCCGCATGACTTTGTGAAGAGTGTGGAGACACTGGGCATTTAGGAAACAATTGCCTAGAACTACCTCAATAACAACTACTACTGTCCTCAATAGAATCAAGGCTAGAATCAGCAGCAGAGGCCTAACTACTCAAGTAACTACTCAGGTAATTATCAAGGTAATAATTCTTTTAATCAAGCCCCTCTGAGAGAGTTAGTGCTTAATCAAGGAAAGTTAATGGATAGCCTGTCTAAGAAATTAGCATCCAATGATAAAACATTAGAAACAATTAATAACAGAATGTATAGCTTTTATACTACTATTAAGAATCAGCTCAGCTTTAATAAGATGCTAGAGTCTCAGTTGCAACAGCTTGCCAATATTGTTCCTGCTAACCATGGTAAAATTTCGGGACAACCGGAAGATCTAGAAACTATAAATCTTGTAGACATGTTTAATGCAGGAAGTTATTGGAGTGACCCTATCTCCAAAAGATAGAACGATGACACTCTGCCAATCAAGAAAGGTGATCCAAGAAGACATGTCATCCCGATCTCTATTGGAATCGTGAACTTCAACGAAGCTATCTGTGACTTTGGTGCAAGTGTCAACATCATGCCTAAGGTGATCTATGATAAATTATTTAATTATCCTTTATTGTATACAACCATGTGCTTGCAGCTTGCAGACCAATCACTTTGCTACACCAAGGAAATCTTAGAAGACATATATGTACGAGTAGGCAGCTCGTATATTCCTATAGACTTCATGGTAATAGAGACAGGTGGTGATGAGAAGTCACCCATCATTTTGGGACGACCGTTCTTGAACACCGCTGGAGCTATCATGTACGCCAACGCTGCCAAGATATGTTTCAACATCAAAGAAAAAAGAGAGACCTTCTTCTTCAAGGACAGAGTGTTGCAGTTCCCTGCACACCCTCAACATCCCTATGATCCAAAGAAGAAGAACAATCGAAGGAATAAGAACAAGAATCCACAACAAATGGAATCAGCGAGAGTGATCACTGCAGTCCATAGAGAGCATGATCATCAGCTCAAGTCCCCATATTTGCTCAAGAGAGATGACCCAGGTGTCCCAACCATTGAATGCATAATCAACAGGAGCTCCTTTTAGAAAGCTGTCTGTGACACTAGATTAGGCGTCAACATAATGGCCAAGGTAACTTATGAATATCTATATGGTACTATGCCTTTAGACCCAACCTATGCACAGCTGCAAATGGCGGACCGATCATTTTGTTTCATGGACGGAATAGCTAAGAATGTCCCCATACAAATTGATGACCACTTCATCCCGACTGACTTCTTAGTCATCGACATGGGAGAAGATGAGTACGATCCACCGATCATCCAAGGGAGACCATTCCTGAGCACCACCAAATCCATCATCTACATTGCAACAAGAGAAGTATATTTCCAATTCCCCTCAGAGAAGGTACACCGCTATTTCAATAGTAACTATATAGTTGATGAAGAACTCAAGAAGAACAGAACCAGAAGAAGGCGCCGTAACCGCACCCAGAAGAATCAGATCCCCAAGGATGGATAGGCTAACTATGAAGGATAAGTATCAAGATACAAAGATCGATTTCCTCAAGACAATACATCTCTTGAGAGAGAAGCTATACCACCAACAGAGAGTGTGTAAGGTCCAAATAGGCTAGAGGGGGGTGAATAGCCTAATTAAAACTTCTACAAGATTTTACTTAACCACAAGTGTTAGTACAAAAGGTGGCAAAGCAAAATGCACTAGCTCTAACTAATTACGCAAGCCACCTACATAAGTCTAGTACAAGGCTATCCACTAAACACAACAACAAGCTAGAAACAAGGAGTAACGCGAGAGAAGAGCTTTGTGTGATTATACCGTCGTGTAGAGATGAGAAGAACCAATTAATAAATCACACAAGAGAAATCCTCGGGAAGAGAACGACACAAGAATTTATCCCGAGGTTCACTTGCTTCCCAGCAAGCTACTCCCTATTGTGGCGATACACCCACTTATCAGTTTGTGAGCTAATTGACTATCAAGAGTTGAGCTCTCGGCGGGTGCCACACAACCACACACAAGATGGGGATCCTCCAAGCCACGAGCTCAACTAGAGTATCCAATCCGTGAACTCCCACGGGGAAGGATCAAGAATCCCTTACAACACTTGGTGAGGGCTCCAACAATCCCAATTGCGAGCTCAATCACCTTCGCTGCTCCAAGTTGTCTACCGTGTCGGAAAACACAGAAGAGTAACAAGAAATCCATAGCAACTCGAAGATCAAGTGCCTCTAGAATGCAACTCTCAAGTAATGCACTTGAATCTCACTCAATCTCACTCAAGATGTGCAACCAAGCAAAGAGATGAGTGGAGGAGCTATTCTCTAGATCAAAGGATGTCTCAATATCTCAAATGTGCAAAAGAGAGCCCCCAAACCCGGCCACCATCTATTTATAGCCCCCACGAACGAATATGGCCATTACCCCTTCACTGGGTGAATTTTCGGATCAACTAGACACGCCGGTCGAACTGACCGGACGGCAGGTCACTAGCGAGCTCCAATGGCTAATTTTCGTGCGTATAAACTTGTATTGACTGGACGTGCAGGTCACATCGAAACAGCGAACAGAGAGGTTCTAGTAAGCTCCCGACATGACCGGACGCGTCCGGTCATCACTAACCGTACTTGCAGCAGCGTCCGGTCACTTTTGCACGTGAAAAACAATGACCGGACGCGCTGACCGGACGCGCAGGTGCTGACCAGATGCGTTCGGTCACGAGTCCGGTCACAGACTACTCTTCGGTATAACGGCGATAACTCTTAGCTCTGAACTCTGATTTTGATGATCTTGGACATTTTAGAAAGCTTACTCAGAGGGCTACACAACCCATATGAACACTTAATCCAAGTCATAATGGATCAAAGCAGTATTACACTCCAAGAGCCATCCTAGTGTCCAGAGAACATCGAAAAACTGTTCTCCCTTCACCAAGTTGATCAAAATCAACTCCAACACCTTCTCCTTTGCAAATGTACCAACACCAACAAGTATACACCACCATGTGCAAGTGTGTTAACATTTCACAAACATTTTCAAAGGATTATGTTAGCTCTCAACTAGATCCTAATGCATATGCTCAAGACATTGATCTAGTGGCACTTGATTTCCGAGCTAACCGTGATTACCCCTCTTGATAGTCGGCTATGTATCATAAACCCGGTCAATCACTTCTCTACTCATCTTAGACCGGCAAAAGGAAAACCCTATGGTTATACCTTTGCCTTGTGCTCTTAGATCGTTCTCCTCCACTTGATCATCATGTCCATCATTTTATGTGTATTCCTTCATGATCTTGCCCATCATTTCATGCACCAAATCATGTGGTCTTGTGGCCATCTCTCCATGCCATTTCCACCTCCATCACATGTTGCTTATGTCTATCTTAATCACACTTGATCACATAACATTCGCAACTTTGGTGTCACTCAATTTCCAAAATCAAACTTGGGCTTTTAGAGTGACTCAGTCACCATGGAGAACAAAGAAGATAAGACAGAAGAGCAAGCTTCCTTCTCAAAGTCAACCTCACCAACAAAATAGGTATGGAAAGTAAAGGTAAATTCAATGTCAAACTCAGCACAATTAGAGGCACCACTCGATCCATCCGAGGTGCCCCAAAATGATTAGAGCGAACAAGAGGTTCTGTTCGGAGGACCCAAATCACCGAACGCCACGCCAAGAGGTAACTTGGTAGATATCAATATTTCCCTCTTTAGTTCTGCATTTAATTTTTCACATCATATTTACTTTCCTTCATTACATGTTTAGTTACACTTTATTTCTACATAGAAAAGAAAACATATATGTCTTGCATTGCATCATAAAATTACTAAGCCCCATGCAAATAAATTTGTGGCATAAAACCCATAAGTCTACTTACTGTGGTGGTATAAAAAATAATATAAAGAAGCATTCATCATTTTATTCCTTGCATAGTATAAATATAAAAGCATAAAAATATCGCAACACGAGATCCTGCTAGAAAAATACATGAGTTAAGAGGTTCTAGATGCTTAAGGCTTAGAGGTTTATCACTAACACTTAATCAAGTTCCACAAGCTTTGTTGTCTATTTGAGCTTCATAGAATTTGAAGGATCAACAGACAGAAAGACAATCTGTCCCCTATCGGAGTGCTGTCTCAACAATCATCATCATGAGCACTCTGATGAGGGAAGTACAACTTCACTATCTGCCTACTTCATCAAGCAAGACTATGTCAACATCCAGCTTGGGGGAGAGCATCCTCCATGTATCCAGCTAAGTATTTTCTTACCTACTTATTTTTGCTTTGATATATGAAATAAATAAAAAGATGCATAACCTATAGAAACCCAAATAAATGTTTTCTTATATATATATGCTTTCTGTATAATCTTTAAGTTTGATAAATAAATATAGGAGAGTGTGCTAAGTTTCATCTTGCTAAGTGAACCCCTAGAATAAACTCTTATATGGAAATGATGAATAGTTGCTCTACCGTAATTCCTTTCAAGTACCTAGTTTTTAACCTCGAACTCTCCCGAGTTTTGGACACAATGGTTTTGATTTAAGATTTGCTCTAAACCTAAACTTGTGGGTAGCGAATGTTTGATCTAAATCTAGGTAGTTGACGAATATGATAAGGGAAGGTTTTGAGCTGCTGTCTATCATGTTCCTAGAGATACTAGAGTTCTGGAGAATTTATCTTTTGAAAATTAACTTGCTACATGATGAGTTCCTGTATGACAAGAGTTTGAATTTCTACCATAGCCATATACATGTTTATAGATTAGGAAGCCTTACATTCATATTTGCTATTTGTGAGCATTGAGTATGGTCAGGCTGTGTCAATCCTTAGGAACTGGTCATGTGGTTAAAATCGAGATCCACCTATACACTCTACCTATACATTCTGCTTCTACCCTGGAAGTACGAATCCACATATATTCCATTCAGATCCACCAGAAAATAGTTCTACTCTTATATTGGGAGTGAACTGTCCAAAAATATCCCTATTATCCATTTTATCCCTTGCTAGCCAATAAAAGCTCCAAATATTGTGTGATGCTACCTCATGTTATTATGTTCCAAAAGAGGCTTGGGTATTCTATGAAAAAAAGAAGAAAGAGAGAAAGAAAAACAAAAGAAAGAGGACAAATGTCCCACTCAAAATAAAGAGAGATTTAGCAGCCCAAGTTTTCCTCAAAGTCTCCAAGTTTCTAAGAGAGGTATATGAAATTTCTAAAAGGAGCTAAGTATTCACCATCGTCATCCCTTTACCCCTTATAACCACTTCTACCCTATTCTCTATTTATCAATTTACCACCACCTACCATACAACCCATACACATGCATATCTTGATTTGACTTTATGACTCGTTCCTTTGGATCCACAGTTTTGATTATGCAATATATGTTTTGCTGTCTCCCTACCTATGAACTCCACATAAACCTATTAGAAGTAGGGTGAGAGAGAGTAGGCATAATGTTACTATGCTACCAAAAATACCACATATTTTGAGAGGAGAGAAAAGGCATACACCATAATTGTCTTGGAGAGGATCCAGAAATACCACAAAGGAGAGATTTGGAAGGGTCATACATAGGAATCTCTGAGTTTTATTTTAAAAATATAGCAAAAATCTAGAATAATAGTTGATCAAAAAGCTTGAAACATGGCGCTTGACTTGACCGTTCTATCTTTCAACTACTCAAGACCCAAGTGACGGCTACAAGCCCCATAGTGAAAGGTAATATGAGTGAGTTTTTCATCAAAATAGTTCACTCTAATCTAGAGGAGAGTTCTTGTTTGAACGCATGTGTACCTGTAAGGCGTGAAAGTATTGTAGCAACTCCTGATCGATCACTGAGTCTATCTCTGACACACCCGGTTTTCTAAAGAACAAAACCAGGCTAATCATATGTGTGCCCAGGAAGTCCACACATATGCCAGAATGAAAAAAATATCAGAAACAATGTTATTATATAACGTATACATAGCTATATTAACACTTACATTAGAGTATCGCGGAACGGTGACTAAACTTCGGGCTCCATTCTTCTCAGGGACGGCTGACTAGGGGTAACATATGCCTAGCACTTCTACTAGTCTTCTGGAAACTCCACTACACCTTTGTCCTTCTTCCGAGTAGCATCTTACTACACACTGGAGTGTTGGGGAAATAGCAAGAGTGAGTCCATGTCGAACTCAACAAATATAACACAGGGTTCATGAGGCTCAAAAAGGCTAGACACTGTTTAACTGTGTTTAGCTTTTAATCATCATATAATTAGCAATTGAGTAGCATCAAGGTAATCCAAATCCCATTAATGAATCAATGATCAATTGCAATAAGGATAATGAATAGCATTAACATGAGCATAATAATAATCAACAATAATTAAGCATGATATAACAATGGTGATCAACTATTCTGTAAGAATCCCCAAGGCCGCTCGTATCCATGAGCACGGCTAGTATACCAGTTTTTAACTCTGCGCAGAGGTGTACACTTTCACTGTGAGTCATGATTTCCAAATGCATGGGTTTGCAAGGCCCAAAACATCAGAGACCATATAAAGCCATTCAAAAGTTCGTCTAACAAGTTAGGGCCATTAGATTCACTCGGCAGGCAGATGTAGAACCCCCCTTCCCTGTGGCACAACAACCGCAGGCTATACACACTAGGCCAGGGGCTCGCACTACACCCAACATGGCAAGCCTTTCTTACGCCATTTAAGGTAACCTCTAACAAGCTAGAAAAGGTCTCTTGAACAACTAAAGCCAGAGCCATATAGCCCTCACAGCTGTACTGTCAATCTCGGTTATCACTTACAGGTAAGTCCTTACGGAGAGTAACTAGAGCATCAAAATAACCCCTTGCTCTAGCCCCCTTTTCAACAGTAATAAAATCATCTTAATGGTTGATTGCATAATCCATTAGTCAAATTACAAGATCATTGTTCATAATTAAGCACTAGCAGTAGCTACCCAAATGCATAACCCATAGGTGACAAGGAAACAAGATATCAATAGCTAAGTTATAATCTCTATGGTTGTCAAGGAAGACACATGCATATGTATAATAATTTCAGTGAATAGGTAACAAGGATGGTCCCATGTTATACTTGCCTTAATCAAAGCTTTCCTGATGATACTGCTGGTCTGGCTCAAAATAATACTCCGAATCGTCCAGATTCTGCTCACCTTCTATACTCGATCATCAATCAACAACACACATGCATCCAATCAAACAAACACGAAGCAAACAAAGAGATACAATTAGAACAGTACACCAACAGTAGCAAAACAATAATAAAAGTTTATAAAACTCTTCTACACGTTTCTACGATCACACAGACGCAAAGATCACCAAATTCGGAGTTAAAACGTGAAAGTTATGAATTTTCTAAGATTTCCTATAGATAAATAAATACTTAATTATAAACTCGAAAAATAAATTATTAAAACTAACTGTACAACTACACTAACATGTAGAGCTCTCAAATACGAACCTAACGCAACTTGAATGGATCAAATCGGAGTTAAAACGAAGATTTTATGACCAAAACAGTTCTAGTGGCAAAACTGTAAATACCTAAAAACGTATTTTTGACTTATCCGGGAGAAAATACGCTTCCAAAACGCGAAAACGCATTTTCCGACATACGCTATGGACCGCGGGTTGATAACTAAAAAGCTGAGGGTCTCTTTAACAAATTTACCCGCGAAGGGGTAAGTTCTAATCTACGCCGTTGATCTCGATTTGGACGGCTCGGGTTCATCAGCAACACTACAGTGCTCATACCGGTCTCCTCCCTCAAGTCCGGCCGGCGGCCCCCCATGGCCGGCGGGCTCCTTCTCACCAGAGATGGCGGATCACCCCCTCTAGACCACCGTTCGACTCGAGATTTGATCCAAACGGTGGAGAAGCTCCGTGCGAACTCAACTAAACGATAAAAACCCGCTATGGTAGACCGAACACGGCGTGCGGCAACAAGGGAGCGGCGGCGCCATTGCCGGTGCACCCGAGCTCACCAAAACCACGATTCAAAGCATCTCAACACCAAAGAAGAGCACGGGAAGAAAGAGGAGGAGATAGCGAACTCACCAAAGCTAAGAAAAAGAGCTCGAACCTTCCCACAAGCTCCACCGACGAACCGACCGAGAGAACCTAGGGTTCCGGCCTCCTACGCTCAATCTCACGTGATGTAGCTCGAGTTTTAGATGGAAAACGGAAAATAGAGGGTCTCCTCTTCCTATTTGTAGCCCCAAGATGCCGTATTCGGTTAGAAAATCCCGGAAATCAAGTGGAAGGGGCGGCGGTCGTTCTCCAACTCGTAGTCCGGCTCCAACACGAAGGTAGGAGATGACTGACAACGTGACCCCACCCGTCAGCGATACAAGAAGATAGAGGGCTGCTGCTGGGCTCAGCCGAGCTGGGCCGCAGTGATGTTGGGCTGGCCCACCGATGCGGCCTGTCATGGCGCGAGCGCGGGAGCGGCTCAGCAGCTAGGCCGCCGGCCAACAGTTAGGTAAGTTATTTTTTTTTCTTTATTTCTTTATTAATCTATTTTCCAAAATCTTTTCAAATGAAATTTTCTCAACCAAACAAACTTAAATAAATCCACACAAAATAAATTAAATGCAACAGCATGAATGCAACACCAAATATTTTCTTAAAAATTTTAATTCCCCTTCTCTAAATTATTTAAAAATTTACTACTCCTAAAATTCGGGTGTTACAAATTCTACCCCCCTTAAAATGAATCTCTTCCCGAGATTCGGACTGCTTACTCAAATAATTGCGGATATGATTTTCTCAATTCATCCTCTCTTTTCCAAGTTGCCTCTGCCTCTGAATATCGATTCCACTGTACTTTACACATCTTAATAATCCGACTTCGAGTAACTCTCTCAGCAGTCTCTAAAATCTTAATCGGAAACTCTTCATATGTAAGATCCTCTTTAACAGTCAACTCTTCTAAAGGTATCTGCTCCTCAGGCACCCGTAAACACTTCTTAAGTTGTGAAACATGGAACACATCATGCACTCCAGATAAATTTTCAGGCAACTCTAACTGATAAGCAACTTCCCCACCTCTAGTAATAACTTTAAATGGTCCATCATACCTTGGTGCTAATTTGCCTTTCATGTTAAACCTCTTCACACTTCCCATTGGTGACACCTTCAAATAGACATAATCACCTACCTCAAAAACTAAATCTCTTCTTCTATTGTCAGCATAACTCTTCTGACGAGACTGTGCTACTCTCAAATTCTTACGAATCACTCGCACTTGATCTTCTGTATTTCTAAGAACATCTGTACCAACACCTGAGATTCACCTGTCTGATCCCAAAACAATGGAGTTCTACACTTACGTCCATACAAAGCTTCAAACGGTGCCATCTTAAGACTCTGTTGATAACTATTATTGTAAGAAAATTCTGCATAAGGCAAACTCTTATCCCAACTAGTTCCATATTGCAATGCACAAGCTCTCAACATATCCTCTAATACCTGGTTGGTCCTTTCAGTCTATCCATCTGTCTGTGGATGATATGCTGTCCTAAAATTCAATTTTGTTCCCAATGATTCATGCATAGCTTTTTAAAAGTGCGACATAAACTGCGATCCTTGATCAGATACAATCTTCTTTAGTTTCTCATCCTTCAACTGACCCTTATAGATTTCTTGCTCTAAAGTAGGCTCTATCACTAATTCCATTGTATTAGTAACAATTCCTAAATTCAAATATTCAAATTCAGCACATAACTCACTAGTCATAGACAACGTCCGTATCTCATTGGCATAACTTTTCCTACTAAGAGCATCAGCTACTTTATTAGCCTTACCAGGATGATAGTGTATCTCAATATCATAATCCTTAATCAACTCTAACCATCTGCGTTGCCTCAAATTCAGATCTGACTGAGTGAAAATATACTTCAAACTCTTATGATCAGTGTATATATCACTCTTATGTCCAATCAAATAATGTCTCCCAATCTTTAAAACATGAACCACAGCTGCTAACTCCAAATCATGTGTAGGATAATTCAACTCATGCTTTCTCAACTGCCTAGATGCATAAGCCACAACTCCGCCTTCTTGCATAAGAACACATCCCAAACCTTGACGAGAAGCATCACAATAAATAGAAAACTTCTTACTCAAATCTGGCAAAACCAAGACAGGCGCTGTAGTCAACCTTTTCTTCAATTCCTCAAAACTAGCTTGACATTTATCTGACCACACAAACTTGGCATTCTTCTCTAACAGAGATGTCATAAGTTTAGCAAGTTTAGAAAACCCTTTAATGAACCGTCTGTAATATCCAGCTAATCCCAAGGAACTACGAATCTCGCTAACATGAGTAGGTGGTTTCCAATTCAATAGATAAGAAAAATCTGATTTCTCTGGGCAAATTCCAATTTCAGTAACTCAGTAAAACTGTCATATCTCGAGCTACAGACGTCCAATTCAGATGATCTTTACATGGTTGGAAAGCTTACAAAATTATCTACAACTTTTATTCACAACACGTTTTCTGAATCTGTCAAATAATTGGCCAAAAACTGAACTTAACCGAAACTGTTTCAGAATTCCAGACTGTGCAGTAACCCCAACTTGGAATAGATATATCTCTTAGCTCTTAATAGATATTAAAATAATTCTTACGGGGTTGGAAAGGTATAGAAGTCTAATTATTCCCAGTATAATTTCTTAAATTTCTCATTAATGGATTTTAAGTTATTTCTTAAACATCCCAGAATGACCTAAAAATCAGCAAAGGACAGAACTATGTTCACCTCATAACCAACTAATATATTTTGATCAAACTTAATATTCTTAACCATGGAACTTGTAGGCCTGTCTACAAAACTCCAGCACACATTACAAAGATCCAAATCACACATTATCACATTAACAATCCATCAATCACACAATTGTTCACACCACAAACTGACTCTCAAAACAATCCAACTTAAAATTGACTCGCAACTACTATCGTTCTTATTACCTAGGGATTTTTCCTATTTCCTAGTTAAGCTTCTAATAAATCTTGGGACGACCTAACTCCGCCCTTAATTGGTCAATCTCCTTATAAGCTTGCTCCTTAAATTCTTTTTCCTTCAGCAACTCTTATGCAATGATAATGCCACAAGCTCATAACCAACTTTATAAATGTCTCCTTTAGACCCTTATGATTCTTGTAGATGTTCTAACAGGTTACCAACCCTAAGAAAAGATACTTGCGCTCGATAGTGACTTTACAACCATGTAGCTAGCTGATGCTTCCAGGTGACGAAATAGAACACATAAACCTCCATCTTGTATCGTCTTTAGTTCGTCAAACCCCCTTAAGAAGAGATCAACTAGAGAACACCAAAGGATAACTTGCATTTGTTTCTGAGTGATAACTACTATCGTGTCCTTCTATCATGTCAAAGAGACTCATGAGCATATCCAAGATCAAGTAACCTGCACTTCCTCGCGAGCAGAAAAATAGCAGTGCAGAAATACAGTTATATCTCGAGTTCTACGAATCCGATGATATTGTAGCTTATACCGTTGGAAAGCTTATCAAATTTACTACAATTTCCTTATAGAACACTTCTCCAAATTCTGCAGTTAAGGTAGTCGAAAACTGTGAACAACAGAAACTATTCTAGATTGCTGACAGCACAGATGCGTCGCCTTGTGATTTTCATAAATCCCAAACCATAATAGATATCAGGGTGGTTCTTACGGTCAGAGAAAGATATTAAAATCTACTATTGTCCAGAATTTATCCATGATTTTTGGGCATCCAAAAATAGAGATATAAGCTAAGGAAGACAGACTGTTCTAGAAAGACAGGATAAGGTAGAAACGAGATTCAAAGACACTAGAGAGATAGATAACACTAATCTTCAAATGTTCATGCTTCTTTGCTTTGTGTTGATGAGATATAAGACATGGATCAAGGATAGCCAAAAGATGACAAGAAAGATAAGGTTTGATCTTGAGTTCTTTGTACCTCCTCATGCCTCGTCGCTTGAGATATTCAGGATTTGCTGTTGTTGATAGCAGATGCTACCCCACTTAACAAAGATCTTGTTTCACCTGACAATGTCATTGAAGGCAACACTTTCTCTAAAGCTTGTTGCTAATGATAAGTCCTTCATGTGTTGATCATCCATTAAGATGAGATTAATAAGGTAGCATGACAACCAAGGGTAGACAGGAACGGTGTAAGAGAAAATGGCATGAATTAGGATCGATCGAAAGATAAGTAAGATACAAGATGTCACTACCCCACTTAACATAGATCGAGCTACTTCTCAAGACTTATTCCTCCCGGGCCACTTTCAAAACACGAGAACAAGAACAACACACAAGCAACACATCAAGCACAACAAGCACACATCACATCATCGGTACTACACGTGCTTCTTCAACAATGGTGGTCATCCTATGGGAAAAAAAATATGGATGATGAAATGCCATCGAATCTTTGAACCAGGTAAGATCAGAAAACTTTTAGTAAAAACAACATAAAACAAAATTCAAGGGAGTAAGAAATAATAGCTCAAAGGAAGCTATCAAGGAAAGGATACAACAAGACAAGGAAGAAGAATAGTCAAAATCAATGAGTTAAGGGATGACAAAACAGTTTTATCGTAAAATAAGTTTTAGAATACGTCCAGTGCTACTTGGCATACGTCCTACAGTCAACACCGCTCTAATACCACTCTGACACACCCCGGTTTTCTAAAGAACAAAACCAGGCTAATCATATGTGTGCCCAGGAAGTCCACACATATGCCAGAATGAAAAAAAATATCAGAAACAATGTTATTATATAACGTATACATAGCTATATTAACACTTACATCAGAGTATCGCGGAACGGTGACTAAACTTCGGGCTCCATTCTTCTCAGGAACGGCTGACTGGGGGTAACATATGCCTAGCACTTCTACTAGTCTTCTGGAAACTCCACTACACCTTTGTCCTTCTTCCGAGTAGCATCTTACTACACACTGGAGTGTTGGGGAAATAGAAAGAGTGAGTCCATGTCGAACTCAACAAATATAACACAGGGTTCATGAGGCTCAAAAAGGCTAGACACTGTTTAACTGCGTTTAGCTTTTAATCATCATATAATTAGCAATTGAGTAGCATCAAGGTAATCCAAATCCCATTAATGAATCAATGATCAATTGCAATAAGGATAATGAATAGCATTAACATGAGCATAATAATAATCAACAATAATTAAGCATGATATAACAATGGTGATCAACTATTCTGTAAGAATCCCCAAGGCCGCTCGTATCCGTGAGCACGGCTAGTATACCAGTTTTTAACTCTGCGCAGAGGTGTACACTTTCACTGTGAGTCATGATTTCCAAATGCATGGGTTTGCAAGGCCCAAAACATCAAAGACCATATAAAGCCATTCAAAAGTTCGTCTAACAAGTTAGGGCCATTAGATTCACTCGGCAGGCAGATGTAGAACCCCCCCTTCCCTGTGGCACAACAACCGCAGGCTATACACACTAGGCCAGGGGCTCGCACTACACCCAACGTGGCAAGCCTTTCTTACGCCATTTAAGGTAACCTCTAACAAGCTAGAAAAGGTCTCTTGAACAACTAAAGCCAGAGCCATATAGCCCTCACAGTTGTACTATCAATCCCGGTTATCACTTACAGGTAAGTCCTTACGGAGAGTAACTAGAGCATCAAAATAACCCCTTGCTCTAGCCCCCTTTTCAACAGTAATAAAATCATCTTAATGATTGATTGCATAATCCATTAGTCAAATTACAAGATCATTGTTCATAATTAAGCGCTAGCAGTAGCTACCCAAATGCATAACCCATAGGTGACAAGGAAACAAGATATCAATAGCTAAGTTATAATCTCTATGGTTGTCAAGGAAGACACATGCATATGTATAATAATTTCAGTGAATAGGTAACAAGGATGGTCCCATGTTATACTTGCCTTAATCAAAGCTTTCCTGATGATACTGCTGGTCTGGCTCAAAATAATACTCCGAATCGTCCAGATTCTGCTCACCTTCTATACTCGATCATCAATCAACAACACACATGCATCCAATCAAACAAACACGAAGCAAACAAAGAGATACAATTAGAACAGTACACCAACAGTAGCAAAACAATAATAAAAGTTTATAAAACTCTTCTACACGTTTCTACGATCACACAGACGCAAAGATCACCAAATTCGGAGTTAAAACGTGAAAGTTATGAATTTTCTAAGATTTCCTATAGATAAATAAATACTTAATTATAAACTCAAAAAATAAATTATTAAAACTAACTGTACAACTACACTAACATGTAGAGCTCTCAAATACGAACCTAACGCAACTTGAACGGATCAAATCGGAGTTAAAACGAAGATTTTATGACCAAAACAGTTCTAGTGGCAAAACTGTAAATACCTGAAAACGTATTTTTGACTTATCCGGGAGAAAATACGCTTCCAAAAACGCGAAAACGCATTTTCCAACATACGCTATGGACCGCGGGTTGATAACTAAAAAGCTGAGGGTCTCTTTAACAAATTTACCCGCGAAGGGGTAAGTTCTAATCTACGCCGTTGATCTCGATTTGGACGGCTCGGGTTCATCAGCAACACTACAGTGCTCATACCGGTCTCCTCCCTCAAGTCCGGCCGGCGGCCCCCCATGGCCGGCGGGCTCCTTCTCGCCAGAGATGGCGGATCACCCCCTCTAGACCACCGTTCGACTCGAGATTTGATCCAAACGGTGGAGAAGCTCCGTGCGAACTCAACTAAACGATAAAAACCCGCTATGGTAGACCGAACACGGCGTGCGGCAACAAGGGAGCGGCGGCGCCATTGCCGGTGCACCCGAGCTCACCAAAACCACGATTCAAAGCATCTCAACACCAAAGAAGAGCACGGGAAGAAAGAGGAGGAGATAGCGAACTCACCAAAGCTAAGAAAAAGAGCTCGAACCTTCCCACAAGCTCCACCGACGAACCGGCCGAGAGAACCTAGGGTTCCGGCCTCCTACGCTCAATCTCACGTGATGTAGCTCGAGTTTTAGATGGAAAACGGAAAATAGAGGGTCTCCTCTTCCTATTTGTAGCCCCAAGATGCCGTATTCGGTTAGAAAATCCCGAAAATCAAGTGGAAGGGGCGGCGGTCGTTCTCCAACTCGTAGTCCGGCTCCAACACGAAGGTAGGAGATGACTGACAACGTGACCCCACCCGTCAGCGATACAAGAAGATAGAGGGCTGCTGCTGGGCTCAGCCGAGCTGGGCCGCAGTGATGTTGGGCTGGCCCACCGATGCGGCCTGTCATGGCGCGAGCGCGGGAGCGGCTCAGCAGCTGGGCCGCCGGCCAACAGTTAGGTAAGTTATTTTTTTTCTTTCTTTCTTTATTAATCTATTTTCCAAAATCTTTTCAAATGAAATTTTCTCAACCAAACAAACTAAAATAAATCCACACAAAATAAATTAAATGCAACAGCATGAATGCAACACCAAATATTTTCTTAAAAATTTTAATTCCCCTTCTCTAAATTATTTAAAAATTTACTACTCCTAAAATTCGGGTGTTACACTATCTTTGCTCATGGATGAGCAAAAGGTAAGCTTGGGGGAGTTTGTTGATGGTAGATAAGTATCATTTTTAACCATCAACATAGCATGAGAAATGATCTAAATATAAATACTATCTAGATATAGGGGTTACACTGATAGAATTCCATGAGTTTTGGTGAATATCTATTTCTACAGGGGATTATTAGGGAAGAACCAAAGGAGGTCCACAGATCAGATTTACATAGAGAGAAACCGACCATACTATGAAAAAGTATACTCTAGAAGACTCAAGAAGGTACCTCCTTGAAGGGGAGGGCCATTTGGGCTGACAGGTGGGGCGCCCGCCCCCACCTCATGGGCGGCTGCCTAGGCCATAGAGCCAATTAGGCTCCGTCTCACGGATCCTGCTTCCACCACCTTTGAGGATCAATAAAAAGTCGTTGCTGAAGGTCAGTTTGATCCAAGGGCTGTGGTGTTTCCTAGAGGGCTATATAAGCAAGGCATCTGACCCTAGGAGAAACCCTGGAATTCATTCAATTCATCAAGAGAGAAGCCTCTGATCAAGCCCTAGAGCCACCCTCTCAATTAGATCTATAGTTTAGCATAGCTACATAGGATTAGAACTAGAAGGAGCCAAGCATTGCTTGATTTCTGGATCTGACAAGAGAATACTTGGTAATTCTCTCCTACTTTTGTATTTGTTCTTATATTATTCATCTAGTTCATCATTTGTATGAATATGAGTTTAGTCTATTCTATCATATTGGATATGACTTTGCTCTATTTGATTATGTTCTCAATTATATTGTTCTTAGTCTACTTTGATTATATGCTTGGCACAGTTCGATCAGAATTATATTTAAGTATAGGATCGTATAGCGCTTGCTCATTGATATCATGGATGAGTGGTAAACATTGTGTAGGCGTGGTGCCTATACCATATTTACCTACGATTGCACCCTATATTCTGGACCGTGTGGTAGATCACGGGAGTGACAATCCTTTTGAGTCCTTTGTAGTCCACCTCCCAAGTATAGGGCAAGCAGAGCACAACTATTACGGGAAAGTGACGGCTATGTTCTATATCTTCCTTAGTAATATCACTATGCGTAGATATAACCTTTTCTTGCCATGATTGCCAAGTGTAATTGCACTAATCATCGTATGCTTTGACTGTATAGTTAGAATAACTTAGGATTTATCCTTATAGTTCGTCCTGATCCATGCTAGTGCTATATGCTTAGAGTAATCTATTGAGATGTTTATCATTATATGTGGCTATGTGCATATTAGTTACCTCTTATTATTCTTTATTCATATATATATATATATATATATATATATATATATATATATATATATATATATATATATATATATATATATATATATATATATATATATATATATATATATATATATATATATATATATATATATATATATATATATATATATATATATATATATATATATATATAAAGGCATGGTTATGCTCTATATTATCACATGCAGTGATGCTCATTGCTCAATATCCTTAGCTTCACTTCCCAGTGGTAAAAATATAAATAACGATATCTGGATTACTCCCGGTTAAAATGCTATCTCGGTATTATCTGTGCGCTTGCGGATTTCATATTTATTTTAGAGGAGCATTTGCATATTTTGGTACCAACACCTTTAGTGTCATGATGGGGATGACAACCTAGCTTAGGTGGCGTTAGAGGTGTCAACAGGGACCTAGCGAGTTTGGGGCAGGGGCGGCTCTTCCCTCGTAATAGGGTTTGGGGCGGGTTCAGGTTTCATTGTTGGGTCTCGAGTACGGGTCCACGGATGCTCCATCCATCTTGTTGCCATCTTTACGTAGCTTCGCCTCTGCCCTAATGGCACACAGATACTATTGTACATATATTCTCACATGAGTACATGACATATTCTTTAAATCCAAATCTACCAAGTGTGTGCTTCTTTTTTATATAATGGATATAAATCCAGCCTTTATATCCACACATGGATATGCAACTCTAAAGTTTATAGAAGAATTTATAGGAGTCTTTAGACTTGAAGCCTCAAAAATAAGGTACGCAAAAAACAAAGAGCAAAAAGACTGAGATATCTAGAAAGACTAAATTTCCAACTGCTATGTCCTTGCTTCAAACTTGCATTTATCTTGTGCACTAGCAATCCTTCACATCCTAGTTTACTTAGAAACTCTTGATGTCAGGCCTCAAAATTTGATTTTGTGTAGTAGCAATCCTTTGCATCCTAGTTTTCTTAGAAACTTTGATGTCAAAAGCAAGCCACCAAAGTGGGAACTGCATGTGGAACTATAAGGACAATGCCTTCTAGAAAGAACATGAAGTATAAACGTCGTCGTTGCCCATCCAACATGGATAGGGGTTTCACCCACAAGTTTGGCATATAGAGAGGAGGGGTGCATCAATAGATTCCTCCAAGGAGTAATACGGCTCACAGAGGCATTGTCACTATCAGCCCAACAACAAGACAAAGGCTTTCGCCTAGCACCCAACCCACTCCAAGAGATAGCACGCCAACGACTAGCATAATGCAGTGTTGATAACTGCACATAGACCATGGCCACCACCACACAATCACGTACACTGATGATGGAACGGGGAACACAGATCCATCCATCAAGAGAATATTAGAGCACCCAAGCAGCCTTCGCTGCTACCAATGCCCTGCACCACCACCGACAACACTGCCATGCTCCACTACTAGAAATATCCACTTCTATAACAAAAGTTTTAATGACGAATCCAAAACCATCATAGAAGAGCCTTTTTTATGACAAATATTTCCATTTCGTCATAGATCGGTGGTGACGATCCTGCAACCCTCCCTTTCTATGACAAAATCAGGCATCATCATAAAAAACATCATAGAAGGGCACATGGTTTCATCATAGATCACTCGTGTGACTCATCTGTGACGATCTCGTTTGATACTATGACGAGCCGACCTTTGTCTTATAACTAATTACACATCTGTGATGAACAATATTCGATCTGTAATGAATGGCTTTATCATAGATGTCCACACGGTACTTTCTCCATCTGACGTGTACGTGTGGGACCTACAGTTACTCATCCATGACGCTTGCAATTCGCCATAAAAGTCTTCGCTCCATCATATCTCCATACGATGTGTACCTATGGGACCCTTGTCTATCTGACATGTACTTGTGGGACCTATAGTTACTCATCCATGACGCTTGCAATTCATCATAGAAGTCTCCGCTCGGTCCTTTCTCCATCCGACGTGGACCTACGGGACCCTTCAGCATCTGACCTGTGGGACCCAATGACTTACGTTTCACACGTACCTATGGAACCGTTCTCCATCTCCATCCGACCTGTGGGACCTGACAGCCCATCTCCATCCAACCTATGGGACTCAATGGCTTGCGTGTCACTTGACGCTTGCAATTTGTCATAAAAGTCTCCGCTCGGTTCTTCTGCATCTGACTTGTGGGACACGACGGCTTACGTGTCACGTGTACCTAAGGGACCTTTCTCCATCTCCATCCGACCTGTGGGACCCGATGGTTTGCGTGTTACTTGTACCATGTGTGCCATCGTGGTTTAATTTCTCAAAAAAGGTCTGATAGATAGGAGTCGAACATGGGATCTGGATCAAGGATTGGAGCGTCTTTACCATAGCACTAGACACCTGGCTGTACTGACATCTCTTTGGAATTGCTATAGTATCCTATTAGCTATGTTACAGGTTGGCCTAAATTGGATATATCCCTGCAAGTGGAAACAAATCTGTTGTAGTAGAACCTCCTAAATTATGTGGCCCACATGCACCTGTCATTGTCCTTAAGACCTCTGATGGCTATGCATGTACACCAGATAACCTAAGAAGATCTATCGGGTGCCCTCGCAGGACCCCGATTCAACTATGTTTGACAACTCATACCAGGATCAATAAAGGAGTAACTATAAAATTACAACATTTGTTACAAAACTTTACATCAAAGTGCGAAAGAATAACAACAATGAATTTATAAATCATGTTTAAGTTAACTTTTTATAAACTTAACTTGTATTGCGGAAGTCGAGTAGAACTACAGAAGACAACTTAGGTAGAACACCTAAGTTAGGAGAGGATAACCAGATCAAATCAAGCCCACCGACATGACCTGACTAGCAGCACCAATCAGCACCTGCAACCAGGGTTTAACAAACCCTGAGTACTCAATTGTACTCCGCAAGACTTACCCGACGAAAAGGAAAGACTCCAAGGTTATGCGGGCTTTAAGGAATCAAGGTACAGGTATTCAAGAATAAAAATTATTTTGCAGAAAAGCTTACTAAAGTAAGTCCTTACTTCCAACATTTTACTTTTATCATTGATGGTTCATTAACCAATTCTAAGTCATCCTAATCTAGATCAAAGTAATTCTCATCAAAGTCCTTTCCTTATTCTTTCTCAAATTCCAATTCTTAACTATGATGCAGGATAGGTGATCGAGTCTCTATAACTGAGGAGCAACGACGATTCGAACCGATTATACCCAGCTGGAGATCTCTAACCTCATGACATATGTAGAACCAAATCTTGCATATGCCAACCCTCATTTAGATCTCCCAAAACTAAAATGTGTCCATCGCCACCCGAGAGTATAGTACTCCTCGAACCCGACCCAATTCTAGCCCCGAGGGTACATGCTACTCTCGCCATCTCTCCATTCCCAGTGCGAGGTTAGACGTTCTCATAATGGAATCACTAACATCTTGGGCTTACCCAAGGCATGAGGCTAGTTGCAAAGTCTCAAAACACAAACAGGACTGCAACGGGCGGTCCTTAACTGACAAGGCAGAAACACTACATTGGGACTCCTTTCCCAATGCAAGTTAGCAGTGGCCAAACCACCCGCCCGATCTTCAGTTCATTCTTATATTTTATTATTCATCAAGTATACCATCGTGGCCATATAAGCATTTCATTTAAAAGCCTAACTTATTAAGCATAGTGAAGCATACTATGCATTTTTCAATAAAACAGGTACCAAGGGTGATATCATAATAATCAAGGATGATAATGCAGCAATTGTGTTATCACTCAACTCCTAATTACTTAATGCAGTAAACCATAGTACCAGTGATAACGATTTGTAAAACTCAAGGAAGGGTTTAAATGCACCGGGGCTTTCCTTCATTGTAGAGAAGTTAGTTTCCTCAGAGAGTTCCAATAGACATCAGCACCTCTGGCGAATGGCCTTACTCCGAGACTGGATCAACACGAGCCTCTTCACTCTCGTAAGCCCTACACGTAATAAATGATGCGATGCTCAACATGATGGAATTGATACCATGATGTATGATGATGAACAAAGCATAACACACAAGAGACATTTAGAAAGGGTAAAGATTAGTTATTTACTTGAGTACAACTTTCCTTCGCGGTATAGTTGCAAAACAAAAGAACCTACTAACTAAGAGAGATTATGTTAAACAACATTAATAATTCTTAAAGAACATGTTAATCATGAGCTCAACCAAGTAACTGAAGTGCCAAGGATCATTAAGGGTTAATGACCTAAGGTCATCACTCAATCAAAAAGAGCACACAACACTTAAAGTTATTGATTTAAACCTTTATTTAATCATTTAAACAATTAAGGCATAAATTAAGAATAAATTAAACTTCCTCTAATTGAGCTTAAACTTTTTATATAGATTAATCATGGTCTAAAACAGTGTCAAAACAAATTTCATGATTTTTGGATTAATATTTTAATTACTAAAATTCTTGGAAGTTGCATTTAACATTTAATTGAGCTAATTAAATAACTCACAAAAAGTAATCAATATTGGCATTTTACATTTTTCCTAGATAGTTTACATTCTGAAAAGCTTACACAAAATTTTTCTCTATTTTTGGAGCTTTACAAAAATTCTATGGAAATAAACAAAAACCACTACTATTCACATTTTTGAAAAAGAAAAATAAAATCGGCAGCTCGGGTCGACTCCTCCTTTTCCCCGGCTCGGCCTAGCAACGTGCGGCCCAGTCACGCACGGTCACGCTTGACAGCGTCCGTAGCCCATCCGCGCGCGCTCGCGGCCTAGCAACACCAGGCCAGCCCAGCCTGTGCCCGCGCTCGCGCTCTCCCTCTCTTTCTCACTGACAGGGCGGCCCCGCCTGTCATCCCTCTCCTCCCTCTCTTCCCGTGGCTGGCCATGACGGCACGGCGACCGACAGGTGACCACGACGCCGGTGACACCATCACGACCAACCAACCCGACCATCATGATCTACACGACACTACGAACACGCCTAGACACTCTTCTCGGTCACAGACACGCTAGAGGTAGCTCTACCCCGGCCATGGTGGCACGGTGGCGCTCGGTCACCGGAGATGGGAAAGGAGATGGCCGCGTGGGTGATTCGGGCAGAATTGGCTGGTGTATGCGGCCTAGGAGGTGTGCGGGAGCAAGGCGAACTCGATGGTGCAGTTGCTTTAGCCGGAGACGGCTCAATAGCGGTAGCAACGAGCAGTGGAGCTAGGCGGTGGTGACAAAAACAGAGAAGAAAGGGGAAGAAAAAATGACGGCTTGCTTGCCCTTTTAAAGGGGTCTCCGACCCTGCTGGCGTGCTAGAAGGCGCGCGCGAACGAGGTGGCGACCACGAGCTCGCAGGAATGGCCTGGAAGCAGCCCAGTGGTTTGCCGGCACCCATGGCATGTGTTGCCCGCCGGGATTCGTCGGTGCACTGTATCATCCGCCCAACACACATGAACCCTTGATCTGTTTTTGCCAAATTACTCCCAAAATCATGTAGTGACTTGAAAAATTCCCAAAATATAAAATCTTCAGAATTTGAAGCTCTACAAGTTTTATGTTGAAAACTTTTTCAAATTTGGCTTGGATGTTGAAATTTCAATTTGAACTTAAAAGGGGACAAAAGTAGGTTTTCTATAAATTCAAAATTACTTCAAACTTTTGAATACAACTTAAAAATATGTAAAAAGAGAAAATGTATAACTTTTGAAGATCTACAACTTTCATAATTGGGCCATCACCCAATTATGCCTACTTTTTGAAATTGAGTTGAAATTCAAATTTAGGATTTGCATCTTTTCAAATTTATTCAAAATTTTGCATTGAAACTTTGAAAACTCAAAACACCAAAGTTGTACATCTAGATAAGACCTACAACTTTTATTTTTAAACCATTTTCAAAATTTGCCTCCATTTTGAAATTAGAATGGGGAAATGAAAAAGGGTCAAATTTGAGATTTGAATCTTTTGAAAATTACTCCAACTTTTACACTAAAACTTTGAAAACTGAAAGCACCAAACTAGTAGCCCTAGAAAACATCTACAAACTTGGTTTTAAACTTTTTCCCAAATTTTTCTTAGATTTTGAATTATTCTAAAAGGGGTAAAACGGGGTTTTCCGAAAATCAGGATTTTGAATTCAATTGATTATTCTTTTTAATTAAAACATGATTAATTATTTATCCCTAATAAAACATTATTTCATGTGATAAGAAACATGTCATTATTAACATATTAATCATACTAGTAAAAGCAACATATCAGATTACTATTGAAACATGTGAAACATGTATATGAAACATACGAAACATTGATCAAAACCTATGAAACATAACTTTGAAACATAGCCATTCTTTATATGAAACATCGCAAGGCAACATGTGAGACTCTTTTTGTAACATGTGAAACATGGCATATGAAACATATGCAACATATGCAACATGACTAAAATAACTTGTGCAACATGAATGCATTTATGGCATGTCATTTGATGTTTATGCTTGATGATGCTTCATGATCAAGTTTTAATTGTTTCCTAACATCTAGGATGTTACATCTGTGCCTGCTGGACTTGCGGCTGCGGCGGAGGCAGAGGATCCCCGGTGTACTGTGGTGGCTCAGGCGTCCTTTTGGTGGCGTGGTAGGGCTCTCCGGGTGGAGCGTGGCGGCATTAGCATCCACGTATTAGGTGTGTACCGCGGCAGAGGTGGCTTACGACCGAGCCATCCCAGTTCATAGAACAAAGGTATGAGTACCTTCTTCTGTGATTATAGGACTACATTTTCTATACACGATAAAGTAAAGTACGCATAAAGAAAGGCTATTATGTATAAATTTCAATTAAAATCAATGCTTTTGTCACACAAAAATAGAAAACTAGACTGTCCCATAGTATGATATGAACAAATCCCTGTGTACATAGAACATTGGTGTCATGACCGCCGTCACAAATGAAAGCCAATCAGTGAAATTTTATGGTGTCCTTAGAGAAGTTATTTAGTTGATGTATAATTCCAGTGTACAAAGCCATAGGACAGTGGTTGTTCTGCGCTATGACTAGTACAATCTAGATGACACTATGAAGTCTGCAGGCATTGACGATGACAGACATTATAGATCTGTCAACATTAAATCATTCTGGTACAAGGATGACCCTTTCATACTCGCGACACAGGCAAGGAAGATTTTTTATCTGTAGGACACCTCCTTGGGCAAAGATTGGCGGGTCGTGTAGAAGTTCGAACATAGGGATATGTATGACATGAATGAAATAGAGCCTGTAGTGCACCAAGATGATCACTGTTCTAACAACGAGCATGAAGTCCTGCTAGGTGATTGTGATCAGGTTATGCACGAAGCTAGTCATGGTGGAGAAGGTACTGTCATTCAGGCTAATTTAGAAGACCTTCTAAGAGATAAGTGGGAAGCAGTTGGCATACTTGAAGGCAGCGAGGATGAAGATGATACTAGAAAATAGTATTGTAGTGATGACAGTAACTGTGGCGGCAGAGATTACGTGTCTAGAGATGACGATGACTTATAGGAGATTTCATGTATAATCTTTGGGAGAACATGTATTCTAAAACTGCAGTTTGCTTTGGATTTTTAAATTTGTATTCTGAACATGTTCAATATGCTCAGCTGTTATAAACTTGTGCTTCAGCGGACACATAGGCGTTTTTGCCGGGGTCAGTACTACATTATGCGGACTATCTGTTGTGTACATGACTATTCCATTCAACTGTAACTAGTACTTATTATAGGTTCATATATAGTGCATAAGCCATTGACATAAAGCATTCCTTTCACACAACATGCTTCAACCACTACGGCGAGATCATTAATCAGTTCGACCAGCATGCCAAGTACGTATGTTGATACATGTCGGGTTTACTAAACTAAGGTACAAAGCAACCCTTTCTTGGTTGCCAATAGTCAATTGGATGCAGGAGGAAAGCCTCTGTAGTTATTTCACTCCAAAAACACAGTCACAACAGTTGAGGGGCAGACTGAAGAGTGAATCAGAGTTGCTTTTGTAAGTAATTTGTCTTGGTTAGTTTTGCAGAGGCATGCAACAGCTAGCTAGAGATGGCTACACTTTTTATTATCCAACGAGAGATCAAATGGATAGCGGTGGACTTTCTGGCATGTGCAGTAAAAAATGCAATAGCTATGCCTCCTCCATTGTGCATTAGATTGAGGCGACACTTGTTTAGATGAACTCCTCGCTGCATGATTCTTGCAAGTTCAACAAATTTTATTGAAGACATGAGTTGGGTTCACCACAGATCAAAGCCACTCATGACTACTACCACTACTGATACGTTTTCTGTTCACCAAACCGAGTCACAAAGGTACCCTTGCGCGGTTGGCAAGAGTGAGAAGTGTCTGGCCTGGTTAGATGGACGATGCTCGGACCATCAAGTGCGCACAAAGGTAATGGTAAACGTTACTTTGTGAACCAAAATGTTTGCACAAATGCACAGTGCCATCTGACCATAAGAGGAGAGCAGTGTCATCCCACTACTCAAAGGGCATCCAACTATTACCTAGACATACTAGTTCTAGCTATAGATGATTAACATGACTGCACATGAGGCAGCATACTAGACCTCTCCACCATGGTGAATCGGCACGATGATAACAAATGTATGGGCATCAAACTTTCTATCTAGGCAAGACTTGTTTAGATGAACACCTCACGGGATGGTTGTTGCAAGTTCAACAAATTTTATCATATACATGCAAACAAGATGAGTTGGGTTCACCACAAATACATGCACAGTAGAATTTCAACACCTATGGTTACTCTGCTCTACATTTAGGCTAGGTTTGCTCCTCTCAAAGAAACCTTGTGCGGTTGTCGAGATTGAAGTGACATGTTGGGTTCAACACAGATCAAAGCCACTACTGATATGTGTTTGGTTCACCAAACCGAGGCACTAAGCAACCCTTGTGCGGTTCGATTGAGATATGTCCGGCGCGTTTAGGGTTACAATGCTCGGACCATCACGTGTTGTTGATGTTAATTAACTCCAATTTTAAGCCGTCAACTACTTCAGGAAAAGGTCTGAAATAATGTGTAAAGTAGGGTTATAGGGGTTTATTCTAATGAGTTCCACGAGTTGTGTTGTTCTCACTTATTTTGCAGGATATTTGATATTTTGCCATATAAAAGTATCTCAAGTGAAGAATTTGAGCACACCATTGCAAAGAGCTCATCAAGATGATTGAGACGGACATATCATTTGCCATATTTGGAGCACTAGAGAGAAAGTCCTTGATAAATACGACTCGGAAGACTCTAGAAGACCCTAGAACCATCATCATCACAAGACCAGGGACTAAACCAACAAGATTCCATAGCTTTGCAAAATAATCTTTTCTAGGGATTTATCCAGAAGCTAGGAAGGAAGAAATCCACCCAAGACATGACTCATTACGCGAATGGATCGGAAAGTGGCACTAGAAGGATGTAGAAGACACCAGAAGGCACGGGAACGAAGCGGAGGCCCGACGGCTGCCAGGTGGGGACGGTTGGCCCCACATGTTAGGCTGGCCGACCTGACTCCCTTGCTAGGTGGGTCCCCGTTCGCGTGGTGGCCTCCAACTAATCTCTACGATGCATCTTGACCATTGTTTCATGTCGGTTTGATCCAAGGGCTGCGGTTCATCCCACTAGACTATATAAGCAGAGGCAAACCCCCCTCAATCAATCATCTCATAATCAATCCATCATTATTTAGTTCAGGGTAGTCCCTCAAAAGGATAACCTAGAGCTCCACTAGCTAGGGCATAGCTAGAACATAAGAATAGGAATTAGAGGAGGCAAGCAATGCTTGGATTCTGGATCTAGTCGCGAGGAGGCTAGGTATAGCCTTGTACTTCTCCCTTGTATTCAACATTATTAATCTATTTGTGTTATTTGTCTTCTAGTTCATTGTGTTCATCTTCTAGTTCATCTAGTTCATCTTGTTCATCTTATAGCTCTTCTAGTTCATCTTATAGTTCATCATATTCTTGTCTAGTTCATCGTTCTAGTTCATCTAGTTCATCGTGTTCTTGTTTAGTTTGTGTTGATACTTTAGTTCTTGTTCTAGTGTATGAGTCAAATACTTGATAGGACTTGGTATAATTCTAGATTCATAATTATAATGTTCATTACCTATGTTGATTATATGTTTAGTATAGTTAGAGTAGTTTTGTGTTTATACCCTTGTTCGTATAGCGCTCATTCCGATGATCAAAGGGTGGGTGGTAGAAATTGTATAAGCGTGGTGCTTAGACAATATCTATCTATGAGTGCTCCCTATGTTCTGGGCCATATGGTAGATCGCAAAGGTGACTATTATAGCTTCGTTGAGTCTTCTGTAGTCCATTCCCTAAATATAGGATTAGGAAGGCTAAATTGCGGGGTGATATCTTGCTCTGTTCCTGATTCACCTTAGCAATGTCTCTTGAGTATGAATACAAGGCTACCCTAACCATGATTGCTAAATGTAATTGCACTAATCAATGTAGCTCAATGACCTATAGTTAGAATAACCTTATGACTTAGTCTCTATTTTCTAGTTCTTTCTAGAATCACGCCCAAGTAGGAAAATGCTCGGTGGGACCCCTTTTAGGATTACCATGATCTGTTATTAATTATCCTTTATTATGATTGATCCCTGTTTTGAGATTGATCTAGTGGAACTCTTATCACAAGTGTAAGTTATAGTTTTTATTCTTATACCTCCAAGTGCCTTCCCAGTGGTAGAATTATAAATAACGATACCTGGAACTTTCATGGGTGAAATGCTACAACAGGTGTATTTTATCTATACACTTGCGGATAACCTTTATTCATATTTTATAAGTGCTATGATCATAAGTACAACCACATCTTTTGGTAATGTGTTGGGGATGACAACCTGGCTTAAGCAATGCTAAGAGATGTCATGTATGTCTCTAATGCCTTTACTGAGGTAGGGTTTGATCTACCTTATTTGTAATTGTGTTAGAGATGTCAACAAGCATTTTTGGCGCCGTTGCCGGGGAAGGCAAAGGAGGTTTAGAATAATACATATTGAATATCTAGGAATAATCTAACACATGTGATAATTGAGACACACTATTGATCTTTCACTCAAATAGGCTTACCCTGTCTTTTGTCTAGTTGTGAATATCTTATTATAGGGTAATGTATGTCTGGTTATCTTCGTCTGACAAACTACATTGAGGATCCAAAAGAGATAATTAGACAAACCAGAGCTAAGCTCTAGAAAAACAAATCCCCAACCTCTTTGTCAGAAGAAGACCAGCCAAGAAGAAGTTTGACACCAGTGTTCGAAGCCATGGCTAACAAGACTCTCCGTGAATTTTCTGCTCCAACCACTGCCAACATCAGGACTGGACCCATAGTCAATGTGGGAGAAGAAGGATTCGAGCTCAAGCTAGCCTTGATCAACATGGTGCAAGCCAACTAGTTTTGTGGGAAAGCACATGAAGATGCAAGTGCCCATCTCCAACACTTTCTGGAGATCTGCAGCACATTCACCATCAAAGGAGTTGAAAGAGATGCCATACAACTCTGCCTTTTCCCATTTTCACTCTTGGGAAGGGCAAAGCAATGGTTCTACGCCAACATAGAGAAAAACACTACATGGAATATCTGCTCCACTGCTTTCCTAGCAAAGTTATTTCCCATAGGCAAAACCAATGCCCTACGTGCAAAGATCTCAACTTTTTAGCAGCAGTACAATGAGTCTGTCCCTGAGGCATGGGAACGCTTTCAAGATTACATATCAGAATGCCCTCATCATGGGATGGAGGATTGATTACTCATGCAGACATTCTGTCATGGGCTCACCACAAGTGCCTGTGAGAATATAGATGCAGCTGCTAGAGGATCGTTCTTGTCACTCACTATTCGTGAAGCCACCACTCTTGTTGAGAAGATAGCTTTGAACCAGGGATGGAATGAAGAACACACTCAACCACGCAAGAGAGGAGGAATGCATCAAGTGAAGGAGGTGGACATGCTATCTGCCAAGATGGACCTGCTCATAAAGAAGCTTGACGAACATGATCAACAAAAGAAGGAAGTCATGCACATCCATGATTCTCGCATGACTTGTGAAGAGTGTGGAGGCACTGGCCATACAGGAAGCAACTATCCTAAAGTCCAAGAGGATGTCAACTATATCAACAACAATGCTAATTATCATCCTCAGCAAAATCAAAGATGGAACCAACATAATCAAGGGTGGAATCAGTAACAAAGACCTAACTACCTAGGTAACTACTCAGGTCACTACCAAGGTAACAATTTCAACCAACCACCTTTGAGAGAGATGATTGTTAATCAGAATAAAGTTATTGATAATATGTCTAGAAAGATAGCTTCCAATGATAAAGTGCTTGAAACTATAAATAATAGAATGGATAGCTTTACTTCTACCATAAAGAATCAACTCAGCTTTAATAAGATGATAGAATCACAAATCTCTCAGCTAGCTGCTTCAGTACCTGTGGCTGAAAAAGGTAAGATTCTGGGGAATCCCAAAGAATGAGAAACTACGAATCTTGTAGACATCTTCAATGCAGGAGAATACTTCGTCGCACCACCCAAACCACTGAGACCAGTATGGGGAGAAGAGGACATGCCAGAAAAGAAAAGAGATCCAAGAAGACCTGTCATCTCCATCCGCATCGGAGCTCACACTTTCGACAAAGCCGTCTATGATTTGGGAGCAAGTGTCAACATTATACCTAAGGTAGTCTATGAGAAAATTCATGGTCAACCTTTGTTGTACACAACCATGTGTTTGCAGCTTACAGATCAGACATTGTGCTATCCCAAGGGGATCCTTGAAAAACGGTCTCGTGGGAGTTGGACACTCAGCTCTATGAGTAGACTTTGTTGTGATTGAAACATGTGGAGATGATAGAGCACCCATCATTTTGGGATGACCATTCCTCAGCACAGCCAAAACCATCATCTACGCCGACACCGCCAAGATCTGTTTCACCATTGGAGACACCAAGGAGAGATTCAGCTTCAAGAATCATACACTCACAACACGAGTCCATCCTTAGCACCCGTATGATTACTTGGATTCTGACAAGATCCTAGAAAAGAAGAACAAGGTTCCAGAAAAGAAGGTTCCAGTCAAGAAGAATGTCTACACTTATGAAGGCATCTTGCCTACTCCAAACAAGAACAACAACAAGAAGGGGAAGAGCAAAGCAAAGCAACCTGTTCAAGAACCAGTCTTGGTGGTCAACACTATTGAACAACCTATTGACCCTGCTTTTCCTCCATCACACCTTGAAAAGAAGGAAGATCTTGGAGTACCTACCATCGATTGTATGATCAAAGGAAGTACCTTCTACAAGATGTTCTGCGACATTGGCTCAAGCGTCAACATCATGTAACATATAAACATTTATATCGTGATAGACCCTTGTGCCCAATATATTTGCAGCTGCAGCTGGTGGACCAATCGTTCTGATTTCTAGAAGGAATAGCCAAGGACATAACAGTCAAGATCAGGGATCAAGAGGTTCCCGCTGACTTCATGGTTCTAGACATGGGTGAAGAAGATGACATCCACCTTATTCTAGGGAGACCGTTCCTTCATACCACTAGCGCAATCATCTATATGAAGCAAGGGGAGATACATTTCCACTTCCCTAGGGAGAAGGTATGTTGTTACTTTAACAGCTATACTACTTATGAGAAGCCCAAGAAGAACAAGAATAGGAGACGCCGCTCTCAGCATCTAAGACAGCAAGCCATCAAGGAAGAAGGGGCTGATCAGAAAAAGAAAGTTGTTGAAGGATGTAACAGAACCGTCCAAATTATAAGAGCATAAGTATAAAAACAATCACCGAAGTGATCAAATTCTCACACTTGAGCCCATATAACTTCGGTAGTCCAATGAAATCACGAGGGATTTCAAACTAACCAACATATAAGCCAAGATCGTAGTGATTCAACATAACAAGTCACATGTTACAACCATTTCACAAGTAATTCAATATACATCGGAGTTTAACATAGTTATTACAACTTAGTTTGAAAAGTAGCGAAAGCAAAGTAATTTGAAACTAACATTTATATTATTTCAAATACATGCCACTACCACGGTCGACTTCCAACAAAAGCATTAGAGATAAGGTAAATAAGAAGGATCATGCCCGTGATCACACTCCGCCACTACGGCAGGAGCCAACCAACTCTTGTAGTCGCCATGATACATCACAACCTGCAACAAGTTGGGATAAAACCCTGAGTACGACAAAGTACTCAGCTAGACTTACCTGTCAGAAACCAGAAATAAGGTGACACCAAGGATCATGCAAGGCTGATATAAAGTGGGGCTAGCTTGACAACATTTTGCATAAAAGCTTAATATAGATGATCAATCAGTAATGCTTAAGCATCAAGTTAATTATCATTAACCTATCATCTATATTAGAACCTGTACTAGAGCACTCACTTTGTTAGGAGCAAAAATATTAACTATAGCAGGTATAAATTGAGGCAACCTTTCCATCGTTATCCAATTAACCATCCGTTCAATTTAATGGAATCTACGTTGCCGCTGCTCAAGTCAAGTGCTCACTAACCGGGAGCGACGGCGATTCGAATCCAATTCCTATCCAGCTGGAGGGGTATTTCTAACACTCACCGTGCAAACCCCTGCCAGGGTCGCACAGGCCACCTTTTCATATGATTCAGGAATCGCGGGTCTGAATGATGTCGCGACCCCAAGGGCGACACTCTGCCAGGTGATAGGGACTCTAACCCCCCTTGGTCTCACGCCAATGTCCCCAAGCACATCCTTTCTCTCCTCCAAGAAGCAACTTACCATTCGATTCCCGGCCTGAATCACATTACTTGGCTTCGCGGTCGGAATGACTTATCCAGCCAACTAAGTGTTAGACTGCGTTCAACATGACTCAAGGACGTACAGCGAATTGGTCCTTAAACGACTCAGACGGGCATAGATTCACACCCAAGACCTCCATGTCTTGTCGCTTCACTATCATCATCCCGCCCGGTCTCATTTCATTTTATTAACACATGGTTCCTTTCCACGATAGCGAATATAGCCAACCGTGCCATATATGAATATCCCTATATCTCGCAGGTGACAGGAAATCACCTGACTTCTACTGCTTAAAGCAGGGCTAAGCATCTACTCGATCCTAATCTATGTAGGATTCAAGGATTCATATATCTGGACAAGGAATGATCTAAACCTGATTCTAACATTTACCAGGTCAAAATACAGAAGGTACAGAATCTGTCCTGAAAGGACAGAGAGCAACATAAATCTGAACTCAACTTAGAACAGCTGTAGTTTCTAAACCATATGGCCAAATGCTACCAAAATTTAACAGCAGCTAGATCATGAAATTCACAACAACTTTGTTATAGCACACAAGACACGAAAACATCATTTGCATAGGGTAATTAACAATATTCTCAAATCTGTTCAGAAACCTCATTTGCAAGAAATAATTATTAACTTATGTTGCAAACATATAATTGGGCAAAACCAACTTTACCAACATTTCATACATGACTAATGAACATCATAAAACATAGTGTCCATTCCTAAATAATTTCTTTTAATGCATTTTCTTAATTTATTTAGATAATTTGGTGGAATTATGAACAAATATCAAAAGTGCATAATAAATTCTACCAAAATTACAGTGTCCTACTAATGCTCCCAAAAGTCTACTGTCCAAATTTCAATCCATTTGGGCAAGTATATCAAGCTCTATGAAAAAGACAAATAGCTATTGCAATAATCATGTGAGAGCAACTTAAACTTAACACTCAATATTTTCTGTGAACACAAGGCCATATTATTAATCAATATGATAGAGAAATATCATACTAAGGTAATGGAACAACATTTTCTATTTTATCATTTATATATTATTTATAAGCTATTTATTAATCCATAAACAAGTTAACTCAATAACTTGAGCATACAGTAAGCAATGGCCATGAAATTTATACCACAGTACATCCATAGCATGACAAGACTACCATAAAAATTTAACATCAATTGGAGCAGCACAACTCAAGATATAAAAATAACAAGCAATATAATGTAAATTCCTTATTTATCAAGGTCCAATCAAAACCTTAAGAAAACAGTGAACAACTAGTGTGTTTAATATTTTTCCTAGTAAGTACATGTCATCACAAAATTAACAAAGCAAGAATCACTATTTTTAGGGTTCTAAAACTCAAGATAAGGCTCTAGTCAAGTTTATAAGCATTTTTGGAGCATTTTTAAAGCTTAAATAAAGACATCAGAAAACTTCTACAAACATCTAACATATTATGACTCCACTGCATAGATCTCTTCACAAGGTTTCCAAAAAGTCCTCATTTACCATTTTTGGACTTTCCTAGTACGAGATATGGATTTTAGAAGATTTACAAGAAATCTGTAATTCAAAAACAAAATCACTCAAACCCTACTTAATGCTAGGTGCACCCGAACACGCACCCAAATCAGTCACCGCATAACCGACGGGTGGGACCCGCTGCTTAGCCAGGCCCGCTTGTCACAAACACAGACAGAGAGACATAGAGAGGGCTGGCCGTTCCTCCCTCCCGCCAATGGGGAAATCAGAGGAGACGGCGGCGACCACGCCGGAGCTCCCTGCTCCGGTGATGGAGGCCTTGCCGGCTCCGCGAACATGGCGGGGAAGGACCGCGGTGCCTGGGCGCAACCACCGGTGGCCTCGGCGCGGCTTGTGGTGGCTCGTTATGGCGTGGCCACGGCAGCAGGCGGCGGCGATGGCAGCGGACCGGGGGCAGCGGTCTCCGGTGAGGGTCAAAGACGGGGAAGAAGTGCTGCGCGTGCGACACAGCGTGGCAAAGGTGGTGTGGCAGTTCATTCGGGTGGACGGAGACCGGAGAAGAGGAATCACGGTGGCGGCTCAAAGCTTGGCCGGCGGTCATGGCGGCGGCGCTCTGCGCTGCGCGTGCTGCGGGCAAAGCGAGGCGAGCGCGAGTGTGTGGAGAGGGTGGTGGAGTCACTGGTGCACGTGGTGGAGGCCACAATGGCTGGGAGTGCTGGGCGCGACAGCGGCAGCCGGAGCTCTGTTTGCCCGACCATGGCACGACCGAGACGACAAGCGAGAGTAGGAGGGGAAAGCTGAGAGCGACGGTGAGCTCTGGGCGATGGAGGAGCGACCGTGGACCGCTCGGCCTCTCCACATCGACTCAGACAAGCACAGGCGTGTGGCAAGGTGGAGGGCACGCGGCGGCCATGCACGGTGGCCACGCACAGGGCACGCGGCGTCCATTGCGGCATTCAGCAGAACAGGTGGTGTGCAGCAAAGCAGCGAGAGTGGGACATGAGTTTGGGCCACCTCTGGGCCAAATTTGGACATGGGCCCAATACGAAGTTTGAAGCCCGTTCAAAGCTCTATGATTTTCCTTTAGGGAGCAAAGTCATTAGAGCTGTAGATTAGGAGATAATCAGTCCCCAAATCACCAGTGTCAACATGTCAAGCTAGGGCTCGGTTTTGGGATTTTGCAATGCCAAACTTGGTCAAATTGATCCCAACTTTTTACATGTTGCTCTCCAATAAATTGTTTCCAGATTTCATTTTTGGATCAATTCATGTTACTCAACAAAATTTGGAGAACGCGACGTGCCAACCCAAAAGACAAGAATTTCAGACTTCGAATATGCTAAGTGTTGGGAAACAGCCCTAAACTCGACTTGTGGGCCCTTTTTGAGCATGTTCCACACATTTTCTTGACTTGACCCTTAAACAAGTTTGTTCCTTATAAAATTCTCTAGAACTTTGTAAAAGAGTGCACAGTCATGCAAAGCTTCTAGATCACACTTTTGAAATGGTCAAACAAAAGGGTTCTAGGGTCCATACATGGTCAACCATCACTTAGAAACACATTTAGGCAAAATGATCAATATGAACATTGTTTCATTAAGTGTCCTAAGTGTAGTTAAGGTGTTGTAGAGGCCAAACATACACACCATGCATAGGTTGCACAAAAGTGTAGGCCTCACATGCCTTGAAACATAGAATTCAGTGAAATGCTATAGTTGTTTCATGTGGTTGTTTCAAGACACATGCTACCCTTGTTTCCCTAGGTTGTTCCACATGTTGCAAAGTTTTGTTGCACATGTTGCATTTGTATGTTGCATAAACACTAGTTCCCATGGGATGTAAGGCATGTTTCAGTTATAATCCAAACAAGCATATAACTTATCATTTCATGTGACTTTTTGATTCCAAACTTCATGAAACTTTTCTAGGGATCAATATAGATAGAATGTGATGTGAGACACATGAAGATATTGCCATAACACCACCCAAGCATATATTTTGGAAAGGGGCCTATATGTAAAGCAATGGTGCAATATCCAACTTTAGTCAGGCTCATCTCCACTTAATCTGTCATGTTTGAGCTCAAACCCACTACTTAATGAGTGATAAACACCTAGGGTGTTACAGCCCTCCCCCCTTAAAAGAATCGTGCCCCGAGATTCGGAAAGGAAGACCTTTTTAAGGAAGAGAGGCACGTTATCTAGTTCCCATCATCTGCTATAGCATTCGGCTACAAAGCTTTAACATTGGTGGAACTAATTTGGTCCAGGCATTTTCTGATACTTACTCTTCATAGTAAAATTTGTCTGAAAAATTTCCTTCATTGACTTCCATGAAGCATTGTTACTTTGGGAGGAATCCAAGACAACGCAGTACTTCGTTCTCAATGTACATAGATCCTTGTGTCCATGAGCTAACCACTAACAAGTATCTGATTCTTTAGTGAACACAACATAGTCCGTATGAACTTGACACTAGACCGAAATATTCAGAGGTATGCTCGTTGAAATGACTCTATGTTCACACGGTTTTGAAAAGCAGTTCTCTACCAAAATGGCTTGAGTACAACCTTCCATAATGGTGAGATCATAGATGACAAACATTCTCTGAGGCCATAGGATACTGACTAACCAATAGACAAGGTTTATGTTGGTCGTAAATGTTCATTCATTTAGACCCCAACTAATGGAAAACCACTTGAGGTTCCATGTGTGCAGTTCTCTTTCTCTGATGACAACACTGTATTATCTGAGTTTATTGAGGGATTAGTGAATATGATAGCTGACTCTGTCGGCTTCGTATTTCTGCCAAATGTTACCTAAGAAGATTCTCTTATCCAGAGGCAACAATTATCTGGGTTGAATCAGATGCAACCTCTTGGTAAAAACATTTATAAGGCACCAAAGTATGTCATTATTGGAAAATCATTACCAAAGAACGATGTAGCGAGACCTTAAGGACAACAAAAGTTGTAATATTTACTAAACCGCGGGGAGTAGTCTACCACCAAGTGATTGAGTAAAATTTTCCTTGGTGACTTAGTTGTACTGTAAGTTGAGTTGACTTGCAGCATAACAACTTTGTCAGGCCAACTTTTACCTTGAGGCTTCCTTTTTAGGATCAAACAACAGCTCTAAGATGGGAAATCTATTATTTGACACTTTTCAAATTGCTTTTGATTCGCGATGGTATAAATTGATTTGCAGAAACCAAGGTTGCTCGTACATTGGGGATAAGAGAAAGCAAAATCAAATGAAAGAGTGTAAACTAGTATTTGTGAGACCTTAAAAGGGCCATCCAATAGCAGATATCGACTATTAATTTACATACCAATCCGAGGATGCACACGCTTTGAACTTATGGGTTACTTTTGTAGGGCAAAACACATACTCTGCCTGGAGAACATTCCTACAAGGATAAAGAACCGCTTCCAAATATTCCTCGACACTTCATCCAATAAAGTTATGTACAAACCGTTTGTGGCACCTATGGGCACAAGGATGCAGATCGGAACTTGGACATACTTTCTCTAATTCTTTACTTTAGCTGATAGAACACCTTGCACTATCTGTGTGATTGTCCAAGATGGAATTGACTTGATCGCAATGACTCTAGAAGATAGAGTATCACTCAAGTTGTTGGCTAGTTGATCAACTTGTTGGTTTTTGTTCTGTAAGACATAGCCTTCGTAGCTACCAAGGAGTCATTACCTAGTTGGAGATTAACCTTCCTATGGGTAACTAATTAGTTATCTCTCAACACTTAAAAAGTTCCAAATCTTCATTCTTGATCACAATAATTGTGGTTGATGCAGAACAGACGGTTGCCATCAAAGTCAGCAGATAAGGAGTTATACCAGAGATGGTGATTTCGATTGTATGGTCATTATGTATACAAAGGTTAAGATTTGCATAATGTAACGATCGAGTCTTATCCAACAGATGACTTGTCCAACATTAAGTGTTGTGTGTCCTTTTTATCCAACAGGAATGAGATACTTCGCTCACTAGATGGTGGTCGTCAGTATTGGGACAACTAAGTAGAGTCACATGTCTACCACCTATTGCAGTCTGTTAATGTTTATGTCGGTGACCTGTTCTTCAAAGGTTATCCTCTTAGCAACTTCAGGAGGAAGCTTTACTATATTTAGCCCTACAAAAGGATCTTTTGATAAGATATGGGAAAACAATCAAGGAAGAAGGTCATGTGAACATCACATCAGTGTTGTTCTGCAATGGATTACGATTAGAAACCATGATACCAGCGTGTGCCGAGCAGCACAACCTTGTGTGTGCACCCACAGGAGGCTCTCGGTTTCGTCGTGACACCATTAGTTGCTACTCATAACACCATTACTGAACATACACCCAATGAGGAATTTCAAATGGCACAGATTGGGTTGATAAGGTAGATGCATGAATTTGCAAGCATACGATTTAGAGGCCATAGCAGAGAGACGTGGTATCACACTAGCTAACCTTTGGGAGAGGTAACCGGAAGGTCCAACATGGATTTGGGTACGGTCTCCACAACTGGCAACATACGAACCATGGTCAAAGGCTAGCGTTGATGAGAGTTAACTTGGTTGGTCAATCGATAAAGGTCTTCACAAAAAGGGTTGGAAAACATCCACGGCTTATACACACATATAGGAGAACTAAACTTTGGGCTTTCGGTCAAGCAAAGGCATGGATACAAACATTCAAGGGCTAACCACCAAGTCTACAGGCTCAGGCTTCTAAGAGAGAGAACCTAACTGAAGACAACAACCAGACAACTACGTAACGTGAACGTTGTTCTAGGATAAAGCTATCTGACCCTCGTATGCTCATCGAGGATAATGAGGTGACAATGAAGGCACTACCTAGATAACAAGCATACATACAACATCACAGTCAAGCAGACATCGAAGAAAATTCAAACAATTGAGCTTAAGCAACCAATCCAAAGCACAAGGCTCACCCAAAATAAGCATTCATCTCAAGCACGAACTAACTATAAGTTTAGCTCAAAACAAACGCTAGCTTAGGTGACTAACTTGGCGTGGGCACATAATCTAGACAACAGCATAGTAGTTACTTGTTTCAACCATAACTGAGGTTGTAGACCTCCCATAAAGGTGATCCTAGACTTTATGGAAAGCTTAGGAAGTTTTCCACGTGTTTGTTATTCATACCAAAAACTAATTCATAGCTTAACATGACCAAAATTGCTAATGTTTCAGATCTGTACCAATGTGGACCGAAAACTGACAAGAACTTCAAAAATGCATAACGGGAGTTCTAGAGACACAACAAGGCTGAGCCTTAACTTTATGTAAATATTATTAATTTGTATAAAACTTTCTTATTATCATATTAAGATGATTCTATATCTAACAAGGCCAAACAAGACAAAGAAGACATCTCTGCCCAGATTTGGACAGATTCTGTCATTCCACTTTACAAGCTCATAAGTAGAGATTTAGACCACCCCAATTAATGCTATAGGACATTTTGGAAATATTAGAAAAAGTACTACACTTCTTCTATTATCTCCAAGACATGATTCCATATGCACATAGGTCAAACAAACCAAACATTTAGATCTATTCAGAGCGTAAGCAAAACCTGATAGTAAACTTTTAAAAGTTATAACTCTCAAACCATAAGGCCTAGGTTCATGAAATTTTAGGACAAGCTAGATAAGTAAGTTAGCTACATCTTTGGTATTCTCCATAACTATAGAAAACACCATTATGAGCACGAAAGCATCACTACAACTGAAACCGTTCTAGCAGCCAACATTTAACAAGCAAAGCAAAGCTTACCTTTGTTATACTTAACAAGAGAGCACACAAACATGTTAGTCTATTAGCTCTAAACATTGTTACCTTAGACCAACACCAATTTAATTCATTTATGAGAATCCATAATTACTGAAATAAAGTCTAAAGCATTTACAAATGCTTGTATGAACAACACGGAGTAAGGCATTCTTGTGAGCTTCTCACAAGGAAGATAGTGTACTACATTGATCACAAGTTACTTAATATAGAATAAGGGCAAAAGGAGCATAGTCGTGCATAAAAGCAACAATCATGATAATGCATGCTTCGTCCTATTCGTCCTCACAAGATTGCCAACCTAAGGTGGCGATCACGTTCTATGTCGGTGGCATAACACGCACTCTCTCGATATATAGCTAGTCGACAGCTACGTTCGACTTACGCATTCGTGGTTAGCGTACCTGCAGAAGAGTTTCATTGCAGCCCAACATTTCCCAATATAGCACACAATGAAAGTAGAGAAGTAAAATTCTAAGTACTCCCATGTACATATACCTCTGTATACATACCTGTAGCACTAAAACTACCCGAATCATCAATCACCCACAATTAAGTACCTTCATATATACATGTGTGTAACATGTAAATAATCTAGTAACCAAAACTAGCTCTCCCCTAGACCGCGGGTTGTACGGTCATGCTCTCACAACTCACACTTACCTAAGCGTAGGTGCGACGTTGCATAAAAGTAAACTAGCAACATATATGGCTATTTCATATATGAAGGCTACCTCTAATCTGACACACCGGGTAGCATAGTGTGGGAGAGTTATCACACATACATACCTTGGGCTAGACGTAGATGCATAAATAAAAAACCCCCAAGTTAGTACTTATATAAGCCACCTAATAATCCTTATATGGGCATAAGGAAATTGACCACTGGCATACTTAGGTTTAAAATTTAGATTTGACAAACCTATATATAGCTATAAGTTGATAAAACTAATTTTATAAAACAAAACCTTTGTTTTAAATACACATATGACAAGTTTAATGTTGAATCTTACTCTGATACTAGCTGTAACAGAACCATCCAAATTATAAGAGCACAAGTATAAAAACAATCACCGAAGTGATCAAATTCTCACACTTGAGCCCATATAACTCCGGTAGTCCAATGAAATCACGAGGGATTTCAAACCAACCAACATACAAGCCAAGATCGTAGTGATTCAACATAACAAGTCACATGTTACAACCATTTCACAAGTAATTCAATATACATCGGAGTTTAACATAGTTATTACAACTTAGTTTGAAAAGTAGCGGAAGCAAAGTAATTTGAAACTAATATTTATATTATTTCAAATACATGCCAGTACCACGGTCGACTTCCAACAAAAGCATTAGAGATAAGGTAAATAAGAAGGATCATGCCCGTGATCACACTCCGCCACTACGGCAGGAGCCAACCAACTCTTGCAGTCGCCATGATACATCACAACCTGCAATAAGTGGGGATAAAACCCTGAGTACGACAAAGTACTCAGCTAGACTTAGCCGTCAGAAACCAGAAATAAGGTGACACCAAGGATCATGCAAGGCTGATATAAAGTGGGGCTAGCTTGACAACATTTTGCAGAAAAAGCTTAATATAGATGATCAATCAGTAATGCTTAAGCATCAAGTTAATTATCATTAACCTATCATCTATATTAGAACCTATACTAGAGCACTCACTTTATTAGGAGCAAACAATATTAACTATAGCAGGTATAAATTGAGGCAACCTTTCCATCGTTATCCAATTAACCATCCGTTCAATTTAATGGAATCTATGTTGCCGCTGCTCAAGTCAAGTGCTCACTAACCGGGAGCGACGGCGATTCAAATCGAATTCCTATCCAGCTGGAGGGGTATTTCTAACACTCACCGTGCAGACCCCTGCCAGGGTCGCACAGGCCACCTTTTCATATGATTCAGGAATCGTGGGTCCGAATAATGTTGTAACCCCAAGGGCGACACTCTGCCAGGTGATAGGGACTCTAACCCCCCTTGGTCTCATGCCAATGTCCCCAAGCACATCCTTTCTCTCCTCCAAGGAGCAACCTACCATTCGATTCCCGGCCTGAATCACATTACTCGGCTTCGCGGTCGGAACGACTTATCTGGCCAACTAAGTGTTAGACTGCGTTCAACATGACTCAAGGACGTACAACGAATCGGTCCTTAAACGACTCAGACGGGGATAGATTCACACCCAAGACCTCCATGTCTTGTCGCTTCACTATCTTCATCCCGCCCGGTCTCAATTCATTTTATTAACACATGGTTCCTTTTCATGATAGCAAATATAGCCAACCATGCCATATATGAATATCCCTATATCTCGCAGGTGACAGGAAATCACCTGACTTCTACCGCTTAAAGTAGGACTAAGCATCAACTCGATCCTAATCTATGTAGGATTCAAGGATTCATATATCTAGACAAGGAATGATATAATGCAGCAAGGGTTTCCAACCAACTCCTACCACTTAATGTAACAATACTTATAACATATATAGAATTAATTGCTTTGAAGGTAGGAGACTTATAATGCTCCGGGGCTTGCCTGGGATCCGACTCAAGATAGAGTATGTCAGATGAATTCACTTGGCGAGCATCCTCCCATCTAGCACTTGCCCGATTCTTCTATCTTCGGGATGGATCCACCAAACACCGTCTTCGGGTTTGGCTCCAACGCCACATCCTTCACACGTTTCTGCTAGAGTACCTATATGAGATGCAACCATGCACATGTGTGAATGCATAGAAGTGCAATAAACAGAGTAAACAAACAAGCATACCAAAGTTCTCATAAACACCTAGAGCTAATTAACTTAATTCTCACTAAAGCATAACATAGAAGATTGCAAACACATCAATCAAGACACAAGTCTTATAAGATCCTAGGGTACCAAACCAAGTACCAACAAAGACATGTGTCACACTTCAATACACAAGCATGGCAAAGTTAATCAAAGCACTACAACTAAAATCTGTCACTTTCTGGACATACATACAGTAGCTCAGTAAATTAATCATAACTGGAGACCCCTAAACCCAAATGACTTGCAAGACGACATTCTGGAAAGCTTATGAAATTATCTACATTTCATTTAATATCATTTAAACCTGATTCTAACATTTACCAGGTCAAAATACAGAAGGTACAGAATCTGTCCTGAAAGGACAGAGAGCAACATAAATCTGAACTCAACTTAGAACAGCTGTAGTTTCTAAACCATATGGCCAAATGCCACCAAAATTTAACAGAAGCTAGATCATGAAATTAACAACAACTTTGTTATATCACACAAGGCACGAAAACATCATTTGCATAGGGTAATTAACAATATTCTCAAATCTGTTCAGAAACCTCATTTGCAAGAAATAATTATTAACTTATGTTGCAAACATATAATTGGGCAAAACCAACTTTACCAACATTTCATACATGACTAATGAACATCATAAAACATAGTGTCCATTCCTAAATAATCTCTTTTAATGCATTTTCTTAATTTATTTAGATAATTTGGTGGAATTATGAACAAATATCAAAAGTGCATAATAAATTCTACCAAATTTACAATGTCCTACTAATGCTCCCAAAAGTCTACTATCCAAATTTCAATCCATTTGGGCAAGTATATCAAGCTCTATGAAAAAGACAAATAGCTATTGCAATAATCATGTGAGAGCAAGTTAAACTTAACACTCAATATTTTCTGTGAACACAAGGCCATACTATTAATCAATATGATAGAGAAACATCATACTAAGGTAATGGAACAATATTTTCTATTTTATCATTTATATATTATTTATAAGCTATTTATTAAGCCATAAACAAGTTAACTCAATAACTTGAGCATATAGTAAGCAATGGCCATGAAATTTATACCATAGTACATCATAGCATGACAAGCCTACCATAAAAATTTTACATCAATTGGAGCAGCACAACTCAAGATATAAAAATAACAAGCAATATAATGTAAATTCCTTATTTATCGAGGTCCAATCAAAACCTTAAGAAAACAGTGAACAACTAGTGTGTTTAATATTTTTCCTAGTAAGTACATGTCATCACAAAATTAACAAAGCAAGAATCACTATTTTTAGGGTTTTAAAACTCAAGATAAGGCTCTAGTCAAGTTTATAAGCATTTTTGGAGCATTTTTAAAGCTTAAATAAAGACATCAGAAAACTTCTACAAACATCTAACATATTATGACTCCACTGCATAGATCTCTTCACATGGTTTCCAAAAAGTCCTCATTTACCATTTTTGGACTTTCTTAGTAGGAGATATGGATTTTAGAAGATTTACAAGAAATCTATAATTCAAAAACAAAATCACTCAAACCCTACTTAATGCTAATTGCACCCGAACATGCACCCAAATCAGTCACCGCATAACCGACGGGTGGGACCCGCTGCTTAGCCGGGCCCGCTTGTCACAAACATAGACAGAGAGACATAGAGAGGGCCGGCCGTTCCTCCCTCCCGCTGATGGGGAAAACAGAGGAGACGGCGGCACCACGCCAGAGCTCCCTGCTCCGGTGATGGAGGCCTTGACGGCTCCGCGAACACGGCGGGGAAGGACCGCGGTGCCCGGGCGCAACCACCGGTGGCCTCGGCGCGGCTTGTGGTGGCTCGTGATGGCGCGGCCACGGCAGCAGGCGGCGGCGATGGCAGCAGACCGGGGGCAGCGGTCTCCGGTGAGGGTCAAAGCGGGGGAAGAAGTGCTACGCGTGCGGCACAGTGTGGCAAAGGCGGTGCGGCAGTTCATTCGGGTGGACGGAGACCGGAGAAGAGGAATCGCGGTGGCGGCTCAAAGCTTGGCCGGCGGTCATGGCGGCGGCGCTCTACGCTGCGCGTGCTGCGGGCAAAGCGAGGCGAGCGCGAGTGCATGGAGAGGGTGGTGGAGTCACTGGTGCACGTGCCGGAGGCCACAATGGCTAGGAGCGATGGGCGCGATAGCGGCGGCCGGAGCTCTGCCGGCCCGACCATGGCGCGGCTGAGACGACAAGCGAGAGTAGGAGGGGGAAGCTAAGAGCGACGGTGAGCTCTGGGCGATGGAGGAGCGACCATGGACCGCTCGGCCTCTCCACATCGACTCAGACAAGCACAGGCGCATGGCAAGGTGGAGGGCGCGCGGCGGCCATGCACGGTGGCCACGCACAGGGCACGCGGCGTCCATTGCGGCATTCAGCTGAACAGGTGGCGTGTAGCGAAGCAGCGAGAGTGGGACGTGAGTTTGGAACACCTCCGGGCCAAATTTGGACATGGGCCCAATACGAAGTTTGAAGCCCGTTCAAAGCTATATGATTTTCCTTTAGGGAGCAAAGTCATTAGAGCTGTAGATTAGGAGATAATCAGTCCCCAAATCACCAGTGTCAACATGTCAAGCTAGGGCTCAGTTTTAGGATTTTGCAATGCCAAACTTGGTCAAATTGATCCCAACTTTTTACATGTTGCTCTCCAATAAATTGTTTCCAACTTTCATTTTTGTATCAATTCAAGTTACTCAACAAAATTTGGAGAACGCGACGTGCCAACCCAAAAGACAAGAATTTCAGACTTAGAATATGCTAAGTGTTGGGAAACAGCCCTAAACTCGACTTGTGGGCCCTTTTTGAGCATGTTCCACACATTTTCATGACTTGACCCTTAAACAAAGTTTGTTACTTTTAAAATTCTCTAGAACTTTGTAAAAGAGTGCATAGTCATGCAAAGCTTCTAGATCACACTTTTGAAATGGTCAAACAAAAGGGTTCTAGGGTCCATACATGGTCAACCATCACTTAGAAACACATTTAGGCAAAATGATCAATATGAACATTGTTCCATTAAGTGTCCTAAGTGTAGTTAAGGTGTTGTAGAGGCCAAACATACACACCATGCATAGGTTGCACAAAAGTGTAGGCCTCACATGCCTTGAAACATAGAATTCAGTGAAATGCTATAGTTGTTTCATGTGGTTGTTTCAAGACACATGCTACCCATGTTTCCCTAGGTTGTTCCACATGTTGCAAAGGTTTGTTGCACATGTTGCATTTGTATGTTGCATAAACACTAGTTCCCATGGGATGTAAGGCATGCTTCAGTTATAATCCAAACAAGCATATAACTTATCATTTCATGTGACTTTTTGATTCCAAACTTCATGAAACTTTTCCAGGGATCAATATAGATAGAATGTGATGTGAGACACATGAAGATATTGCCATAACACCACCCAAGCATATATTTTGAAAAGGGGCCTATATGTAAAGCAATGGTGCAACATCCAACTTTAGTCAGGCTCATCTCCACTTAATCTGTCATGTTTGAGATCAAACCCACTACTTAATGAGTGATAAACACCTAGGGTGTTACAAAGGAGAAGCTGCCTTAGAGGCAAAAGAAGAAGAGAAGTTTCTAGAGAAGGAACCACATGAAGAGAAACCGAAGACCAAGAAAGTGTGGAGAAAGAAAGAGATAACACCACTAAGCACTCCCGCACAAGAAGAAGAATCGCTATCTCCCAACTCACCAGATACTCAGGTACAAACAGAAGAAGAGAAATCCGGGGAGGACTCTGTCCCTTCATACACCCCCTCAAGTGTGTGATCGAGCGAGAAGGTCCGGTTCGACGGACCTAAATCTCCGAACCTTCGCCGAAAGGTTACATCAGAAGTTATCCTCATATTTACCTTCCTGCATAGTTTTACTTTAGCATATTTATTTTTTCGCATCTAGTCATAAGCATTTAGCATATTTATATTTCCTCCATTGCATTAAAAAAAATAAAAATGAATTCATTTTGCATCATATCATTGCATCTAAAAAACTTAAGCCCCATGTGAATAAGTCTCGGCTGTTTACTATGGAGGCATAAAAATAATTTTTGCATCTGCATACAAAAATAGAAAATCCAAAATTATTGAGATCTTGTTGAAAATTGCTTAATTGGAAGTCCATAAGGTTCCAAAAATGGATAAAACATAAATGATTTTACCACTAATGCTTAATCTGTTCCACGAGCTTTGTTGCCTATTTTGAGTTAAGCAGGATTAAATGAGAAGATTAGCCAGAAGTTTTCATCCACTCTGGAAGGACCCTTCATCGACCATCTAGTTTGGAGATCCAGAGGGACAAGGAACATCTACGCTGCCAAGATTCAAGATGAACAACTACGTCAACATCCAGCTTGGGGAAGGAGCATCCCCATGTATCTAGTTAAGTATTTCTTTCCTTATGTGTAATTTATTTTAGAAAAGAAATAAAAAGATAAATAATTTAGAAAACAAAACAAAAAGAGTCTACTATCTATATTAGCTATTAAATGTTTAGGTAGTAAAGAGAGTGTACAAGTCTATTTTACCTGCCCTTAAAGGAATTGAGCTCTAGATAATCTGTTTGCATGGAAATGATGAATAGTTGCTCTGCCGTAATCCCTTTCAAGTGCCTAGTGTTCAACCTTAAATTCTCCCAAGTTTTAGGATACAATTGTTTTGACATAAAGAATTATCCTAAACCTGAAACTTGTGGGTAGCAAAAGCTTGATCTAAGTCTAGGTGTTTGATGAGTATGATATGAGAAGGTTTTGAGCTGCTATTTATCTTGTTCCTAGTGATACTAGAGTTCTAGAGATTTATCTTTTGAAAACTTAAAATTATTACATGATGAGTTCTTGTATGTTGAGTGATTAAATTCCTACCATGGCTATATATTTGCTAGACTAGGAAAACCAGCTCATAGGCTACTTGCTTTGTATTGAATTTGATCAACCCGTGTAAGACCCTTGTCGAGAGGTTCATCATACTCCCAAGATCAAGATCATGTACACTCCACCCAAATATGCTGCTTCTACCCTAGAAGTACGCAACAACATGCTTTCCACTTAGATCCACCAAAAATATTCTATTCCTACCTTGGGAATGAACAACCAAAAATATTCCCCTTTTCCCATTTCATCCATTAAACCTTGTCATTATCCTCATTTGTCATTCAGTAAATTGCTCCAACAGTCCTTGTTATTTATCTCTTGATATGTACTAGCAAAAGAAGCTTGGGTTCTAGTTAAAAAAAGAAGAAGAAAAGAGAAAAAAACAAAAGAAGAAAAAGTATTGAGCCCAAGTATTCTTCAAAGTCTTCAAAGTTCAAAAGAGAGAAGTATCCCCTCAAGGAGCAAAGTAAGATAAGGTTTCATGTTTTCACCCTCGCCATGTCACACCCTTTATCACTACTATTCCACCATATATCCATCACCACATACATACTCATTCCACATATATAGGTCCACACACATGCACATCATGATCTAAGGGTATGATCTCCCCTCCAAGGATCCTAGTTTTGATTGAGCAATACATACCAGGTAAGTATGCTACATCCTTGAAATACCTTCAGCTCCACATAAGCCTATTAGTTATAGGGAGAGAAGAGGGAAGGTATGATGCTACTCTGCCTTATGCCAAAAATACCACAAATCTTGAGAGGAGAGAAGGCAGAACACCATTGTTGCCTTAGAGAGGAATCCACAAATACCACATATGAGAGACTTGAAAGGATCATACAAAGGAATCTCTGAGTTTTATTTTAAAAACCTTGCAAAACTCGGAATAAAGGTTGATCGAAGAGCTTGAGACATAGTGCTTGACTTGATCATTCTGCTTTTCAACTACTCAAGACCCAAGTGAAGGTTACAAGCCCCACAGCTGAAGGCAATATGGGTAAGTTGGAAGTTGAAATGGTTTATTCTAACTCAGAGAAGAGTTTTTGTTTGAACATCTGTGTACTCTTGAGGTGTGAAAGCATTGTAGAAACTCCTGATCCATCATATTAAACCAAACCATTGTTTGCTAAGGGACTAGCAAAGGGTAAGCTTGGAGGAATTTGCTGACATTAATTAACTCCAATTTTAAGCCATCAACTACTTCAGGAAAAGGTCTAAAATAAAGTGTAAAGTAGGGTTTTAGGGGTTTATTCTAATGAGTTCCATGAGTTATGTTGTTCTCACTTGTTTTGCAGTATATTTGATATTTTGCCATATAAAAGTATCTCAACTAAAGAATCTGAGCACACCATTGCGAAGAGCTCGTCGAAACGATCGAGATGGACATATTTTTTGTCATATTTGGAGCACCAGAGAGAAAGTCCTTGATAAATACGACTCGGAAGACTCTAGAAGACCCTAGAACCATCATCATGACAAGACCAGGGACTAAACCGACAAGATTCCATAGCTTTGCAAAATAATCTTTTCCAGGGATTTATCTAGAAGCTAGGAAGGAAGGAATCCACCCAAGACACGACTCATTACGTGAATGGATCGAAAAGTGGCACTAGAAGGACATAGAAGACACTAGAAGGCATAGGAACGAAGCGAAGGCCTGGCGACTGCCAGGTGGGGCTGGCTGGCCCCACATGTTAGGCCGATCGGCCTGGCTCCCCTACTAGGTGGGTCCTCCTTCGCGTGGTGGCCTCCAACCGATCTCTACGACGCATCTTGACCATTGTTTCATGTCAGTTTGATCCAAGAGCTGCGGTTCATCCCACCGTGCTATATAAGCAGAGGTGGACCCCCTTAATCAATCATCTCATAATCAATCCATCATTATTTAGTTCAGGGTAGTCCCTTGAAATGATAACCTAGAGCTCCACCAGCTAGGGCATAGCTAGAACATAAGAATAGGAATTAGAGGAGGCAAGCAATGCTTGGATTCTGAATCTAGTCACGAGGAGGCTAGGTATAGCCTTGTACTTCTCTCTTGTATTCAACATTATTAATCTATTTGTGTTATTTATCTTCTAGTTCATTGTGTTCATCTTCTAGTTCATCTACTTGTTCTTCTATTTCATCTTGTTCATCTTATAGTTCATCATATTCTTGTCTAGTTCATCGTTCTAGTTCGTCTAATTCATCATGTTCTTGTTTAGTTTGTGTTGATCCTTTAGTTCTTGTTCTAGTGTATGAGTTGAATACTTGATAGGACTTGGTATAATTCTAGATTCATAATTATAATGTTCATTACCTATGTTGATTATATGTTTAGTATATTTGGAGTAGTTTTGTGTTTATACCCTTGTTCGTATAGCGCTCATTCCGATGATCAAGGGGTGGGTGGTAGAAGTTGTATAAGCGTGGTGCTTAGACAATATCTATCTACGAGTGCTCCCTATGTTTTGGGCCATGTGGTAGATCACGAAGGTGACTATTATAGCTTCGTTGAGTCCTCTATAGTCCACTCCTCGAATATAGGATTAGTAAGGCTGAGTTACGGGGTGATATCTTGCTCTGTTCCTGATCCACCTTAGCAATGTCTCTTGAGTATGAATACAAGGGTACCCTGACCATGATTGCTAAATGTAATTGCACTAATCAATGTAGCTCAATGACCTATAGTTAGAATAACCTTAGGAATTAGTCTCTATTTTCTAGTTCTTTCTAGAGTCACACCCAAGTAGGAAAATACTCGGTGGAACCCCTTTTAGGATTACCATGATCTATTATTAATTATCCTTTATTATGATTGATCCCTGTTTTGAGATTGATCTAGTGGAACTCTTATCACAAGTGTAAGTTATAGTTCTTATTCTTATACCTCCAAGTGCCTTCCTAGTGGCAGAATTATAAATAACGATACTTAGAACTTTCCTGGGTGAAATGCTACAACAGGTGTTTTTTTATCTGTGTGCTTGCGGATAACCTTTATTCATATTTTATAAGTGCTATGATCATAAGTACAACCACATCTTTTGATATTGTGTTGGGGATGACAACCTGACTTAAGCAATGCTAAGAGATGTCCCATATGTCTGTAATGCCATTGCTGAGGTAGGGTTTGATCTACCTTATTTGTAATCGTGTTAGAGATGTCAACACGTGTGCATAAAGATAATGGTAAATGTTGCTTTGTGAACCAAAATGTTTGCACAAATGTGCACATTACATGCATAATAAGAGGATATCAGTGCTACTAGATACAAAAATAACGACAAACTAGACTTCATATATATGTGGATTACAACAACTATACGAGTTCAGCCTACATAACCATGCCTTCATCTACCATAATTATAAGAGGAGAGCAGTGCCATCCCACTCTTCAAAATCATCCAAATACTACCTAGACATACTATTTCTAACTATAGATGATTAACATGACTTCATACTAATTCTAACGGCACCTGGTAGCAAACTAGTCCTAACTACATATGTTGACATGACTTGATACTACTAATGAGGAGTGCCATCCCACAGCTCTACGCTATTCATGCAACAAGGGCACCAACAGGTGCGAATAAAATCCAACACCTACAAGGTAAACCAGCCTTGGTTGAAGCCAGCAAACCTCTCCGCCATGACAAACTAGCATGGCCAGACGATCCCTTCTAGCCATCCAGCCCTAGTTCCTTGCTAGGGCGCGATGGCGGGCAACGTTCTTATCATTGGTGTAGGTGCCGTCTAGGGGGGCATGTGCCCTCGCCAGCACATGCGCCCTGGCGTCGACCTTGATCCAACCGCGGGCCTTACGGTTAGGGCAGACGGGGCACACTGGGCCACCAAATGGGCTAACATTCAAAAATAGATTTAGGCCTGGGAGAAAAGGCATTGCATAGCCGTCAGAGGATCATCCTTCGAGTCCATCATGATGTAGCCTGGTGAGCCGTTGGACTTGACCTTAGCATTGGCCAAGATGTTGGCCACGACCATGGCCTCAGCCTCGTCATTGGCCTCATCGTCGGCCTCGGCCTTGGCCTCGTCATCGGCCTTAGCCTTAGCCTTGGCAGATGGCGAGAGGGACCGCGATGGTGCAGGTGACCCACCCATGCGGGGAGCGAATTCGGTGATGGCGAGCGGACCTGGCGATGATGAGCAGGACCGCACTGAGGCCGACGGTGGCGAGTGAACTACCGGTGCCAGCGGCGTTAGCATCGTCACCAAGGACGACGGCGAGGACAACAGCCTAGGAGATGGCATGAGTCTCGATGACGGGAATGCCAATCTATGGGGACTGGACGTCACCATGCCTCTGCCAACACCAGCCCGTAGTACGCCATCAACCCCGCCTCCGTCGAACCACTGGAGGAAGTGGGACTGTAGCCAAGCCACCGACTGGTGGAGGTGGGTGGTGAGGAGAGGGCTTTTGCGTAATGGAAGGTGGAATGGTAAACAATATGAATTGGAGCAAGGCCAGGTTTATGTATACATAGGGATGCTCAGGCTTCTAAGGCAAGATACTCCATAAAAATTTATTTATACAGGGATGATAAGGCTTCTAAGACAAGATACTCCATGAAGATTTATCTTTCTTGGAGGTGGGTGCCATCATGCTCCCTCGAGAATCGCAACCGTGTTACACCGGCTGCCGCAAAAATAGAGCATGTCTCCTCCATTTACACCAATGAGACAACGTGAGCCTTGGCCCGACGACATCAATTGTGCGTGCGGTGGATTTTATGGCGTGCGCAGTAAAATTTCATAGTTTGTAATCAACTACACTCATTCCTCATTTCATCTAATATTTTTATTACTAGTAGTAGGGCCATGGTCACGTGATCGTGTTCTCCTTAGCTTTTAATTTAATAATTCCTAAAAGAAAGTAACATTTTTCATAATCTATGACATGGGGCTAGGAGTACATTTGCACAAATGCGTATGACATGTATACTATCCAACACATTCAAATATACGGCGAACTTTCTGGTTGCTGAGACTTGCTCCTCTCAAAGAAACCTTGCATGGTTGTCGAGAGCGAAGTGAATGTAGGATGAAAGCTAGACAAGAGTGAATTGACCACCATGACATGGTTGAGACTTGAAAGCCTGGTGCATGGTGATAGGTCTTTTCACCCCTCATGGGCTATCGCACTCCCTCGGGAACCTCAACCAGTTGTACCACAGAAGGCATGTTTGACCGGAGATACAGGCACATTGACGTTCCCAAACATACACTGATGAAACAGAGCACTTCTCCTCCATTTATGCCGATGAGACAGCGTTAGTCTCAATGCTGGTTTTTACTGTACATGTTAGCTCCATGTTGGTATTTATTAATGCGAACAGAAAAGATCCGCAAGCGCACGAATACTATTTTAGCTTTCACCTGGAGGGTTTTAAATATCGTATCCACAGGGAAACGTGTGAGTCAACTACGTGTTCTAACTTAACTAGAAAAGGTGAATGAGTTGGAAATATAAATAAGGTGGGAACAACTAAAGTGAAAACAAGACTAAAACGTAGGAGAGGATTAATCTAGTATGGGGTCGATAGTAGGAGTATAGAGAGGATAACTCGATCAGGGTTTCTACTTCTAACTTGGGTAGTCCACATCTTCTACTATTTAACTAGGGAATTACTATAGAAGACCAGAAACAGAGTACCGAACGCCGACATTTGGCGCGCTAGGTAGGGGGCGCTGCGTGCCAACATCGTTTTCCCGCCATTTTTCTGGATGGCTGACCCCGAATGTCCGCTCCCATTGGCCACGGTGATCTGGTTTGGGAGTTTGGAGTTCATGTCGCTTGGCCACAGCTACGACATGGTCCTTCTCTCGCCCAGGCACCCGACCGACGTGGACCACGAACTATCCCAACCTGGGGGAGCCCTGCGCCGGTATTGTTGCTCTCGTCAGGCACGCACCGCTAGGCGACGGTGAGCCTGGCGCAACCACCGTCATCGCCTTATGGAGGGTGATGGTATTTCCCGATCTGGCGCCTCTCAGCCAGACGCTGACACGGATTTCCTCGCTGAGGATCTATGTAGGATGAGCTTGGCTGGGGGTAAGATGCCGACAGGGAGTCCCATCGCTCTACCGCCCGGTGCGGTGCCGCCACCACCCAGTTTGACTACACCAACATGAGGAATGACGCCTTCGTTAGCATTCCCGTTTGTACTAGACCTGGTTGTCCGGGCATATGCTTCTTCCATAAGCACCAGTATGAGTGCTTATGAGGAACTCCTCGGACACCATCTACGTTCCACCCTCGACCTTGTCGCATCCACACCAGCTTCCGAGTACCTAGACTCCACGAAGACCCTAGATACAGAGTCTTGTGTGACTGCTTCTCGACATTATGACCCTAGAGATAGACGACCTCACATGCACCCATCGTACTACTATTTTGGTGCTCTAGACTCTAACTCTGCCGATGATACCTACGACCCGACCCGCGAGTGCTTCAACATCGATGGAGCTAGCGCGTCGGATTCGGAGGATGAGGCAGCCGTTGAAGGAACACGCCACTTCGGGTCGAGCTCCCTATTGAGCAGGATGAGGCTCAATTACTTGCGAATCAAGGAATACAGCTTGAGCAAATCTGTGAGTTGCAGGATAGGCCCGACGAGGAACGAGAAAACCTACGTCTACTTGAGCAAACCCTCGAGCAAGAGTGCGCAGCACGCGCACATGGCGGAGGAGCTTGAGAGAGAGCTCGTGACGTCAATCGTCCCATTGTCGAGGATCGGGCAGTCGAGCCCTTGGTTTTCGGTCGAGCCAGCCAGAACGTGGTCGCAGCCGCCATGCTCCTTCATAACATGCCCGAGCCATTGAACCCCGAGGCCCGTCGAGCCCGTGATGAAATTCGAGGACTCCTCGAGACCGCTGCCATGCAGCAGGCCGAGAGTTCTGCCTCTAGGCGACGCGGGCTTGCCTCGGAGCAACCTACGGAGCCCTCCCATCAGGAGAGAGAGGCCTTAGTTCATCCCGAGCACGCCCAACAGAACAAGGCAGTCTCTGTCCGTGAACGCATCGTCAACAACCGTGAACCTTGAGATGCTCATGACAACATCATCGAGCGCCGGAGGTGCAAACATGGTGACGGCACAACTCGAGGCTACCAAGAGCACAGAGGCAGGTGCTATGACAGCTCGAAAGATCGAAGCCCTTCACCCGAGCCACTGGGTCCTTGGGTATTTAGCAAGGCCATTCGTGAAATGATACTCCCAGCTCGGTTCCGCCCCCCACGACTCTTACCAAGTATAACAGCGAGACTAAAACCAAACTTTGGCTCACTGACTTCCACTTGGCCTGTCAGTTGGGTGGGGCCACCGATGACCGGGTCATCATTTGACAACTCCCCCTGTTCTTGTCGGATACCGCTCGATCCTAGCTCGAGGACCTCCCACCTCAACAAATCCACGACTGGAACAACCTTGTGAGAGTGTTTGAGGGGAACTTCAAGGGAACCTACATGCGCCCCAGCAACTCGTGAGATCTTCGAAGCTGCAAACAGAAGTCGAGTGAATCCCTCCGGGATTACATTCGGCGTTTCTCCAAGAAACGCACTGAGCTCCCCAACATCACTGACTCTAATGTCATCATGGCCTTCCTCTTTCGTACCACCTGCAAAGTGTTGGTCCAAGAGTTGGGCCGCAACACTCACATCACTACCAACGGTTTGATGGACATCATCACCAACTTCGCTGCCGGCGAGGAGGCGGTTGGTGCCATCTTTGGTGCCGATCAGGATAAGGGGAAGCACAAGGAGGAGGATCCCACTAGCTCCAGCTGGAGCTCAAAGAGGAACAACAGGAAGAATAAGAAGAACCAGCAAGGCAAGCTCGAGGCCCCGGCCGACGACCTTGTTGCTGCTGCTGATCGCAAAAACATCAAGGGCCCCCGGCCGGGGCATTTTTGACAAAATGCTCAAAGAGCCGTGTCCCTACCACAAAGGGCCCATGAACCACAACCTCGAGGGCTGCCACATGCTCCAAAGATGTTTTGAAAGCATAGGCATCAAGAAAGATGACAAGAAGGACGATCCCAAGGGAGACGACAAGGACGAGCGGTTCCCCAAAATCCATGATTGCTTCATGATATACGGAGGACCCTCGACGTGCCTCTTGACATGCCAGCGCAAGCGGGAACGTCGAGAGGTCTTCTCCGTGCAGCCCGCAACCCCCCTCTTCCTTGACTGGTCTGAGGTGGCCATCACTTTCGACCATGATGACCACCCAGACTATGTCCCCAATCCTAGGGTCTACCCGCTTGTTGTCGATCCCGTTATTACCAACACACGCCTCACCAAGGTGCTCATGGATGGCGGCAGCAGCCTCAACATCATCTATGCCTAGACCCTCGACCTCCTGAGGATCACGAGGACGCGCCTCCAACCCAGCGTCGGGGGCTTCCATGGAGTCATGCCAGGAAAGCGAGCAGAACCCATCGAGCGGGTCGACCTGCCTGTCTGTTTTGGCACTCCTGCCAACTTCAGAATGGAGACTCTCACTTTCGAAGTGGTCAGATTCCATGGAACATACCACGCCATCCTTGGGCGCCCATGCTATGCCCGATTCATGGCGGTCTCCAATTACACCTACCTCAAGCCCAAAATCCAGGGCCCCAACGGTGTCATAACTGTCGACGGTTTAGCCGACGGAGAGGCCATCTTGGAGTCGGCGACCTTGGTGGCAGACCTCGACGGTTTAGCCAACGAGATCCCCGACCCCAAGCACCACGCTGGCAGCTTCGAACCCGCGGAAGACATCAAGCTCGTGCCCCTCGACCCCACTGACCCAAAGGGAAAGGCGTTGAGCATCAGCGCCACCCTCGATCCCAAATAGGAAACAGTGCTGGTCGACTTTCTCCACGCAAACATCAACATCTTTGCGTGGAGTCCCTCGGATATGCGGGCATACCCAGGGAAGTCGCCGAGCACGCCTTGGAGATCCGAGCCGGCTCCAAACCGGTGAAGCAACGCTTGCGCCACTTCAACGAGGAGAAGCGCAAGGTCATCGGTGAGGAGATCCACAAGCTGTTGGAGGCTGGATTTATCAAGGAGGTTCATCATCCCGAGTGGCTAGTTAATCCTGTATTAGTTAAGAAAAAGAATGGGAAGTGGAGGATGTGTGTAGACTATACTGGTTTAAATAAAGCATGTCCAAAAGTTCCTTTTCCTTTGCCACGCATTGATCAAATCATTGATTCAACTGCGGGATGTGAAACTCTGTCGTTCTTAGATGCGTATTCCGGCTACCACTAGATCAAAATGAAGGAGTCCGACCAACTCGTGACTTCGTTCATCACCCCATTCGACATGTACTGCTATGTTACTATGCCCTTCGGTCTTCGGAATGCAGGGGATACGTACCAATGGTGCATGCAACATGTTTTTGGGGAACACATTGGACCAACCATCGAGGCTTACGTCGATGATATTGTTGTTAAAACCAAAAAGGCCAGTGATCTGATAAATGACCTCGACGTTGCGTTCAATTGCCTTCGGGCAAAGAACATTAAGCTCAACCCCGAGAAATGCGTTTTTGGCGTTCCTCGGGGCATGCTCCTAGGGTTCATCATTTTTGAACGTGGCATCGAGGCCAACCTAGAAAAAAATCACCACAATATCCAAAATGGGCCCCATCCGAGATCTAAAGTGCGTGCAAAGGGTCACGGGCTGCCTTGCGGCCCTTAGTCGCTTCATTTCGCGCCTCGACGAAAAAGCACTCCCACTGTATCATCTCCTAAAGAAATCGGAACACTTCTCGTGGACCCTCAAGGCTGAGGAAGCCCTTGCAAAGCTCAAAGTTATGCTCTCCAACTCTCCAATCCTTGTCCCTTCGACCCTAGGGGAACCCCTCCTACTTTATGTCACCGCAACGACACAAGTAGTCAGTACGGTCTTGGTTGTCGAGAGGGCAGAGGAAGGACTTACCCTGCTCGTCCAGAGACCGGTCTACTTCATCAGTGGGGTGCTCTCGGAAACCAAGGTTCGCTACCCGTAGATCCAGAAGCTGTTGTATGCCATCGTCTTAACGCGGCGCAAACTCCGTCACTATTTCGAGGGCCACCCGGTGACTGTGGTCTCTTCTTTCCCTTTGGGAGAGATAGCCCAGAACTGGGAAGCCTTGGGTAGGATAGCCAAGTGGGCGGTCGAGCTCATGGGTGAGACCCTCTCTTATGCACCACGCAAAGCCATCAAATCCCAGGTACTAGCAAATTTCTTGGCGGAGTGGACTGACACTCAACTTCCTCTAGTTCAGCTCTAGGCCGAGCTTTGGACCATGTATTTTGATGGGTTGCTGATGAAAACGGGAGTAGGCGCGGGTTTGCTCTTCATCTCACCCCTCAGAGTCCACATGCACTATATCATCCGGCTTCATTTTCCTGTCTCCAACAATGTCGCCGAATACGAGGCGCTCATCATGGGCTTGCGAATCACCGTCGAACTAGGGGTCCGACACCTCAATGTTTGAGGTGACTCTCAGCTCATAATCGACCAGGTCATGAAGTGCTCGAGCTGTCGTGATCACAAGATGGAGGCCTACTGTGAGGAGGCACGACGCCTTGAAGACAAGTTTCATGGCCTCGAGCTCAACCACATCGCACGCAGGTATAATGAGGCCGTCGATGAACTTGCAAAAATCGCTTCCAGTCGAACTACAGTTCCACCGGATGTTTTCATGAAAGATCTCCATCAACCGTCCGTCAACATTAGGGCAGACGGAGGGGTCGACGGGCCATCACTCGACCCTCCACCTGAGGCGGAAGCCCTCTCGACCGGGGCGAAGGCCATGCATGTGGAACGCTCGACCCCACCAGCCAACCCCGAGCCTGATTGGCGTATTCTGTACCTCAACCATCTCACTCGAGGGGACCTCCCCTCAGATAAGATCGAGGCACGACGGATCGCTCACCGGGCCAAATCCTTTGTGATATTTGGCGACAGTAGGGAGCTGTATCGCCGCAGCCCTACTGGCGTCCTCCAACACTGTATCACAAATGAGGAAGGCAAAAATCTGCTCAATGATCTACACTCGGGGGCTTGTGGTCGTCACGCAGCGCCTTGAACCCTCGTTGGAAATGCTTTTCGACAAGGTTTCTATTGGTCGACTACAGTCTCCTACGCTGTCAAGCTAGTACGCTTCTGCAAAGGCTGCCAGTACTATGCAAGATAAACCCGTCTCTCGGCTCATGCCCTACAAACTATCCCCATCACATGGCCGTTCACTGTTTAGGGGCTCGACTTGGTCGGACCCCTGAAAAGGACAACTGGAGGCTTCACCCACTTGCTCATCGCCATTGACAAATTTTCCAAGTGGATCGAGGCCCGTCCTATCACCAGCATCAGGTCTGAGCAAGTTGTGGTATTTTTTACTGACATCGTCCACCGCTTTGGGGTTCCTAACTGCATCATCATGGACAATGACACCCAATTCACTAGTAAAAAGTTTCTGGATTTCTGCGACAACCACCACATCCGTGTGCTCTGGTCAGCCGTAGCTCATCCTAAAACAAATGGCCAAGTAGAACATGCCAATGGCATGGTCCTACAAGGCCTGAAACCAAGAATTTTTTACAAGCTAAACAAACACAGCAAAAAATGGGTCGTCGAGCTTCCCTCGGTCCTATGGAGCCTAAGAACAACGCTGAGTGGAGCAACGGGGTTCACTCCGTTCTTCTTAGTCTACGGGTCCGAGGCTATGCTCCCAACCGATGTAGAATATGGATCCCCGAGGCTGAAAGCCTACAACGAGAAAAACAATGACGCTACAAGAGAGGACGCCCTCGACCAGCTTGAGGAAGCCCGCGATGTGGCTCTGTTACACTCTGCCAGGTATCAATAGAGTCTCTGACGCTACCACGACAAACACGTCCGCAGGCAGGACCTCAATGTTGGTGACCTGGTGCTACGGCGAAGCCAGAACACCAAGGGATGACACAAGCTTACACCACCGGGGGAAGGGCCATACATCATCGTGGAAGTGTTGAAGCCCGTCACCTACAAACTATCGAACAAGAAAGGCAAAATCTTCACCAACGCCTAGAACATTGAACAACTATGTCGCTTTTTTCCTTAAAGCCTCGAGGCTCTGTAAATTGTTTCTCAATCCCATGATCGAATAAAGAATACAGCGGTGTTCAAAGCATTGTTTTCATAACAACCAGGAAGGATTGACCCTGTTTTCTTAGAGTCGACCCTCCCTCGGGTTTTGCACGGGGGGAACCCCCTGTGTCCCCAAAAAATTCACATTTTTTCAAAAACAAGGGAACTCTTACATAAGTCAACAAGGCCGCAAGTGCACCCTAAGGCTCAAGGGCCGTCCAGCCGCGAGATCACTTACGCCTTCGAGGCTACGATACCTCCACTCACCCCTCACGCCAAGGGGCGCAACCGCGCACTAAGTGGACCTAATAAAAGTTCACGATTTTGAAAAAGCTCACGTCTAACGTTTACGCTTCGAATCAAGTTCTTACATAGTCAACGAGGCCGCAAGCGCACCCTAAGGTCCAAGGGCTGCCGAGCCACGAGATTGCCTACACTTTTGGGCTATGGTACCTCCACTTGCTCCCTCACGCCAAGGGGTGCAACCGCGCGCTAAGAAAAATATGCAAGAATACGATTAAAGCATGAAAGGGAACAAAAGACTCAAACGAAAAATGAACATTTAGTATACATTTGCATATAAATGTTTCAAGGCCCCTGAGGCCATCATGACCAAAGTTACGAATACTAAATTATTAAATGGGCCTTCATGCCCAGGTTTGGCTCATAGGCCCTTGTCATCAGCAGGCGGAACAACCTTAACCTCGAAGAGCTTGGCAAGGCGACTCCCAGGCTCCTCAGTGGCTTCGATCAGGCCTAGGCAGGCGACTTCGTTCTCCTCGTCCGTCTGATCTGGATCCATGATAAAGCCATCGATGATGAGGTCCATGTCGTACATGAACCCAGACCGAACGACCACCAGGGCCCTCTTCACGCCGTGATGCAGCCCGCCTCGTATCCTCTCACGGACGAGGTGGCCCAGCGCCACCATCCGATGGATGAAGGAGTTCCCCGGGGCGTCCTCCTCGGTATCGGCATCGGGCTCGACCCCCATGCCATCACCTACCAAGGTAATAGCGCCTTGGAGCAACTAAGTCTGCCAAGCCTTGACCTCGAAGAGGTTCTAGAACGAGGTGGCCGTCGCCTGAGCCCTTTGCTGCTGCCTCTCCAACTCTAAAACATAAGCATCAAGTTAGCAAAAGCCTGGGATCCTGACGCCAAGGCCAGAGCATAACAAGTAGTTTACCCTCAGAGTGGGTCTACCAACCCATGACCTCGTCACGCAGCTCTCTGCACGTCTTCTCAGATGCTCGAAGAGCCTCATCCCTGTCATGGACGGCCTTCAGTACCTCAATTTCCCGATTGGCGCCCGAGAGAGCCTCATCCCTCTCTCGGACCGTCCCCTTCAACGACACAACCTCGTCTTCCAAGGTTTTGACGTGGGCAGATGCCATCCCGACCTAGATGTTGAGGGCATCGCGCTAACCATCGACTAAGGCGATGTCCTCCTCGAGCTCCTTCACACGCGCTAGCAGCGGCGCGAGATCCTCGTGGGCTTTGGTAGCCTCTTCCTGAGCCTTTGCCCCATCTTCACACGCCTTGGCCTTGGCCTCCCGGGCCTACGCCGCCTCCTCCCTAATCGCCGCATGAGCGACGCAAAGCTCGACCGTCTCAGCACTCTTCTGGGATAGCCGCTTGTTGGCTTCCTCGACCAGGGCCCATTGACGGACAAGCACCGCCCACACGCCATTCTCATGATGAATGAAGAGTGACTTGCGACGGGAACGCTCCTTGAGCTCCTGACCAAAGTTAAAACCTAACAATAATAACCAAGGAAAAGGGAGGGATAAAGCACAAGAAAAGACTAATGAACCCGGCTTACCTCAAAGGCCTCAGACATACTCCACACCAGGGTGTCCAAGACCATGCACAGGGACTACAACGAGTGCTTTCGGAGTCCCTCGAGGTACTCCCAGTGCTGCACCTCGTCCTTGTCGTCGAGCACAAAGAAGGGCATGACGCAAGGGTTGGACGCTGAAGGGTCGAGATGGCGGACTAGAGGGGGGGTGAATAGTCCTTTCTAAAACTTAAACGTATTGGCTAACCAAAATAAATGCGGAATTAAACTTATCGGTCTAGCCAAGACTACACCCCTCTAACTAAGTTCACAAGCACCTCACAAAGATCCTAATTAAGCAACTAAAGTGCTTTCCTTAGCAAGAGCTCTCCTATTTAATTCTAGAGCAAGGTCACACAAACCTATGCACTAGTACTTTGTAAGCAAGAGGGAGCTCCTACACAATTCTAGTAAACAAAGCGCACAAAGCCTAAGCTCACTAGCAATGCTCAATAACAAGGCAACCAATGCCAAATTAGAGAGCGCAAATAACTTAGCTACACAAACTAAGCAATGTGACTAACAAGGTTACACAAACCAAATTAGTCACGCAAAGGGAAGCTTCTAGCTACACAAGCAAGAAGACAACTAGCAAACTATACAAGCAAACTAGTTACGAGAGCAACTACACAAGCACAATTATATATGAAAGTAAATACAAGCTTGTGTTGCACGAAGGGAAACCACCGAGAAGAGTAGACAAGGTTGACACGGTGATTTTCTCCCGAGGTTCACTTGGTTGCCACCAAGCTACGTCCCCGTTGTGTCGACCAACACTTCGTGGTTCGGTGGCTAATCGGTCACACACCGAGCCTCTCAAAAGGCACCGCAAGAACCCACCATAAAGTGTGGTAGCTCAATGACACGCTCAACTAGAGTTGCTCTTCGCAATCCCCGCGGGGTGAGCACAATCCCCCTCACAAAGCTTCTCCGGAGCATCGCACAATCTTCTTGCGAGCTTCGACGGAGCCACAAGCCACCAAGTCGTCTAGGAGGTGGCAACCTCCAAGAGTAACAAGCACCACAGGCTTGCAACACGATCACCTAGTGCCACACGATGCAATCTCTCAAAGCAACGCACTAGAATCGCTCTCTCACTCGATCCGATGAACACTATCAAGTATGAGTGAGTTAGAGGGCTCTCAAGCACTACCACATAAGCCACTAAGGCTAAAGTGTGCTCAGCTGCCGGCCATGGCCGGCCAAGGCATCTATTTATAACCCCACGGTCAAATAGAGTTGTTACCCCTTCACTGGGTCCTTTTCGGGATGACCGGACGCGGTGGTCAAAACTGACCGGACGCGGTGGTCAGTAGCGTGCTCCAACCGCTAGTTTTCGCGCGTACAAACTTGTTTTGACCGGACGCGGTGGTCACTAATGGGACCGGACGCGGTGGTCGCAGCAAAACAGCAAACAGAGAGGTTCTAGCAAGCTCCTGAAGTGACCAGACGCGTCCGGTCATCACTGACCGGACTCGCTGCAGCATCCGGTCACTTTCGCCCACGAAAAACACTGACCGGACGTGGTGGTCACGAGTCCGGTCACAGACCACCCTTCGGTAAAACGGCGATATCTCTTAGCTCCGAACTCCGATTTCGATGATCTTGGACATTTTGTAAAGCTTACTCAGAGGGCTACACAACCCACTAAAGCACATGATCCAATTCACAATGGATCAAAGCAGTATTCCACTCTAAGAGCCATCCTAGTGTCCGAAGAACACCGAAAAACACTTCTCTCTTCTCTAAGTTGATCAACACCAACTCCAACACCTTCTCCTTTACAAATGTGCCAACACCACCATGTGCACACCACCATGTGCATGTGTGTTAGCTTTTCACAAACATTTTCAAAGGGTTAGGCACTCAACTTACCTCGCCACTCGATCCTAACACATATGCAAAGTTAGATCGCTCAAGTGGCACTAGATGACCGATATGCAAACAAGTTTGCCCCTCTTGATAGTACGGCCATCTATCCTAAACCCGGTCATCAACTTCTCTACACACCTATGACCGGTGAAATGGAAATGCCCTAGGTTATACCTTTGCCTTGCGCATTCCACTCTATCTCCTCCGACGTTGATGCAACACATGCACCAACCATATCACAAATGATATGATCCACTTCATATCATCACGTGACCGTATTGGTTCATCGATCTTGACCTCACTTGCTCTTCACCGTTGCCTTGGTCCTTCGGCGCCAAGCCATCACACAACTTGCCCTTCACCCTAGCAACCGGTCCATCAAGCCAAGCCTCATCTTGATCTTCGCCACCTTGGCCACATGACTCCATGTCATGTCTCATATGCAATGAGCTCCTTCATGACACCATCACATGTGGACTAATCTCCTATGTATCTCACATAACCACATATTAGTCCACCTAAGTTGTCACTCAATTACCAAAACCAAACAAGGACCTTTCAATCTCCCCCTTTTTGGTAATTGATGACAACTCTACAAAGATATGGAAATTATGCTTTTTCAAGCTAGCAGTTCACACAAGTGTAAATTGCTAACTTGTTTTGGATTTAATGTTACTTATCCAACTTTTAAGCTCTATGTCAAGAATTGGATAAGCACCATAAAATCCAACTAGGTAGTGATAACTCCCCCTACATATGTGCTCAAATGGTTCGGTTTCAAGCTTGCACATATGCATAAATATGAAATTTGTGGGAGGGTTAGCACTACTAAGTGATGCTAAGGTGTATAGAATAAACCTTTGTAGCTCGATACCAATTAGTAGCTTGATACCATTTGAAAATCACAAGTTTGCCATCATCCTTAGCATCATGAGTAGGTAGACATAAAAAACACTAGAAATCCCGTGAGATTTACATTATAAGCATGGTTCTAGTTTTTGCATGATAATCACAAGTCTAGCTAACATCCTATGCATGCTAGTTATCAAATCATCATTCAAGTTCTATAACTAGCATACACCACACAAGCATGCATATTGAATTTAAGAACTTATGCAATGCAAGCAAGCACATGAATTATGCACATATCAAATGTAATCAATCAAAGTTCATGAGCTTGCTCCCCCTACTTGTGTGCTTTCTTTGTCCAAGAATGTTTGATCCCCTTACATTCTTCAATGTTACTCCCTCTTTGTCCATGTCCATGTCCAATTTTTTAATCTCTCCCCAAAGCTCAAAAAGCATTCATATCTTTGTCCAATCTCTCCCCCTTTGTCATCAATTTCCATAAAAGGTGTTCTTCTCAATTGATACAAAGGCTTGCATTGGGGTAGATGGTTGAGACTTGAATATTGCATTTTTGATGGACATTACCACATATGTTGGAATGACAAACTTTATGGTTGCTCTTGAGATTCCACATAGGATCTTTGACCTTGATACCAATTGGTGGGGCTCCTCCCCCTATGTCATAGCATGTGTCATTCACTTGAGATACCACTTGAAGATGAGGGTAGCATTTCTTGATTTGATCACTTAAGGTTGAGGATCACTTGTGAAACCATCATCTTGCATGAATGATACCATGTGAAGATACCATGAGTAGGAATGTGATACCATTTGAAAGAATTTTCTAGTATGGATCCACTTTGAAGGATTTGACAATAATATTCACTTCTTGAACATTTGCTATCTTCATGAGTACTACTTGTAAGATATCACTTGTAGATTATTATTTAGACACCACTTGTGAATACCACTTGGAAGATCAATTTGAGTCTAGATATTACTTGAAACAAACTAGATATCCATTTTCATTGTTGTGCTTGTACTCTTATCATTGTCATGAGCTTCTTGTATGACTTGAACTATGTTGATTTGCCTAAGATTCCAAGTCTGGTTTGATCCAATGATAAGCTTCTTCACACCTCATGCTAAGGGTTATCTTGCCAATGTTGTACTTGTCACTTGTTAGCAATCCAAACTAGATCAAGTACTTGGGTTTACTAGCTCATGAACAAATTTATACTTATACCACTAGGTCAATTAACCATTCAAACAATAGTGGTAGACTATGAATTTAAACTTTTCATTTGTTATGCATGATCCTAATAAACATGTACTATATGCACTAATGGCATACTAGTAAAGGATGATATGATCATGCACATTACAATGATACCTTTGCTATGTTGGAGTAGAGGATAGTCACATAGATTCTAATTCATTACTCCAATAGCAATGTGAAGTCCAATTTATTGCTTGGTGAAGACCAATCATCATAGATAAATCCATTCTTCACCCATATGAAATAAAAACCACTTATGATCAAGTGCACTATCTCTTGAGTTGTGATTGGCTTGCTTCATCTTTTTGATCAATGCTTGCATGAGAGAACTACTTAGAATACCACTTGAAATATATGACTAGCTCTCTTTTTGGATGTTGCTTGCTTTTCTTGATCAACCCTTTTGATTGCTTCAACTAAGCATCACAAGTTCCTCGGATCACCACTTCCATGTTAGCCTTCCAAGTCCCAAACTTGGTTTCACCTACACACGGCGGCAAGCCCCTCACTAGGGAGAAGTGACCTTTCTCCAAAGAACCACTCTTGATACTCACTTGAAATGATATAGTTTGATTGATCTAAATGATGAACTCAATCTTGATGAATAATCCTTGAATCTACATTTGAGTCCAACTCTTCCTATATATTTAAGTTCTTTTCTTTCTACCAAATGATCTCCAATCATCACTAGAACTTAAACTTTATCTTCATCTTAAGTTTGATCTTGATCTTCAAATTGAGTACCAAATAAGTACACCAAGTACATTTCACAATACAAAAGTCTTGTACTCATTTCTCATCATGCTTCTAGATCAATCCAAAACCAAACTTAGATACCTCAACCACTTGTAAACATGTTTCTAACTTGAGGACCTTTCAATTAAAGTGACTCTAGATTAATCCAATGATTGTCACTTTTCTGGCAGATTCTGTACCCTTCAAAGAATAATTCATATCTTCCAATATACAGATCCAAATGCCATAAAATTTGGTGGAGATGTGATTCACTAAGTCATCTAGCATCTATAAAAATTTGAGATTCATTTGACATCAAGATTGCTACCAGATTTCAAATCTTCCACCACTGCTACATGCTGAAAACTGCTGCACTATAGCTGACAAGATATACTCCAAAGCCGAAGCATCTCTTATACAATTCTCATAAAATTTGTACAGCATCTTATAACATAAGTCTAGAGCATGCATACCAAAATTCATGCCAATCCAAGTAGATTTGATCATCCAAACTCAGACTTGATCACTGCTAGCTCAGATTTTCAACTTTGGACAGATTTCAATACATTGAGCAATACTTCATCAAATATGAATCAAACTTGAAACTAACTTGTTTGAATACTTTCACAAGACATATATCCATCCAATCCACTTACTAAATGTCATCTCATGAATTTATCCAACACAAATCAATTCAAACGTGATTACTTAAGCATTTAATCCATTCAAACGTCTCATAGCAAGCAACATTGCATATATATCCAATTCAATCAACTCAAATGCACCCAAGTGAAATGATCAACAAGAGATATACCTTGGTTAGCTTATGATCATCCAATAGCAAGCTTTCAACTTGAATATTTGCAAGCCATCAAATATATCCAATAAATCACCACAATCTTTAACATTGTACTTGTATGTTATAGTACTTGGACTTCACTTATTTTGACTTGGCATTGGGATTGGATATGCATTGAGCTTCATAACTTGACTCAATATATGATGAACAAAATGAAACCAATTGAATCAAGCCTCCAATGCCGATGGTACCTACAAACAATCATCCACTCTTTGATGGTACCCAAATAAGTTTGGGTCCTCTCAAGTTAGGTGCAACATACTTAGGCATTGTCTTAGTATGAATAGCGGGATGTTTTGCAATAGCAACAATAGAGGTACCATTTACATCCTTTCTAAGCACATTAGTATCATCAATTGAAATATGCTTAGAAGTGTTACCTAGGGGACATGAATATGCCATGTGTCCCCTTTCCCGGCATGAGTAGCAACTTCTCTTAGATTGAGCCTTTTCTTCCTTGCTCATATGTTGCTTCTCATTGCCTTGCCTCTCACGAGTTGCTTGAATCTTCTTTTCAAGCTTGGTTGGACACCCCGAGGTAAAGTGTCTTATATCTCCACACTTGAAGCACTTGATGTGAGCATGTACTTTCTTCTCGATTTGATTCTTGCTCATCATCTTGGCATCTTGGATTTGCATTGGATGCCTTGCTCTACCACCCCTTCTTGTTTTCTTCTTCTTCTTCTTCATCAAGTCATCATCATCTTCATGGTTGATTTTGACTTGATCTTGGGGCTTTGCTTTTGGCTCAACTTGAGACTTGTTGGTAGGGCAACACTTGGCAATATGTCCCACTTCATGGCATTGGTAGCACATGAGTTGGGATAGCTTCTTTGCATCTTGCTTCTTCATAATCTTGCCCTTGCTCTTGTTGTAGCCAATACCACTCTTATCACCATATCTTCTTTGATTGGTCACGATATGCTCAATGGCGATTTTAGAGTTGTAGCACCTCTCCAACTTGTTGCTCAAATTCTTCACTTCACTTTTGAGCTCATTGTTCTCCTTCAAAAGGTTAGTCTCACAAGACATAGAAGTAGAACAAGCATCTAATTGTGAAGAACATGGCATATCTAATAAATCATCACAAGAGGTGGATACATGCTTTTTGCCTACATCACAAGGGTTAGTAATATATGATTGATCATTTGACCCAAATGATGAGCTCTCACTAGATTTGGTTTCTTCATTAGAATGCTTCTTAGTGAGTAAAGCATGTTCTTGTGCTAAATTATCATGAGCAACACTAAGTTCCTCATGAGCCAATTTTAGCTCCTCATGTGAAGAAGTAGTAACATAAAGTAGATGCTTTTGTTGTTCACATGTGGTCTTTAGAAAAGAGTTTTTATTTTCCAATTTACTTACTCTTTCCATTTCCCTTTTCAAGACTCTTGAGAGTTTATATAGAAGCTCAAAATTTGGACCATCACAATCCACAACAAAACCACCAACATGTATCTTAGTGTTACCATGTGATGATGTTGAAGAGCTTGTTGAAGCATCACTCTCATAGCCATCATCTTCACCATCAAGTGTGCATGAGGTAGAATCAATGCGTGCATCACTTGTGGCATTATCATTCTTCTTGTCAAGTGATCTTGTGATATGATCATCTTTGTCATCACTTGACCGTGAGGTGGAGCAATCCTCCACAACCACCTTGTTGTGGTCATGCTCAACATCCTCATGCGCCTGCTCCTTGGGCTCATCATCATTGGAGATCGCCCCATATTTCTCATTTAGAAACACCCAAATCTCATGGGCGGACTTGAAGTCCATGATCTCACAAAGTATGCTACTATCCATAGATCGATAGAAAACATTAGTAGCTTGGCTATCGAGATGTAGGCATTTACTTTGCGCTTGAGTTGCATTCTTTTTATCAATTGCAAAGGAAAAACCCACATCTACAATCCACCACAATTGAGGAGAAATAAACTTAAAATTGCATGTCATCCAATTTCTCCACCATGCAAAGTGTGTGCCATGAAAAATGTGTGGACACTCAACATCTAGCCCATAAGTCGCCATCCTCTCGGGTCGGTGAAGACCACAAATGAGAGACCCGGCTCCGATACCACTTGAAGGGTCGAGATGACGGACTAGAGGGGGGTGAATAGTCCTTTCTAAAACTTAAATGTATTGGCTAACCAAAACAAATGCGGAATAAAACTTATCGGTCTAGCCAAGACTACACCCCTCTAACTAAGTTCACAAGCACCTCACAAAGATCCTAATTAAGCAACTAAAGTGTTTTCCTTAGCAAGAACTCTCCTATTTAATTCTAGAGCAAGGTCACACAACCCTATGTACTAGTACTTTGCAAGCAAGAGGGAGCTCCTACACAATTCTAGTAAGCAAAGCGCACAAAGCCTAAGCTCACTAGCAATGCTCAATAACAAGGCAACCAATGCCAAATTAGAGAGCGCAAATAACTTAGCTACACAAACTAAGCAATGTGACTAACAAGGTTACACAAACCAAATTAGTCACGCAAAGGGAAGCTTCTAGCTACACAAGCAAGAAGACAACTAGCAAACTATACAAGCAAACTAGTTACGAGAGCAACTACACAAGCACAAGTATATATAAAAGTAAATACAAGCTTGTGTTGCACGAAGGCAAACCACCGAGAAGAGTAGACAAGGTTGACACGGTGATTTTCTCCCGAGGTTCACTTGGTTGCCACCAAGCTACGTCCCCATTGTGTCGACCAACACTTCGTGGTTCGACGGCTAATCGGTCACACACCGAGCCTCTCAAAAGGCACCGCAAGAACCCACCATAAAGTGTGGTAGCTCAATGACACGCTCAACTAGAGTTGCTCTTCGCGATCCCCGCGGGGTGAGCACAATCCCCCTCACAAAGCTTCTCCAGAGCCTCGCACAATCTTCTTGCGAGCATCGGCAGAGCCACAAGCCACTAAGCCGTCTAGGAGGTGGCAACCTCCAAGAGTAACAAGCACCACCGGCTTGCAACACGATCACCTAGCGCCACACGATGCAATCTCTCAAAGCAACGCACTAGAATCGCTCTCTCACTCGATCTGATGAACACTATCAAGTATGAGTGAGTTAGAGGGCTCTCAAGCACTACCACATAAGCCACTAAGGCTAAAGTGTGCTCAGCTGCCGGCCATGGCCGGCCAAGGCATCTATTTATAACCCCACGGTCAAATAGAGCCGTTACCCCTTCACTGGGTCCTTTTTGGGATGACCGGACGCGGTGGTCAAAACTGACCAGACGCGGTGGTCAGTAGCGTGCTCCAACGGCTAGTTTTCGCGCGTACAAACTTGTTTTGACCGGACGTGGTGGTCACTAACGGGACCGGACGTGGTGGTCGCAGCGAAACAGCGAACAGAGAGGTTCCAGCAAGCTCCCGAAGTGACCGGACGTGTCCGGTCATCACTGACCGGACTCGCTGCAGCGTACGGTCACTTTCGCCCACAAAAAACACTGACCGGACGCGGTGGTCGCAGCTGACCGGACGCGGTGGTCGAAACTGACCGGACGCGGTGGTCACGAGTCCGGTCAGAGACCACCCTTCGGTAAAACGGCGATATCTCTTTGCTCCGAACTCCGATTTCGATGATCTTGGACATTTTGGAAAGCTTACTCAAAGGGCTACACAACCCACTAAAGCACTTGATCCAATTCACAATGGATCAAAGCAGTATTCCACTCTAAGAGCCATCCTAGTGCCCGAAGAACACCGAAAAACACTTCTCTCTTCTCTAAGTTGATCAACACCAACTCCAACACCTTCTCCTTTGCAAATGTGCCAACACCACCATGTGTACACCACCATGTGCATGTGTGTTAGCTTTTCACAAACATTTTCAAAGGGTTAGGCACTCAACTTGCCTCGCCACTCGGTCCTAACACGTATGCAAAGTTAGATCGCTCAAGTAGCACTAGATGACCGATATGCAAACAAGTTTGCCCCTCTCGATAGTACGGCCATCTATCCTAAACCCGGTCATCAACTTCTCTACACACCTATGACCGGTGAAATGGAAATGCCCTAGGTTATACCTTTGCCTTGCGCATTCCACTCTATCTCCTCCGACGTTGATGCAACACATGCACCAACCATATCACAAATGATATGATCCACTTCATATCATCACGTGATCGTATTGGTTCATCCATCTTGATCTCACTTGCTCTTCACCATTGCCTCGGTCCTTCGGCGCCAAGCCATCATACAACTTGCCCTTCACCCTAGCAACCGGTCCATCAAGCCAAGCCTCATCTTGATCTTCGCCACCTTGGCCACATGACTCCATGTCATGTCTCATATGCAATGAGCTCCTTCATGACACCATCACATGTGGACTAATCTCCTGTGTATCTCACATAACCACATATTAGTCCATCTAAGTTGTCACTCAATTACCAAAACCAAACAAGGACCTTTCAGACGCGTCCCTGAATTCAAGGGTCGACCGGCCCTAGCGCGGAAGCTCCTCCACCGCCCCCACAAGCGCTAGCCCGGCGAAGTCAGGCCACCTAGCCCATGCCTCGCCCTGGTCACCCCCTAACGCCGCAGAGGTATCGGCCTAATCTGAGGCCTCGGCCGTCTCGACGTCCACCTCCTACTTCCCCTTGTCAGCAGGAGTGTCATCGGCGGTGAGGTCGATCAGGGCCGGGGTCAACCCTTGTGGCAGGGCTGGCGCCTCGACTGCTGGCACCATTGCCTGTACGATAGGCGGTGGCACGATCGCCCCCGTTCCGCCTTGATCGCTGGCTCCGTCGGTCGGTCCTGCTACGGTTGTGGCTCCTCCGGCTGCACCGCCTCCTGCCCCGCCTCTGGCAGGGCCTCCACCACCTCCTTCAACTTTTTAGCATTCGCCCACCCCGCATCACGGACGGATGTTCCAGCCTCAGCGGCCTTGAAGATCGCCTGGGTCGACACGGTGACCTAGGCTACGACCCACTAGCGCTGGGCACCTCGAACCCGGCATCGCCCTCGGCTGGCCCTGACCCTCGCGCAGCGGGATCAGAGCCAGAGACCTCCTGGGCGCTTACCCCCATCTAGGCAGCCGCCTCCCACAGCCTGAGCTGCTCCACCATAGCCTGGTACTTGGCTACCCAAGCGGCGGCGGTGGCTGCCATCCGCATCATTACGGCGGCGCCCGACCTAAGCGCCTTCACAGGAGTCAGACCCATGAGCTCCGCCTTACGCTTATGCCTGAGCGACAAACAAATGCGTCAGAACAAAAAATGGGATCACCAATCATGGAAAACAGGACAAAAAACTTACCCAGATAGGGGAACCAGGGGCTTAGACCTCAGCAGGCCAGAACCACCCGGCGGCGCCTACGACGGCCCTACCATCGAGCCTCCTGCTGGCCGGGTGCTCCTCGGAGCCCTGGCTAATGGGGCGTCCAAGGTTCTTTGCGCTGCCGAGGCTAGCTGACCTCGGGTCCTCACGCCGTCGACGGTGCCCCGGCTTCTGATGCCGACGCCGCTGCCCCGACCGCCATCTGAGCCTGAGGTGCTTGGGCTCGCGGGGGCGGCGCCACCGACCCCTCCTGTGGGGCCCCAGACGAGGTGGCTCCTCTCGCTGAAGGCCCCGCTCTGGCCTCTCTCTCTCTCTCCTAGCTCTCCCTCCCCTCAACGGGCGCCGACGCTCCCCTCGACGCCTGGGAGGTCGACCCCCGATGGGCTCCAGAAAGGGCCAAACATTGGGGAGGTGCGCCAGGGAAGTCACGGTGTCATACCGCAACCAAGCGTCATCATCGCCGCTGTCATCGTCCTCCCCCGAGACTGTCTCGGAGGGAGACTCCTCGAGTGGGAGCCCGTCAAGGCTCTGTTGGCGACAACGCTTCTTCAATGCCTCCTGCTTGAGGGCCTTGTGGACTTCACGCTTCTTGGCAGCGTCTTTCTCCTCCTTCTTCTAGGCCGCCAAGAGGCGTCGAGCCTCCCGAGCGACCCGATCTTCCGGAATCGGCGGCCGTGTTTCCTTGACCGCCGATAGATCATGTGGAAGGAATCCAGAAGCAAAATAACTTAACATCATCAAAACAACACTTACTAGGGGCTCGAATCCCTGGGTGGGGCGCATTGGGACCCTGTCGATGTCCTCCTGCCGGAAGCTCCCCACCATCCACCACGCACATCGGGCGACCTCGTCGAGGGAGAGGGACTCGTGTGACATCCTGCTCCCCTCCAATGACGCCTCTGGCATCATCTCGTTGAGCCGGAGCCAGCGCTGCGTCAGCGGTAGCACCCTCCGGTGGTGGAATGCTGCGGCCACCATCCCCGCCGTCTGCCCGCGCTGATGAAGCCTCCTCAGCGCGTCGAGGAGCGGCTCTAGCTTCAGCTTGTCATCTTCAACAATGTCGTACGTCCAGTTCTCCTCTCACGCCATCAGCACCCCGCCGGAGTACTTCGGTAGCTGGTCGCCGTCGTTGCGAAGGTAAAACCAGCCGTCGTGCCAGCCGCTATTCGAAGAGATCAACTGCGCTGGGATGTATTGGTCGCCTCGACCAGACCGGACTTGGAGGGTGCAGCTCCCCGCGTGCACTGCCCGCCGCACCCCTCGCTCGCCCGCCTTCTTGGCGAAGTGCTCCGCCCAAAAGAGGTGGAGCCACAGATTCCACTGTGGCTCCATCCCCAGGTATCCCTCGCATACCACCATGAAAATGGTGGCCTGCGAGATGGAGTTGGGGGCGAGGTGGTGCAGCTCCACCTTGTAGTAGTGGAGGAGCGCCTGCATGAAGGGACTGGCTGGCACGCCGAACCCCCTCTCGTGGAAGGCCATGAAGCTCACCATGTAACCTTCTAGAGGCACCGGTTCCCGGTGGTCAGACGGTAGCACTCTCCACTCCGGCTAGGTCCGACTCGCCCTTGGCCGCAGAAGCCCGTCACGGACCAACTCCTCTAGCTTCCTCTTAGTCACCGAGGAACGGGCCCAAGCGTCCGCGGGAAGGATTTGTCTCTTGCCCGCCATTGCTGTCAGAGGAACGGTGCGGGCAAAGAAATAACGGCGGCGCTGGACGATGGCTGTAGGGCGCAAGATGTCAAAGGGGGCGAAGAAAGGCAAGGAAGGCAAGAGTGCAAAGGGCCTGTAAGGGTAAACGGAACCCCAGGCCTTGCTCTTATACCCTGATGGAAGTCCAACGGGCGAGCAAAAAGGTAGGAACAGTTTTTTCATTCAATGACCTTACCTAACAGCTCCCTCAAAATCCACAGATATGGGCACGTGTCTGCTATACACGCCGTAACCATCGCACCACGCAGCCCACTACCGCACCAATCTCACTTCCCTTCCTGAAAATACGTGCCCGAAACGGATAGGAGAAGGATCCGCGGATGGATATTCCCAAACGCATGTGTAACGAGCTCCAAGCCCGATATAAACCTAGAGGGATCGAAAGCTGGCCCTCGACCAGGGTTCGATAGCTGCCCTCGAGTAACGGAGTCAGGGACGACTAGGGATGCTCCCATATAAGGCCAGGGATTGAGCCACGCTCTCGAAGCACGCCAAGACGTATTCGAGGCTAAAAGAGAAGGTCGACAGAGGAATCCCCTTGGAGGGAGGCATCAAGCCCTCGAATCCCATCACAAGGAATCGAGATCCACAAGACCACTCTTTGGCATTTTTTAGAGTGCCTTCACGGCCGCTAGCCGACTCCTATCGAATGGAGCACGGGCTCTCACTCGAATTCCCCGTTAATAGCTCACCGGAGACTGTCGGAACTCGCCCAAACGAGGGTAGTATGATGTTCCCCACCCCTCCTCCCTTTTTCTAAAAAGGGAGCATGAGGGTCGAACAATAAAAGACGGCCAAGACTCTGATCGACCTCACGCGCACGAGGCTTGGGGGCTCAACCGCAGAAAGCAAAACCTCGAATGGGAAAAGATAGAACACGCCATTATACGAGAGCATTCCTCAATAGAGCATGTAAAAGACCTCGAAGGAGTCAAAATACTCCACCGAGGCCTTGGGGGCTACACCCGGTGGGTGCGCTCACGCGCCCCTGCCGGAAAAAGTTACGATGCTACGACTCTAGTTCATGAACTGCTGAGCCTCTGTGAGAGTGACCCACACTCACCCAAAGGCTCAGGGGCTACTATCAGGTACCTAAAACTAGGGGTACCAATAATCAATGATTAAGAAAAATAAAACACTACACGCAAACGAGACGAGCCAAAATAGCCGACGAGACACCTCGACTGCGTTCCGACTCATACGAGGCTTGCTCGACAGAACGCCTCGACTATGTTCTGACTCGTGTGAGGCACCCTCGACGGAATGCCTCGACCGCGTTCTGACTTGTATGAGGCACCCTCAATAGAACGCCTCGACCGTGTTCTGACTCGCACGAGGCTCGCTCGATAAGGCATCTCGACTATCGGGAAATCTCCGACTCACACGACCTCGGGTCGGACCGCTCGACCCACCTCGTTCACCAACTCTAAGACAAAAGTCAGAGCATTTAATGCAACCACATACTACTTCCTACAATCATGGCTATAGCAGTTACCGACGTAGAAGTAGTACCGATGTCAAATCTTACTTTTTACTACCCATCCCGGGATGGGAGTTGAAAACCTGTCCCTGTACGCACCATACCGTGCACTATTTTGCCACCAATCACCCTCGAGGGAGGATACGATAAGGACCGTACCCCACGATCTCGGGGATTTGGCCTTATCCACCCGTCCTCGACCAGGCCTCAACCCAGCCTCGATGTACCATCGGTCAGCAGGGAGAAAAGGCCAACGTGGCACAGGACTCGGGGTCTTTTCACTGTCTCATCCTCTATGTCACCATGGTGTCCCGGGATGGCCAGCCATTCTTGGGGCACGTCGCTATAGCCACCTCCACAGGGATCAACAAAACTTCACTTCAAAGGCACCCCGGTGTCCCTGCCTCATCTTACCCTATAAAATGGCAGGCTAGGGCTCTAAAAAGGGGAAGCAAGAAAAGGCAGAAGAACAATGAACCACAGACAACGAAAAACCAATCTCCTTTTGTACTCTCATTTTTCCTTTGAGACCTAGGCTCGGTTCCCTCGCTCACAGCTTGTAACCCCTACGCAAGCACTTAGGTGCAAGAAAATACAATACTCCCCCTCCCCGCTGGACGTAGGGCCTTCCTTTGCCCAAACCAGGATAAACCTTTATGTATCCTCCTTGCATCACCATCCAGATTAGGGACACGCAACATTTGATTCACTCGTTGGCTTAGGACCCCCACAGGACTGAACGCCGACACAGAGCACGTCTCCTCCATTTACGCCGATGAGACAGCATTAGTCTCAACGCTGGTTTTTACTATACATGTTAGCTCCATGTTGGTATTTATTAACGCGAACAGAAAAGATCCGTAAGCGCATGAATACCGTTGTAACTTTCACCCGGAGGGTTTTAAATATCGTATCCATAGGGAAACGTGTGAGTCAACTATGTGTTCTAACTTAACCAAAAAAGGTGAATGAGTTGGAAATATAAATAAGGTGGGAACAACTAAAGTGAAAACAAGACTAAAACATAGGAGAGGATTAATCTAGTATGGGGTCGATAGTAGGAGTATAGAGAGGATAACTCGATCAGGATTTCTACTTCTAACTTGGGCAGTCCACATCTTCTACTATTCAACTAGGGAATTACTATAGAAGACCAAAAATAGAGTATGAATCTACCATGTAATTATATATCCTGCTAGGCCTACAGACGGGAGGTGGACTATAGAGGACTCAACGAAGCTGTCACCTTCGTGATCTACCACCGATCCAGAATATACGGTGCATCTACGAGTAACCCTAGTCTAAGCACCACGCTTATACTATGAACTATACTCTAACCTAGTCGACTAGATTAAAGCGCTCAAAAGAGACTCGCAAACTAGAAGAATAATATAAACATGAATCTTACTTGAATCAGAAGTTGATTGCCAGAGCCTGAGCCATCTCAGGAGCAAGCCCACGTAGAGCCCGATCCCACCGAAGTACAAGTTGTTGAAGAGGCACCGACAGGCTAGCACCTCCTCCAAACTCCTCCCTCGCTCTCTATCTCTCTACTATCTAGAAGTCTAGATCCATTCGAGGGACACCTCACTTCCCCAAACCCTAGCTTTTCTCTTGAAGGTGATTATGATGATGGAGATGCTTGAGGGGGGTCTGCCCCTGCTTATATAGCCCAGTGGGGTGAACCATAGCCCTCGGATCAAACTGACTTGAAACAATGGTTGAGATGTGTCGTAGAAGTCGGTTGGAGGCCGTCGGACGAAGTGTGCTGACAGGTGGGCCCAAAGCAGGCCGGTCGGCCTTACATGTGGGGCCGACCAGCCTAGCTTAATGCTAGGTGGGCCGCTCTTATGGTGGGTCGATAGATCTATTCGTTAGCTTTCTATAGAGTCCTAGATCACTGAAAACAGAGTCCGGATGAGGGAGATATGCCCAAATTACTCTGGACTACTTTGGAGGCCCATTTGCAATCTTCCGGGAAGGCGTAACTTTGTCGTCTGGACTTCAATTTGGGTAACCAAAACTTTATTTCATGTGTCTCGATGAGCTCTTCTATTTGGTGATTCTGGTCCTTTTCCAGTTTAACCCCTATAAAACATAGATTCACCAAAACTCATGGAACTCGTTAGTTTCAAACCCTACAACTATGTTTTGTGGTTCATATCATGTCATATCAAGCAATAGTTGATGGATAAAAATGAGCATTAGTGCCTGTCAACAAGTTCCCCAAGCTTACCCTTTGCTAGTCCCTGAGCAAAGCTAATCTCAACAATGGATCAGGAGTTGCTTCAATGCTTTCACGCCTCAAAAAGTACATATGCGTTCAAACAAGAATTCTCCTCCGGATTAGAGCAAACCATTATAACTTCAAACTTACTCATTACCTTCAACTATGGAGCTTTTGGCCTTCACTTAGGTCTTGAGTAGTTGAAAGACAGAACAATCAAGTTAAGCACTACGTCTCAAGTCCTTCGATCAACCTTCATTCTAGAGTTTTTGTATATTTTTAAAATAAAACTTAGAGATTCCTTTTGTATGATCCTTTCTGGTCTCTCATATTTGGTATTTTTGGATCCTTTCCTAGGCAATGATGATGGTTTGCCTTCTCTCTTTCACTTAGAATTTGTGATATTTTTGGAATAAGGCAGAGTAACATCATGCCTTCTCTCTCACCCTATAACTAATAAGCTTATATGGAGCTGAGGGTGGTTTAAGGATGTAGCATACTTACCTTGCATGTATTGCCTAGTCAAAACCGGGATCCACAGAGGGGAGACCATACCCTTAGATCAAGATGTCCATGTGTATGGAAATATTTGGTGGCTAACCTAGTTCTACTTTGCTCCTAGAGAGACTGCCTCCAACTGAAGAATTTATGAAGAACTTTGTTGTGGAGGTCCTAGGATATCTTCTTTCTTCTTTCTTTGCTAACAATGATGAACCTCTAGGCATAGAGACCATAGACTTCTCTTCTTCTTTTTTATTTTTTTTCTTTCTTTTCTTTTTTTACAAAGGATCTCCTGCCTCTTACTTAGGATACAATGAACTTGGAGATGAGATAAATCACAATCTTAGAGCATTTATTTAGAAACCTAACAATCTTTTTAGATCTTCTCCCAGTGTAGGAGATAGATTTTTGGGTGGAAAGACATGTTTTTATGTAATCCTAGGGTAGGAGCAGCAGGATATATGTGGGTGTAAGTGATCTTGATCTTGGGAGCATGACTATCCTCTCGACAAGGGTCTCACATGGGCTGACCAAACTCAACACAAAGCAAGCAACATATGAGCTGGTTTTCCTATTCTAGCAAGCATGTATATATGGTTGTGGTAGGAATTAAAGCTCTCGTCATATAGGAATTCATCATGTGGCAATTTTTAAGTCTTTCAAAAGATAAATCTCTAGAACTCAAGTGTCACTAGGAACAAGATAAACAACAGCTCAAACCTTCTCATATCATATCCGTCAACTACCTAGACTTAGATCAAGCATTCACTACCCACAAGTTTCAGGTTTAGAGTAAATCCTAGGTCAAAACAATCATTTCCAAAACTCGGGAGAGTTCGAGGTTGAAAACTAGGCACTTGAAAGGAATTACGGTAGAGCAACTATTCATCATTTCCATAACAGAGATTATTCTGAGTGCTCTCTATTCACAAACTGATTCAAGCAAACTTGACACACTCTAACTAACACACATTATTATGAAATAGCACAATATAAAACAAATATTCGACTAGATAAAGTAGACATAATAAAAATCCATAAATATTAAAAAGTATGTCTCCTAACCATAATTATATAAGTGTGAACCTTCATGTGCTCACTATTTTTTCTTTCTTTTTGAGTTTATTTATAAAAAGAAAACTTTAAGGGGTTAAAGATACTTACCTGGAATACATGGGGGTGCCTTCCCCAAGCTAATTGTTGACGTAGTCGTTCGATCTTGCAATGTAGCACACTGGCAGTGGAGATGTACGTCTTCTGTCAGATCATTGATTGATGTTGATGACTGATGAGACAGTGCTCCAACAATGGATAGAGCATCCACTTGCTTATCAGCTCTTTTTGGTCCTTCAAATCCTGTGAAACTCAAATAGACAACAAAACTTGTGAAACATGTTAAGCATTAGTGGTTTGGCCACTTAAGCCTCAGTTGTCCAAAGCTTTTCTTCTAGGCAGAGTTTAGTGGGATTTCTTTCTTAATATTTTTGTATTTTTATATTTTCTATGATGCAAAAGAAAATACAATAGGATGAATGCATGCATATTTATTTATTTTTTTGCCACCACGGTGAATATTCCTATGGGTTTTTTACACACCACAAAATGATCCACATGGGGCTTTAGGATTTATGATGCAGCAAATAATATATATATTTTTTATAATGCAATGCTAATATAGGAAAGTAAATATGCTAAAGGAAAATGATTATGCAGAAAAGATAAATATGGATAACTACCGATTTTACCTCCCGACGAGGGTTCATTATTTTAAGTCCTCTGAACAGGACTTCTCACCATGTTCATTTCTTAGGTGCATCATTTTGATCCCAAGAAGGAGACCTTGAAGACTGCACTTCTTGATATGGTGTCACCCATGTTCTTCGTTTATCCTGCAAGTTGAATTGAAGCATTAATTGTGGAAGCTGGCAGCATCTTCCTTGTAGATGCAGGACCTTCACTTGTAGAATTTAGGAGTTGACCAACTCCATGTTTTGCTCAAAGTGTGTCCTGCTCATAAAGACAAGGTAGAAATCAAGTGCATGGGCTCTGTTGGTGGAAAAACACCAACAGAACCAAAAGTTTTGTTCATTCTTCTCTAACCTTAGTCATGGCGAACAAAATAAAGCTGATGTTATGGGTGATAAGATCAGAAGATGAGCATTGGTGTGAATATGCAATATTTTTAGCTCATTTGGTTAAGACAGTGAGATCAAGAGAGTGAAGCTAAGAACAAAGATTAAAGAACTGAACATGTTAAGTTGATTAGGTTGGATCAAGCGAAGTTGTAACTTAAATGTGTTGGGTTCTTCATTTATGTGCATACTAGGATCGAGAAAATCTTTTTGAATAGTGATTATGTACCTCAAGATGTTACCTTTGTCATTGAAGAGTGATGGTACTGAATCACCCTGTGGAAGCTTCTCTTGCCCAGCAGGTTCTGCTCATGAATGTCTTGTCTTCACCATCTTTTTGTTCTCCTGATCTTGACATTGTTGTCGGTCCTTGTGCTCCCCTCATTGTCTGGAGGGTTTCTCCATGATGGTCTTTGTCTTGAAGAGGCTTGGTGGAGATTTGTTCACCTTCTTCCATGGAGTGAGTGCTTTGATTATAGATCTAATTTCATGGCACTTATCTTCTTGTTCCATGGATCTCTTCATGATGCGTGAGCTATGTTTCCCTAGTGCAAAGTTGTTGAAGTTCATGTATCTCTTTTCTCTCCATGTGAGTTCATCTCAGGACTTCCCAGATTGACTTTTGAAAGTATTTGTTTTATATTGTGCTATTTCATAACAATGTGTGTTAGTTAGAGTGTGTCAAGTTTGCTTGAATCAGTTTGTGAATAGAGAGCACTCAGAATAATCTCTGTTATGGAAATGATGAATTGTTGCTCTATCATAATTCCTTTCAAGTGCCTAGTTTTCAACCTTGAACTCTCTCGAGTTTTAAAAATGATTGTTTTGACCTAGGATTTACTCTGAACCTGAAACTTGTGGGTAGCGAATGCTTGATCTAAGTTTAGGTAGTTGATGGATATGATATGAGAAGGTTTGAGCTATTGTTTATCTTGTTCCTAGTGACACCTGAGTTCTGAAGATTTATCTTTTGAAAGACTTAAAAATTGCCACATGATGAGTTCCTGTATGACGAGAGCTTTAATTCCTACCATAGCCATATATACATGCCTGCTAGAATAAGAAAACCAGCTCATAGGCTGCTTGCTTTATGTTGAGTTTGGTCAATCCGTGTGAGATCCTTGTTGAGAGGATGGTCATGTGAAGCGCCCCTAGGTAACCAGGAACTTAAATGTGATACAATACTAGTCCCAGGAGGCTAGTAACACATTTATTACATCAGATAGGTCTCATTGCAGTAGTCTCGACAAGCGTGGACAATGAAGACATGCCACGATTAAAAGTAACCACAACACAATACAGGTTCAATAGACCCAGAAAGATGTCTCGCTAATACATATTATCTGACGGATCCCAATGCCACAGGCTTAGTTGGGTGCAGACATGACCTTATTCGTACGCCACGTCAGGATTGAAGTTCGGATCTTCCTCTGTTCAACAAAGCAAGAGTGAGTACAAAGTACTCAGCAAATCCAACCTTACCCTACGGAATGGGATATCAGTATATGCATATGGATAAATCAAGGATAAGGCTTGGTTTATTTGCATAAAGCTATCTTTTTACACATGTAGGGTTTCATTTTATAAATACCTTTGAAAAAGACATATATTTTTCATATATAATAGTATTTCTAAAAAAAGGGGGTTGATCACAATTTTAGGTGTTGTTGAACCCTCTGTTCCCGCAATATATGGCAGACAACCATTCATTTCCAAAATCACACTCACTCTCATGTTTTCACTCATCCCAACCCATCGAGTTGTTGAAACCAAACCATAACTCATCCGATACTGCGGACATGTCTATCCAGATAAATTTTACACTCTGTAGAGGTTGTACACTTTCCCCACAAGTAGGATACCGTAGCTTAACACCGTCGTGTAAGCATAGATCCATCAAAGCCATTACCCTCCATAGCTAAGTAATGGCGCTCACCACGGGATCACTAAGGCCACATCTCATAATAAAAATAATTTACAAAGCTCTTTACATTTCATACAATATCCATCAATTTCCACATACATCTCTTAGTGTCCCGTTGCACACCTGCCTCTAGGTGCTTGCCATACCAACTAGAGGGATTTAGACTAAGCCTTTCCCATGCAAGGCGAGTGGTTGTATGAAAATGAGTTAGGCAAGATGAATCATTAACTCAGTCCTTAATTGAGACAAGGCGGATATCTTCATGCTTAACCACAAAAGGTACAAGCCCAACACCACGGCATCCCACAAAAGGAACACCGATCCGACCCATCTCTAGGATAATCACCATCTATAATTTGATCATTAACCCTTTCATCATACCCATAATTCATTTCCACAACTCACACAGTTTTTCTTTCAAAAACATTGTATTTGAGGAAACATAGTAATGAGTATCCATGATGGGTATCAAATCCTAAGCATACTAAATAATTATATTTTACCACACCATATTATTTGTCCCTAAGTTTGAACAAGACAATTATCAGGTAATATCAATTCAAGGATGGTTACTCAAACGGGTCTTAACCAAGCAGCGAAAATACTTCATACGTATAATCGTACATGCAATATTTAAAACGGCTTCTACGGGTCGTGTTTAAAAATAAGATCAACATGCATCAAAGGGGAATAGGCTAGACTTGCCTCCGTCGGCGTCCTCGGCAAATTCCTGCTAGCAGTCCGGTTCCTCGGCGTCGAACTCGTGGTGCTCGCTCCAACGTCCTCGTTCTCCGGTTCGTTCACTCCGTCAGCTAAAAGTACCCAACAAGCACAACAGACAAACAAGCACAGATAAATAATCACATAAATTCAAATGAGCTCTAAAAATCATGAAATTTATATGAGAGATAGATCATGATTTAAGATGAATTTAGAAAGAATAATATTTGGAATCGGAGTTGGCATGTGGCTCTGCAAGATGGCTGAATTTTAATCATGCGGAAAAGAATAATGCGCAATTAAGGAATGGGTGATCACGTGGGCATTTGGCTTGGCTGGTAGTGCATGATGTATACTATACGTGTGCTATTTGGATGGAGTTTTAGCTTAGGACCCACACGTCATACACCCATGCATGGGAAGGGAGAGAGAAAAGCTAGCAAGGTTCTTCTTGCTTCTTGCATGGACGACACCATGGTTGAGCTCGTGGAGCTCAGGAGCGGCTCGGTACAGGCAAGGACAAGGAAGAAAGTAAAGAGAAGACCACAGGGAGAGTGGAAAGAGCAAGGGGATGCTCATGGGCTGCTCACCTCTTCGTGCGACGACCGTCGAGCCCAGCTCGTGCGTACGGCCGTATACGGTATACACGAGGCAAGTGAAGCGAGAGCAGGCAAGTGAGTGGTGAGCTGAGTGTGCTGCTATGGAAGAGCAACCATGCGTGCCTTTTTATAGTCCAGGAAGTAGGGATGTGCCACTGGCTTGCTTGCTTGCCTCCAATGGCAACGCTATGGTCGGATGCTTGGGCAGTGCGGCGCGTAGCGAGTAGATGCTTAGCATGCAAATGGACGGTGCCAAACCTTGCATGGTGGTCGGTGCCTAATTTTGCATGGTGGTCGGTGCCTAATTTGCATGCATGCATGAGCTATCTGTATGTGTGTACGTGTGGGTGCACTGCTGACACTTGTTTGCTTGTGCTTTACATGCTGGTGGTACATGCATGTTGCATGTGTGCCTTGCTTGTTTACGTGGTAAATGGTAAAAATGAATATTGCCTCGGTGGGTGCTTTGTCTTGCTTCATTTGCCGTGTATATACGAATGTGTTGTGGCCATGCATGGAGGAGAAAGATAGAGGGAAAGGTGGGAGGTGTGACCTGCTGTCATGGCGGCGTGCGAGCTGCCCTAGTCGGCGAGGGGGGTCCGAGCACGGGTGCGTGATGCGGCGATGGTGGTAGGGTCGGCGCATGCGTCGCTATCGGGGCATCGAACGAAGCGAGCGAGCGAGAGAGAGAGGGATGGGGAACGGGCGGGTAATGCCACGGTGCATGATAAATTGAAGAGAGGTAGCTAGGGATGGATATAAGATGGATAAGATTTAGAAGGATCTAGAGCTCAGATGACTTATAGTTTTTGAAATGCATTCGAAAATAATTTTTAACACGAGTGATTTTTGAATGTGAATTTTTGGGTTGTTACAAACCTACCCCACTTAAAATGAATCTCGTCCTCGAGATTCGCCTGGTTTCAAAACAGATGGGGAAACTCCTTTCTCAAGGCATCTTTTCTTTCCCAGGTTGCTTCTGCTTCAGTATGTCTACTCCACTAAACACGACAAATTCAGACGGTTGTCGTTCTTGTTTGCTTGGTGACTGTGTCTAATATTTTTATTGGCACTTCTTGATACCTTAGATCATCTTGTAAATCAATAGTATCTAGTGATATTTGTTCCTCTGGCACCCTAAGACATTTCTTCAATTGGAAGACATGGAATACATTGTGTATATCTGACATTTCTTCAGGTAACCGAATACGATAAGCTATAGCTCCAATTCTTTGCAGCACTTGATATGGTCCAATATACCGGGGTGCTAGCTTGCCCCTAACTTGAAACCTTTGAGTCCCTCGAATTGGGAAAACTTTGAGGTACACAAAATCTCCAACTACAAAGCTTAGCTCTCTTCTTCTTTTATCAGAATAGCTCTTCTGACGTGATTGTGCTTCTTTCAATTTTTCTCTGATCTCTGCCACACAGTCTTCTGCTTCTTTTATGAGGGGAGGCTTAAGCAAGGTCTGTTCTCCAACCTCTGACCACATCAATGGGGTCCTACATTTTCTTCCATACATGGCTTCAAAAGGTGACATACCTAAGCTAGCTTGATAGCTATTATTGTATGAGAACTCTACATAAGGCTCTTCTCCCAATCTTTACCATAGGTAAGCACACATGCTCTCAGCATATCTTCCATGATATGATTTACTCTTTCGGTCTGATTATCTATCTAGGGGTGATAGGCTGAGCTAAAATCTAGCTTGGTGCCCATGGCTTCATGCAGTCTCTTCCAAAACTTAGAGGTGAATTGAGTACCTCGGTCAGATACAATCTTACTTGGCACACCATGTAGTTTTACTATATTATCCACATATAACTGTGCTAGCTTGTCTCCACTATACTTGGTGCGCATAGGTATAAAGTGAGCAACCTTGGTAAGACGGACCTCTATTACCCATATTGAATCATTCCCTTTCTGAGTTTTGGGTAATCCATTCACAAAATCCATGCCTATCTCATCCCACTTCCAAACTAGAATAGGCAATGGCTATAGCAAATCTGCTGGTTTCTGATGCTCTGCTTTAACCCTTTGGCACACATCACATTGTGCAACAAATCGTGCCACATCTGCTTTCATACCATTCCACCAATATCTTTCTTTTAGGTCCATATACATCTTGGTGGCACCAGGGTGGATAGAGTATGCTGAGTTATGAGCTTCATCAAGGATTAGTTCTTGAAACTTCCCTACCTTGGGCACACAAATCCTATCCTTATACCACAAGGTTCCTTTGTCATCCACTTTGAAGTATGGGGCTTTATTTTCTCTAGTTTGCTCATGAATCTTCATCAGATCTTTATCCCTATGTTGTGCCTTCTTAATTTCTTCCTCTAGAGTTGGTTGCACCGTCACACTGCCATTTTGTGGTTGGCATACTATGTGCATGTTCAACTGTACTATCTCTTCTTGTAGATGAGTGTTTTTGGACACTAACTGTTGACCATATGATCTTCTACTTAGGGTATCTGCTACCACATTGGCCTTCCCTGGGTGGTAATGAATCTCGAGGTTGTAATCCTTGATTAACTCCAACCATCTTCTTTGCCTTAGGTTCAAGTCTGACTGAGTGAAGATATACTTCAAACTCTTGTGATCCATGTAGATTTCACACTTGTTTCCAATGAGATAGTGTCTCCAAATCTTGAGAGCATGCACTACAGCTGCTAACTCTAAATCATGGGTAGGGTAATTTTGCTCATGAGGTCTAAGCTGCTGGGATGCATAAGCTACAACCTTTCCTCCTTACATGAGAACACATCCTAAACCTTGTCTTGAGGCATCACAATATATGATGAAATCTTGGTGAATGTCTGGTAAAGTTAACACTGGTGATGTTGTCAATCTTTTCTTCAATTCTTAGAAACTCTTCTCACATGACTCTGTCCAAGTAAATTTGTTATCTTTTCTGAGAAGCTTTGTCATGGGTCTGGCTATCTTGGAAAATCCTTCTATAAACCTTCGGTAATATCCAGCTAATCCAAGAAAACTTCTGACTTCACTAACATTTGTGGGTTGTTGCCAATGAGAGACAACTTCTACTTTCTCAGGGTCCACTGCAACTCCTTCCGCTATCAGGATATGACCTAGAAATGCAACTTTCTCAAGACAAAATTCACACTTGCTGAATTTGTCATACATCTTTTGTCTTCTTAGCTTTTCCAGCACTACTCTCAAGTGTTGCCCATGTTCCTCAGCGCTCTTAGAGTAGATAAGTATATCATCAATGAAGACTACAACAAACTTATCTAGCTCCTCCATGAATACCTTGTTCATGAGGTTCATGAAATAAGCAGGGGCATTGGTTAATCCAAAGAACATCACTGTAAACTCATATTGCCCATATCTTGTTACAAAGGCTATTTTAGGGACATCACTGTTCTTGATCTTGAGTTGGTGGTAACCTAATCTCAAATCAATCTTGGAGAAATACTTGGCTCCTTTAAGCTGATCAAAGAGGTCATCTATCCTTGGTATGGGATATTTATTCTTGATGGTGACTTCATTTAGGGATCTATAATCCACACACATTCTCATGCTTCCATCTTTCTTCTTTACAAACAGGACTGGGGCTCCCCATGGTGAAGAACTAGGACCGATATAACCTTTCTATTGCAATTCTCTCAATTGCTCCTTTACTTTCGCTAACTCTGCAGGGGCCATTCTGTAAGGTCTCTTGGCTATAGGAGCAGTCCTAGGGATAAGATTAATGATGAACTCTATATCCCTATCTGGTGGCATTCCAGGTAGTTCCTTAGGGAATACATCAGGGTATTGTTGCACTACTGGCACTTCTTCTATGGTCCTTGCATCTAAGTTGAAGACCATTGGGTTGACTTTAGATCCTTGGGTTTGGCATTTCACCTTAATCCCTTCTTGATTAACTAATGATACTTCCTTAGTGGCACAACTAATAACTCCATTGTGTCGTGTTAACCAATCCATTCCAAGGATAACATCTATTCCTTTAGACTTGAGCACTACTAAGTCTGCTAGGAAAACTACCCCACTTAAGATGATCCTTACATTTAAACAACCTAGATGACATTTGATGTCAGACCTAGGTGTTTGGGTTATTAGGGGTAACCTTAGTAGTACTATGGGTATTTTATGCTTCTTAGCAAAACTTGATGATATGAATGAATATGATGCTCCAGAATCAAACAATACTGTTGCAAGTACTGAGTTGACTAAGAACTGACCAAGTACCACTCTTGAAGCAGTCTGAGCATCCTAAGCATGAATGTGGTTGACACAAGCTTGGCCATAGGATTGCTGAGGTTGCTTCACCATCTGGCTGTTGTTGGTGGTGTTGGTGTTGTTACGAGGAAAACCACGGTTGGCTCCAGACACTGCGGTCTGGGTCCATTAACAGTGTGACACTACTAGGTTGTTCTTATAAGGACAGTTGGCGATGTAGTGTCTAGTCTCATGGCAATGAAAGCATTCTTTGCCATTGTTGGTAACTTGACCGATGTTGTTTTGTTGGGTCTTGCCATAAGTCTGATTATGATAAGTTGTCTTGGCCTGATATGATGGCTGCATCTGGTTAGAGGCACTGGCAGGAAAGCAAAACTGCATTGGGGCTTGAGTTCGCTGGCTTGGTTGGCTAAATGTTTTCTGCCTCTGTGATCTAACTCCTTCTTGAACTTTGCGCTCTAAGAACTTGCGCTTGTTCTCCTTTCTTTCTTCAATTTTGGCCACATCAGTCAGAATGGTTCGGTTCATCAAGGTGTTGAAGTATGGATAGATCTGTGGGGTCATAAGAGTCCTCAACTCACAGGTCAGTCCTTCTATGAACTTTGTCTACTTCTTGGCATTAGTGTTGACTAATTCTGGGCCATAGCAAGATAAATCAGTGAACTGAAAGATGTATTCACTCAGAGTTTTGCTTTCTTGCTTCAATTTGCGAAATTCATCAGCCTTCAACTTCATGATTCCATCTAGAATGTGGTACCGACAGAATTCTTCCACAAATTCTTGCCATGTGATAGTATTGGCATTCTCCACAGCTCCACTATAGGCTTCCCCACCATGAAAGGGTGATTCCTGTCAGCTGGTGAGTTGCTAACAGAACTCTATCCCTTCTATTGTAGTGGATTGTGTCCAACTTCCTTTCAATGACCTTAAGCCAATCATCTGCTTCCATGGGGTTGTCAGATCCAACAAAGGTGGGTGGCTTAAGCCTCATAAACTTAGTCATTTTGTCCTGGACTCTAGCTCCACGGTTATTCCTAGGGTGGTTCATGCCTTGGGCTAAAGTCTCCAAAAGGCGGGTTTGAGTTGTCATGACTTGTGCTAAGTCAATTGCTAGAGGAGGGGGCAACTCATCTTCTCCATTGTGGTTCCCAGTCTGACTCACTTCATCTTCACGGACACCATCAACATTTGCATTGGCTTGACTATCAACTGGATTTTGACTTTGCCTGCTAGCTGCACGACCACTTGGTTGGGGGCGAGTAGCTGGCTTCAGAGGCATCTGTTGGTTGAGATGAGGAGGAAAGCATTAGATAAGTGTTAGATCTATTGAGTGATGTTTTGTTTATTAAGGCGATATATTTTTATAAAAAAAGTACAAGTTTTTAAGACTTGCTATCCCATAAGGGAACACACATAGAGCACTCAATTAGCACAACCAACAAGCACAAATATATATTTTGAATAGGAGGGTGGTTTACAACATAATAAAAATATGCGTGCTACAATATGATTCATCTCCTTTGGGGTAAACAAAAGTGAAGTAAACTTCACTTTCCCAAGATAAAAGGAGGAACTGGGTATAACTAATCTTCAACTTTCTTGAACTGAATGGCTTCATTCCCTTGGTGTTTGAGAAGGATCATTCTTTCATCAACTATGGTTCTTCCTTTGGAATAAGAGGCGGGTCGCCGTCATCTTTTGGTGGTGTGTCACACCCGGTTTTAAGGACAAAACCAGACATACACCATATGTGAAATAAAGAAGACAAATCTCACATATAGCCACAGATAAGTGTAATATCAAAAGACAAATGCTTAATATTCATAACTCAATAGTATAAAGTATACCTTAAAGAGCAACACAGCGGAAAGACAACTCCGAGCACCGGGTGCAACCTTCACTCCAGGATCAAACTAACTGGTTGATCACAAGCCTAACAATTCCAGAATCTAACAGTCTGGTACCCTTTCTGAGATGTGGGGAAATAGCAAGAGTGAGTCCATGTCGAACTCAACAAATATAACATGGGGTTCATGCAGCTCAAAAGGTTTGACACGGGTTTACTGCAATAGCTTTTAGTGAGTCATCTTTTAGCAGTTGAGTAGCAACAAGTTTACCACAATCCCAAATAACCTCATGATCATGTAAACGAGAATAATGTATAGCAAGAAACAATAATCATTAGTGAGCTTTAATATCATCAGTATTATCATTACCATCAGTGTCCATCATTTATTCTGTAAGGGTCCAAGGCCACTCGTGACCGTGAGCATGGCTGTTATAACAGTTTTACACTCTGCAGAGGTTGTACACTTTCACTGTGAGTCGTGATTTACCCTTTCGCCCGAGGTAGCTAATCTCTTGACCCACTTCTAAGGAAGGTCGGCAGGGTTCACTATGAAGTCTTTCAAAGGTTCGTCTAACAAGTTAGGGCCATTAGATTCACTCGGCAAACAGATGTAGAGCCCCCCTTCCAAATGGCACAATAACGCGCAGCCTATACACATAAGGACAGATGCCGCACTATACCCGATTCGTCAAGCCGTTCGTACGCCATGAAGGTTACCACTAACAAGCTAGAAAAGGTCCTCATACTTGACTAAAGCTAGAGCCATATAGCCCTCACAGTTGTACTGTAAGTCCCGGATGTTCGCTTACAGATAAGTCCTTAGGGAGAGAAACTAGAGCACCAAAAATACCCCATGCTCTAGCCCCCTTGAGCCATGTTGCTATAAAGCATCTTTTAAACGTTTATTGCATATACCATTAGTCAAGTTACAGATCATAGTTATTTATCTTGAGCACTAGCATAAATACTACTCAATGCAATATCCCATGGTGTCAAGGTACAAGATACAAAAACTAGGATATCCTTAGTGGTAACAAGGTAGACACATGCACATGAATTAAGTATATTAAAGGTGAATAGGAAACAAGGATAATCCCATGTTATACTTGCCTTAAACACCGATCCTTCGGTAAGCTTTAATCTTCAACGTTCTTCTTCTTCTTCTTGATAACCTCGTATATCTCACCGACTGGACGAAATCATAAATCACCACACACGTATCCATACAATCATACACGAAGCAAACAATAGATCTAAATTAGAACAGTACACCAAACATATGAAACAACATGTGAAAAGATTTTAAAGAGGTTCTACACATTGCTATGAACACACAGGCGCGAAAAGCACTCTAATCAAAGCTACGGTTGAAAAGATACATCTACCGAAAGATTTGCTCATAGGAGAAAATATAAAACTATTAGCTTCATGTGTTTTAATTATATAATAACATATATAAGATATTTTATAGATACTATATATGGAATTAAGTCAAATTTAGATTCAAATTATAAAACTAAAGTAAAACAATTCATATTTTATTTACAAAACCCAGTTGCATAATTATTAATCAAGATATGATTTAAACAAATAAATTTCAGAATTAGTAATATGGTAAATACCGTCACTAACGCGTAGATCTCATTGCTATGAATCTAACGCAACTCGAATGAGCTAAAATGGATCTAAAACGTAGAAGATATGATTTAAACAAGATCTACTTTATTAAAGTAATAGATTAAATCTCACATCGGAACTTAAAGATAGAAAACCTAACCAACAGTAGCACTAACAGTTTAACAAGTTTGTAAAACTCTTCTACACGTTACTACGATCACATAGACATAAAGATCACGAAATTTGGATTTAAAACGTAAAAGTTATGAGTTTTCTAAGATTTCCTATAGATAAATAATTACTTTAATATAAACTCGAAAATAAATTATCTCAAACCTACTGTACAGTTCTATCATCATGTAGAGCTCGCAAATACGAATCTAACGCAATTTGAATGGATCAAATCGGAGTTAAAACGGATAATTTATGACTAAAACTAACTCAGTGGCAAAACTGTAAATATCAGAAAACGTATTTTTCTTTTTCCGAAACGAATTACGTTTTCAATTAATCAAAACGTATTTTCCGGTTTACGCTTTGGACCGCGGGTTCGATAACACAAAAGTTCAGGGTCTCTTTTACAAAAGTTCACGTGAACCGGTATCATTAAATAAGATCCGTCCGTTCTAGATTGGACGGTCCAGATCAAATCGGGGTAAAACCCGGCGGCGCTTTCACCGGAGAAGGTGACCGTGCGGTGGCGCCATGACCGGCATCGCCCGAACTCGCCGGAGCTTGCGAAGATGATCATCCCGAGCGCCATTCGCCAAACTGAAAACACCGAAAGAAAGAGCGCATCCGTGCGACCTTACCCTGCGTGAAGATAGGGCCGGGGACGAACGGAAATCGGCGGCTAGCTTGCGGTGGCGGGTATGGCGGCGGTGGCACATGCGGTGGCTCGACGAGACGACCAAAACGGCTCAAAAGGGATGGGTTGGATGCGGAATAGCACAGGGGTCCCATTTTTATAGCCCGGAGGCGCGAGGAAACAAGGAAAGGGAGGGATTCGAGATGGATTCGGTGCCGATAAACATGGAAAGGGAAGCCGGCGTTCGGCGTGGGGAAGAAGATGAAGGTTGAGCCGCTGACGCGTGGGCCCCGGATGTCAACGTCACGCCGGGAAGAAGGAAGGCACGCGCGCGATGCTGGGCCAACAGGCCGTGCCTGGGCTCGGCCCATGCGGGAGAAGGCGGGCGCGGGGAGGTAAGCGGGCCGCGGCAAGGCAGGCTGAGACGGGCCGAAATCCGGAATAAGCCGACTTTTCTTTTCTTTTTCTTTTTCCAATTTTTCAAAGCAAATTTTCAAAAGATTTTCAAATCCAAATTTGAATTTAAATCAAACCACTCATCTCAAAAATTTAAATGCAACAGCATGAGTGCACAAACATGTTTCTACTCTTATATTTGATTTTAAATTTATAAAAATTATTCTTATTCTAAATTTGCATGCTTCACAAAAATAAATATAAAAATCATATTTTTTCTATTTTTCTTCTTTTCAAATTTTTAGGGTGTTACAATTCTACCCCCCTTAAAATGAATCTCGTCCCGAGATTTGGAAGATGATGACAAAAGAGATAATGACACTTTGTCTTTATTTGATCCTCATTTTCCAAATTACTCTTTTCGCTCACAGTCATGAGACAATTTCTCATATACTGACTAACTAATCTGCCTAAGCATGATCATCTCTCCTATTGAGCTCCTCCAAAGTTATTTGTTCCTCTGCTATGACTTCAGTAAACTCATGGTCCACTTTGCTATCCTTGGTGTACCTATCTTCTAATTGATCATTCTCATCTTCCTCAGGTAAAAGTCGACCACCTTGATACTCAATTCTTTTCCCTGACGGTGTTGTTAAGAGCATTGTGCACTGAGTACCATGAATCACTCCTTTGTGTGCACAGAGCCATCCATTACCAAGAACCACGCAAATTTTAAGTGATTCCAACACAATGAGTGTCGCGGTGAAGTTTTCCTTGTTTATGACAAGACTGACATTCGGGCATATCTGATCTGTCTGCATTTCTCCCACTGGGGTTTGAACTAGCAAAGGCCTCCTCATTGGACACTTCACCATCTTGCACGTCTCTTCCATATCGGTGGAAATGAAAGAATGCGAAGCACTAGGGTCAAATAAAGCAAAAACTTGTACTGAGCTTACTTGAATATAACCACCCACCACTTTGGTAACTCCATGAACTTTATCCATATCCTCATTGCTCAGTCTTCCATTGACATAGTTTTGCTGCGCTTTGCTTCCTTGAGCAGGCTTCTTATGGGCTTTCCTTTTTCGCTTTCGTTGTTGTGGATTCTGACTTAGTTCACTCCCAACTTGCTCTTCAACATTGTTGTTTTGATAGTGCTCGGCTTCATCATACCCATAACATCCTTCAATGGCAGAAACATCAACCTTTTCCCACATATCAGTGCGAGACGTCATATAGGGCTCCTGAGTCATGAGACACTACACTTCCTGTCATCAAGTGACCAACATCAGCAACACGAGCAAGTATAGATGATCATAATCATGAACTATCCAAAAGGACAACTCTCGTCTCCATGGACCCAAAATTATCAACCTTGTTCACAGGACATTTTTGCTCAAGAGTGGCAACTCAATCATGGAGACTAACCAATACTTCCAACTAAAGAGTTCAATCTTAATAATCCTTCTTTACATTGGCTACCCCCCTTAAAATAAGGGACACCAAATAGGGTAGCTTGAACCCTTCTTCTAGATGAGCTACTTAGCATAAAGTGTTCTGACATCCCAATAATACTCTTGTGTATGGGTAAGAACAAGAAATCTGAAATTTCTCACGAGCAGAAAATCAGCTGTAACTCTCATTCTGTTAATCCAATGAAGCTGTAGTTTACACCGATGGAAAGCTTATAAAATTCTCTGCAACTTTCTTATAGAACACACTTCCAGATTCTGTAGTTAACTTGGTCGAAAACAGCACATAACAGATTCTGTTCCAGGTTTCAGACAGCACAGTTGCATCGTCTTGTGATTTTTGTATCTCCCAATCCAAAATAGCTATGAGGGTGGTTCTTGCATTTAGAGAGAGATGTTGAAGTCCACTCTTGTCCAGAATTCTCTCATGATTTTTGGTCTTTCAAGAACAGAGATATAAGTTGATAAAGACAGGCTGCTCCGAAAGACAAGATATAGAAAGCAGGAGATAACCTAAACCCAGCTATTTATTTCATTAATCCTTATACCTTATACATATAAACTAAATGAAATCATGGTCAAAACCCACGAGATCATTCCACTCATTACAAAATTCCAACTCAAGCATAAACATAAGCACAAAACAACTAAACACTTAAATGTTCATTAGCCACACATTAAGACGACTCAACTTGGCTACTAACGGTTTTATTACACGGGACATAACTCCTATTCCTTAAACATGGTGTGATTGTAGCAGTATCCAGAGTAGATAACGTCTCTTACATTCCTTATTGCTTTATATGGACATCTGAATCTCTGCATCTACCATTCTTATAACTCATACCTTAAGATGGGTCAACCTGGTATCCCTCAGGTATAGATTTAATACCCTTATACTCAATCCTTTCTCCTGAAAGTGTAGTTAGAAACACTGAACATTGGGCATACTCAATCACTCCTTTACAAGTAGATAACCAGTCTATTCCAAGGATAACATCAATGCCCATTAATTCCAAAACAATGAGGTTTACCTTAAAATTTACCCCCTTTATGTCCAGACTAACTTTTGGGCATATACGGTCTGCCTTTATTTCACCTCTTGGAGTTTCAACCATAACTGTTTTCCCCCTTGGAAGCATAAGTATGTTATGATCTTTTACATATTGTCTAGATATGAACGAATGTGAGGCACTGGGGTCAAACAAAACCTTGGCATTTCCTGAACTTACGGGAATTGATCCAAACACGACCTCCTTAGCTCCAGGAATGGTGGAAATATCCACATGTTTCAACCTTCCATGGATGTAATTTCTTTTTAATTTATTTCCCTGCACATGCTCCTTTTGGACATCCTGGGTCTTGCTGTTGTTGATTCTTCTGTGGGCAAGATTTGACATAATGTCCTTCCTGCTGGCAATGATAACACTTTCTCTTAGCTGGATCTTTTGTGATGTCATACTCCACGGAACTGTTGTTTGGTATGCTGCTATCTTGCTGGCCATAAAAGTTCACCTTCGTCCCTTTGGCTTGTTTCCTAGCTTGTTTGGCCTTTCGGGGTTGATACTCCTTATAGGTAATTGTCCACCCATCTATGACTACTTCATGGGGAGTAGTTTTAGCGGGAGGGGCTTCTAACTCTTTAGGGTTTGGATTTGTTTGACAGGGGATCAGGGCTGCATGTGATAATGTAGTATAACTCGCTTGCTCATTGCTTTCCACTAGTGGTTCTAATGAGATTGCCCTTCTCTTCTTGTCCATGTTGATCTCAAAATTTGGATCCACCTTGACTTTCCCCTTATTAGACTCGTTTCGAAGACAGGGAAAACCATAATGCTTACAGCAGTGACATTGTTCCTGCTCTCCAAATGCCTTACTATCAACATCTTTATTGGATTTCATATTCTTCCAAGCTTCTACTACTTGTACCTTCTCTAACCCCTTGGATATGTTGGCTTGACCTTGAGATAAGCATCGTTGAGCATTCCCATGTTGAGCCATTTTTTCTAGTAATTGGTTTTGCATTGCTAATGGTTTCTTGTCAAAAGTGAGCAAGAGCAACACAATTCAGTCCTCTTAACCCTTGAAATCCACAGTCCTCTTGTCACGAGCCGTCTAATAGACAAGGAGAAAAGGTTCAAAATAGAGACAAGGTTTTTATAACAGAACGGGGATAGAATTAAGCATAACTTTGAGAAAATAACAAAGTTAAAGAGAAGCAAGAAATAGGCAACAATGAGAACATGCTAAACGTCCAGTTCTAACTAGGCTTGCGTCCTACAGTCAGCATTGCTCTGATACCAATCTGTCACACCCGGTTTTAAGGACAAAACCAGACATACACCATATGTGAAATAAAGAAGACAAATCTCACATATAGCCACAGATAAGTGTAATATCAAAAGACAAATGCTTAATATTCATAACTCAATAGTATAAAGTATACCTTAAAGAGCAACACAGCGGAAAGACAACTTCGAGCACCGGGTGCAACCTTCACTCCAGGATCAAACTAACTGGTTGATCACAAGCCTAACAATTCCAGAATCTAACAGTCTGGTACCCTTCCTGAGATGTGAGGAAATAGCAAGAGTGAGTCCTTGTCGAACTCAACAAATATAACATGGGGTTCATGCAGCTCAAAAGGTTTGACACGGGTTTACTGCAATAGCTTTTAGTGAGTCATCTTTTAGCAGTTGAGTAGCAACAAGTTTACCACAATCCCAAATAACCTCATGATCATGTAAACGAGAATAATGTATAGCAAGAAACAATAATCATTAGTGAGCTTTAATATCATCAGTATTATCATTACCATCAGTGTCCATCATTTATTCTGTAAGGGTCCAAGGCCACTCGTGACCGTGAGCACGGCTGTTATAACAGTTTTACACTCTGCAGAGGTTGTACACTTTCACTGTGAGTCGTGATTTACCCTTTCGCCCGAGGTAGCTAATCTCTTGACTCACTTCCAAGGAAGGTCGGCAGGGTTCACTATGAAGTCTTTCAAAGGTTCGTCTAACAAGTTAGGGCCATTAGATTCACTCAGCAAACAGATGTAGAGCCCTCCTTCCAAATGGCACAATAACGCGCAGCCTATACACATAAGGACAGAGGCCGCACTATACCCGATTCGTCAAGCCGTTCTTACGCCATGAAGGTTACCACTAACAAGCTAGAAAAGGTCCTCATACTTGACTAAAGCCAGAGCCATATAGCCCTCACAGTTGTACTGTAAGTCCCGGATGTTCGCTTACAGATAAGTCCTTAGGGAGAGAAACTAGAGCACCAAAAATACCCCATGCTCTAGCCCCCTTGAGCCATGTTGCTATAAAGCATCTTTTAAACGTTTATTGCATATACCATTAGTCAAGTTACAGATCATAGTTATTTATCTTGAGCACTAGCATAAATACTACTCAATGCAATATCCCATGGTGTCAAGGTACAAGATACAAAAACTAGGATATCCTTAGTGGTAACAAGGTAGACACATGCACATGAATTAAGTATATTAAAGGTGAATAGGAAACAAGGATAATCCCATGTTATACTTGCCTTAAACACCGATCCTTCGGTAAGCTTTAATCTTCAACGTTCTTCTTCTTCTTCTTGATAACCTCGTATATCTCACCGACTGGACGAAATCATAAATCACCACACACGTATCCATACAATCATACACGAAGCAAACAATAGATCTAAATTAGAACAGTACACCAAACATATGAAACAACATGTGAAAAGATTTTAAAGAGGTTCTACACATTGCTATGAACACACAGGCGCGAAAAGCACTCTAATCAAAGCTACGGTTGAAAAGATACATCTACCGAAAGATTTGCTCATAGGAGAAAATATAAAACTATTAGCTTCATGTGTTTTAATTATATAATAACATATATAAGATATTTTATAGATACTATATATGGAATTAAGTCAAATTTAGATTCAAATTATAAAACTAAAGTAAAACAATTCATATTTTATTTACAAAACCCAGTTGCATAATTATTAATCAAGATATGATTTAAACAAATAAATTTCAGAATTAGTAATATGGTAAATACTGTCACTAACGCGTAGATCTCATTGCTATGAATCTAACGCAACTCGAATGAGCTAAAACGGATCTAAAACGTAGAAGATATGATTTAAACAAGATCTACTTTATTAAAGTAATAGATTAAATCTCACATCGGAACTTAAAGATAGAAAACCTAACCAACAGTAGCACTAACAGTTTAACAAGTTTGTAAAACTCTTCTACACGTTACTACGATCACATAGACATAAAGATCACGAAATTTGGATTTAAAACGTAAAAGTTATGAGTTTTCTAAGATTTCCTATAGATAAATAATTACTTTAATATAAACTCGAAAATAAATTATCTCAAACCTACTGTACAGTTCTATCATCATGTAGAGCTCGCAAATACGAATCTAACGCAATTTGAATGGATCAAATCGGAGTTAAAACGGATAATTTATGACTAAAACTAACTCAGTGGCAAAACTGTAAATATCAGAAAACGTATTTTTCTTTTTCCGAAACGAATTACGTTTTCAATTAATCAAAACGTATTTTCCGGTTTACGCTTTGGACCGCGGGTTCGATAACACAAAAGTTCAGGGTCTCTTTTACAAAAGTTCACGTGAACCGGTATCATTAAATAAGATCCGTCCGTTCTAGATTGGACGGTCCAGATCAAATCGGGGTAAAACCCGGCGGCGCTTTCACCGGAGAAGGTGACCGTGCGGTGGCGCCATGACCGGCATCGCCCGAACTCGCCGGAGCTTGCGAAGATGATCATCCCGAGCGCCATTCGCCAAACTGAAAACACCGAAAGAAAGAGCGCATCCGTGCGACCTTACCCTGCGTGAAGATAGGGCCGGGGACGAACGGAAATCGGCGGCTAGCTTGCGGTGGCGGGTATGGCGGCGGTGGCACATGCGGTGGCTCGACGAGACGACCAAAACGGCTCAAAAGGGATGGGTTGGATGCGGAATAGCACAGGGGTCCCATTTTTATAGCCCGGAGGCGCGAGGAAACAAGGAAAGGGAGGGATTCGAGATGGATTCGGTGCCGATAAACATGGAAAGGGAAGCCGGCGTTCGGCGTGGGGAAGAAGATGAAGGTTGAGCCGCTGACGCGTGGGCCCCGGATGTCAGCGTCACGCCGGGAAGAAGGAAGGCGCGCGCGCGATGCTGGGCCAACAGGCCGTGCCTGGGCTCGGCCCATGCGGGAGAAGGCGGGCGCGGGGAGGTAAGCGGGCCGCGGCAAGGCAGGCTGAGACGGGCCGAAATCCGGAATAAGCCGACTTTTCTTTTCTTTTTCTTTTTCCAATTTTTCAAAGCAAATTTTCAAAAGATTTTCAAATCCAAATTTGAATTTAAATCAAACCACTCATCTCAAAAATTTAAATGCAACAGCATGAGTGCACAAACATGTTTCTACTCTTATATTTGATTTTAAATTTATAAAAATTATTCTTATTCTAAATTTGCATGCTTCACAAAAATAAATATAAAAATCATATTTTTCCTATTTTTCTTCTTTTCAAATTTTTAGGGTGTTACATGGTGGCTGGCTGAGGAGGGGGATTTCTTCTTCCTTAGCCTCCAACTCCGAAGCTTCATGAGAGGTTGTTGTGGGTGGGGGAGCTGATGGTCCTTCAATCACCAGTCTCTTTCCTGTCTTTAGGGGCATGATTGGGATCCCTTTCAAGATTATGGGCTCTTGGTCTTCTAGAGCTAACATTCTTCTCTTGGCCCTGGTGACAAGGTAGGCATCCTTCAACTCCTAGGCATGACGATCCTCAGCTTCCTTCATGGCTTCAGAAATGGCAGTTTCACGACTCTCGGCTGCAGCTGCTTGGGCCTGAGCTTCTGCAAGTTGCACATGGAGCTTTCTAACCAAGATCTCGGCTTCTTTCGCATGGTGGATGCACTTCTTCAACTCTAAGGCCTGTTTATCATATTGCTCATCCAGAGCAAGTAGGTATGTGGTCATGAATACCATAGTTGGGTCATCCTCGAGGAAATAACGTCCCTGCAAGATGTCCATGTGGGTCCTCCAAACTGGCCGATCTCTTTCTCAGGGTGGAAAGAATCTCATGGGTGTACGGGCAAGAGGCTTCTCGTAGGTTTGGCACAGGTACCTCAAGGTTTTGCGGGTGGCAGTTTGATATGTATCTGCAAACCGAAATCCGGTCGCAGTTATGCTCCATGCTTCAGCTATGTCAGGGAAGTCTTCACTTTTCCCGACATACACGGTAACTTCACACCGTTCTGTTTCATGCTCTATGTATTTTCTGCCTTCATATTCTGGGTGACCCTTGATTCCAAGCCTTTGCATGGTAGCATACAAGAGCTTAGGAAAGCCTTCAACATTTAGACAGTAGCTACTGGTCCAAACTCCTTCTACCATCTGAGAGAAATAGATAAGAGTAAATATTTTTTTAAATTGAGGGGAAAGGGTAAGAACTTTTTAGAAAATACTTTTTCATGTAAAATACTAGTCCAGAAAGCCTAAGGTTGCGTCCTACAGCCATCTACGGCTTTGATACCACCTAAAGCGCCCCTGGGTAACCAGGAACTCAAATGTGATACAATACTAGTCCCAGGAGGCTAGTAACACATTTATTACATCAGATAGGTCTCATTGCAGTAGTCTTGATAAGCGTGGACAATGAAGACATGCCACGATTAAAAGTAACCACAACACAATACAGGTCCAACAGACCCAGAAAGATGTCTCACTAATACATATCATCTGACGGATCCCAATGTCACAGGCTTAGTTGGGTGCAGACACGACCTTATTCGTACGCCACGTCAGGATTGAAGTCCGGATCTTCCTCTGTTCAACAAAGCAAGGGTGAGTACAAAGTACTCAGCAAATCCAACCTTACCCTATGGAATGGGATATCAGTATATGCATATGGATAAATCAAGGATAAGACTTGGTTTATTTGCATAAAGCTATCTTTTTACACATGCAGGGTTTCATTTTATAAATACCTTTGCAAAAGACATATATTTTTCATATATAATAGTATTTCTAAAAAAGGGGTTGATCACAATTTTAGGTGTTGCTGAACCCTCTGTTCCCACAACATATGGCAGACAATCATTCATTTCCAAAATCACACTCACTCTCATGTTTTCACTCATCCCAACCCATCTAGTTGTTGAAACCAAACCATAACTCGTCTGATACCGCGGACACGTCTATCCGGATAAATTTTACACTCTGCAGAGGTTGTACACTTTCCCCACAAGTAGGATACCATAGCTTAACACCGTCATGCAAAGCACAGATCCATCAAAGCCATTACCCTCCATAGCTAAGTAATGGCGCTCACCATGGGATCACTAAGGCCACATCTCATAATAAAATAATTTACAAAGCTCTTTACATTTCATACAATATCCATCAATTTCCACATACATCTCTTAGTGTCCTGTTGCACACCTGCCTCCAGGTGATTGCCATACCAACTAGAGGGATTTATACTAAGCCTTTCCCATGCAAGGCGAGTGGTTGTACGAAAATGAGTTAGGCAAGATGAATCATCAACTCAGTCCTTAATCGAGACAAGGCGGATATCTCCATGCTTAATCACAAAAGGTACAAGCCCCAACACCACGGCATCCCACAAAAGGAACACCGATCCGCCCCATCTCTAGGGTAATCACCCTCTATAACTTGTTCATTAACCCTTTCATCATACCCATAATTCATTTCCACAACTCACATAGTTTTTCTTTTAAAATCATTGTATTTGAGGAAACATAGTAATGAGTATCCATGATGAGTATCAAATCCTAAGCATACTAAATAATTATATTTTACCACACCATATTATTTGTCCCTAAGTTTGAACAAGACAATTATTAGGTAATATCAATTCAAGGATGGTTATTCAAACGGGTCTTAACTAAGCAGCGAAAATACTTCGTACGTATAATCGTACATGCAATATTTAAAACGGCTTCTACGGGTCGTGTTTAAAAATAGGATCAACATGCATCAAAGGGGAATAGGCTGGATTTGCCTCCGTCGACGTCCTCGGCAAATTCTTGCTGGCAGGGCGGTTCCTCGGCGTCGAACTCGCGGTGCTCGCCTCCAACGTCCTCGTTCTCCGGTTCGTTCACTCCGTTAGCTAAAAGTACCCAACGAGCGCAATAGACAAACAAGCATAGATAAATAATCACATAAATTCAAATGAGCTCTAAAAATCATGAAATTCATATGAGAGATAGATCATGATTTAAGATGAATTTAGAAAGAATAATATTTGGAATCAGAGTTGGCATGTGGCTCTGCAAGATGGCCAAATTTTAATCATGCGGAAAAGAATAATGCGCGATTAAGGAATGGGTGATCATGTGGGCATTTGGCTTGGCTGGTAGTGCATGTTGTATACTATGCATGTGCTATTTGGATGGAGTTATAGCTTTGGACCCACACGTCATACATCCATGCATGGGAAGGGGGAGAGAAAAGCTAGCAAGGTTCTTCTTCTTGCTTATTGCATGGACGACACCATGGTTGAGCTCGTGGAGCTCGGGAGCGGCTCGGTACAGGCAAGGGCAAGGAGGGAAGTAAAGAGAAGACCACAGGGAGAGTGGGAAGAGCAAGGGGATGCTCATGGGCTGCTCACCTCATCGTGCGATGATGGTCGAGCCTAGCTCAAGCGTACGGCCGTCTACGGTATACGCGAGGCAAGTGAAGCGAGAGCAGGCAAGTGAGTGGTGAGCTGAGTGTGCTGCTATGGAAGAGCAACCAAGCATGCCTTTTTATAGTCCAGGAAGTAGGGATGTGCCACTGGCTTGCTTGCTTGCCTCCAATGGCAACGCTGTGGTCGGATGCTTGGGCGGTGCGGCCCATAGTGAGTAGATGCTTAGCATGCAAATGGACGGTGCCTAACCTTGCATGGTGGTCGGTGCCTAATTTTGCATGGTGGTCGGTGCCTAATTTGCATGCATGCATGAACTATCTGTATGTGTGTATGTGTGGTTGCACTGCTGACACTTGTTTGCTTGTGCTTTACATGCTGGTGGTACATGCATGTTGCATGTGTGCCTTGTTTGTTTGTGTGGTAAATGTTAAAAATGAATATTGCCTCGGTGGGTGCTTTGTCTTGCTTCATTTGCCGTGTATATATGAATGTGTTGTGGCCATGCATGGAGAAGAAAGATAGAGGGAAAGGTGGGAGGTGTGACCCGCTGTCATGGCGGCGTGCGAGCTGCCCTAGTCGGCGAGGGGGGGTCCGAGCACGGGTGCGTGTTGCGGCGATGGTGGTGGGGTCAACGCACGGGCCACTATCGGGGCATCGGACGAAGCGAGCAAGCGAGAGAGAGGGATGGGGAACGGGCAGGTAATGCCACGGTGCATGATAAATTGAAGAGAGGTAGCTAGGTATGGATATAAGATGGATAAGATTTAGAAGGATATAGAGCTCACATGACTTATAGTTTTTGAAATGCATTTGAAAATAATTTTTAACGCGAGTGATTTTTGAATGTGAATTTTTGGGATGTTACATCATGCTCTCAAGATCAAGATCACTTACACCCACATATATTATGTTGCTCCTACCCTAGGAGTACGCAAAAACATGTCTTTCCACCCAAAAATCTATCTCCTACACTGGGAGAAGATCTAAAAGATTGTTAGGTTTCTAAATAAATGCTCTAAGATTGTGATTTATCTCTTCTCCAAGTTCATTGTATCCTAAGTAAAAGGTAGGAGATCCTTTGTAAAAAAAGAAAAGAGAGAAAAAGAAAGAAAAAAAGAAGAGAAGTCTATGATCTCTATGCCTAGAAGTTCATCATTGTCATCAAAGAAAGGAGAAAGAAGATATCGTAAGACCTCCACAACAAAGTTCTTCATAAATTCTTCAGTTGGAGGCAGTCTCTCCAGGAGCAAAGTAGAATTAGGTTGGCCACCAAATATTTCCATACACATGCACATCTTGATCTAAGGGTATGGTCTCCCCTCTGAGGATCCCGGTTTTGACTAGGTAATACATGCAAGGTAAGTATGCTACATCCTTGAACCGCCCTCAACTCCATATAAGCTTATTAGTTATAGGGTGAGAGAGAGGATGCATGATGCTACTCTGCCTTATTCCAAAAATACCACAAATTCTAAGTGAAAGAGAGAAGGCAAACCATCATCATTGCCTAGGAAAGGATCCAAAAATACCAAATATGAGAGACCAGAAAGGATCATAAAAAAGGAATCTCTAAGTTTTATTTTGAAAATATACAAAAACTCTAGAATGAAGGTTGATTGAAGGACTCGAGACGCAGTGCTTGACTTGATTGTTCTGTGTTTCAACTACTCAAGACCCAAGTGAAGGCCAAAAGCTCCATAGTTGAAGGTAATGGGTAAGTTTGAAGTTAAAATGGTTTGCTCTAATCCAGAGGAGAATTCTTGTTTGAACGCATGTGTACTTTTGAGGCGTGAAAACATTGAAGCAACTCCTGATCCATTGTTGAGATTAGCTTTGCTCAGGGACAAGCAAAGGGTAAGCTTGGGGGAACTTGCTGATGGTCAATAATTCTCATTTTTATCCATCAACTATTGCTTGATATGACAAGATATGAACCACAAAACATAGTTGTAGGGTTTGAAACTAACGAGTTCCATGAGTTTTAGTGAATCTATGTTTTACAGGGGTTAAACTAGAAAAGAACTAGAATCACCAAATAGAAGTATCTCAAGTGATGAATTGGAGTACACCATTGCGAAGAGCTCATTGAGACACATGAAATAGAGTTTTAGTTCACCCAAATTGGAGTCTAGACGACAAAGGTACGCCTTCCGGAAGATTGCAAATGGGCTTCCAGAGCAGTCCGGAATAATTTGGGCATATCTCCCTCATTTGGACTCCATTTTTAGTGATCCAGGACTCTATGGAAAGCTAATGAAGAGATCTATCAGACCACCAAAAGAGTGGCCCATCTAGAATTAAGCTAGGCTAGCCAACCCCACATGTAAGGTCAACCGGCCTGCTCCGGGCCCACCTGTCAACACGCTTCATCCGACGGCCTCCAACCGACCTCTACGACACATCTCAACCATTGTTTCAAGTTGGTTTGATTCAAGGGCTGTGGTTGACCCCACCAAGCTATATAAGTAGGGGCAGACACCCCTTAGGCATCTCCATCATCATAATCACCTTCAAGAGAAAAGCTAGGGTTTAGGGAAGAGAGGTGTCCGTCAAATGGATGTCCTCTCAACTCCCAATTTAGAATAGATCTAGACTTCTAGATAGTAGAGAGATGGAGAGCGAGGGAGGAGTTTGGAGGAGGTGCTGGCCTGTCGATGCCTCTTCAACAACTTGTACTTCGGTGGGATCGGGCTCTAAGTGGGCTTGCTCCTGAGATGGCTCAGGCTCTGGCAATCTACTTCTGATTCAAGTTAGATTCATGTTTATATTATTCTTCTGGTTTGCGAGTCTCTTTTGAGCACTTTAATCTAGTCGACTAGGTTAGAGTATAATTCATAGTGTAAGCATGGCACTTAGACTGGGGTTACTCTTAGATGCACCCTATATTCTGGATCGGTGGTAGATCACGAAGGTGACAGCTTCGTTGAGTCCTCTGTAGTCCACCTCCCGTCTGTAGGCCTAGCAGGATATATAATTATGTGGTAGATTCATACTCTGTTTCTGGTCTTCTATAGTAATTCCCTAGTTGAATAGTAGAAGATGTGGACTGCCCAAGTTCGAAGTAGAAACCCTGATCGAGTTATCCTCTCTATACTCCTACTATCGACCCCATACTAGATTAATCCTCTCCTATGTTTTAGTCTTGTTTTCACTTTAGTTGTTCCCACCTTATTTATATTTCCAACTCATTCACCTTTTCTGGTTAAGTTAGAACACGTAGTTGACTCACACGTTTTCCTATGGATACGATATTTAAAACCCTCCGGGTGAAAGCTACAACGGTATCCGTGCGCTTGCGAATCTTTATTGTTCGCATTAATAAATACCAACAACTAGACTGCTCATTGAACTGGTGGTCAACCCCATTATGAAATGGTTGAAGGAGACGTGGACTCCCACCAGGTTCCCGTAGCAGGAACAATTGGTACAGTTCTTGCACAACCTACCACCAGAGTTCCCTCATACTAGGGAATTCCTACATGATGTGGTGTTGCCTGAACTGTCCGGCACTGTCGATAGGTACGATGCTTCTTGGGAGATTGTTCCAATTAATGTATTTCTGCATCTGTGGATGTCGACTATTGACCAGGACTTGCTACAGCCGATGCTCACCAAGGTGCTAACCGTGGTCCAGAAGTTCCTGTTGAAGTGTACTGGTGAAAACACACACACAAAAATTATGACATTGTGCTGTCATGGAAGCAAGTGGATTGGCCTGACATTTGGAATGTGTTTGTCGATGGTGTCATCATTCCTTACCTAAAGCGCGGACTTGGAAATGTCCACAACAAGCCACCGCCGGGAGGAATGGCAACTACGGGCGCGTGGGTTGACCACCTGATGAGGTGGGCATCCAAAATTTTGCCCCAGAAAATGCTTGACCTCCTATAAGGTGAGTTCCCTAGAAAAGATTGGCAGGGAGGCTCTGTGTAGGTGGTTCTTCTTGGTAGATTGCAATGACAAGATGGTGCTGCAGTATGAGTTCGCTTTTGGTGGGACCGTTAGTGGATGCCATTGGAATGGAAGAATGGTTACTCATGCAAAGTTTCTACCACGGATTAACTCAGAAATCTCGTGAACAACTCAATGCCACTACTGAAGGATCATTTATGTCACTCACCCTTGGGAAAGCTGAAATTCTTATGGAGAGGATAGCCTCTAATCAAGGCTGGTCATCATGCAATATTCAATCATACAATAAGAACGAAGAAGTACCAGAAGAGGTGTGTGCATTGTCAACCAAGATGGATGTACTGTTGAATTGGCTCGAACAGCGAGACAATTATAAGAGAGATCATCAAGCCATACAAGATGCATTCAATGCTCAAAACAGATGTGGAGAATATTTAGGAGTAGAATTCCCTAAATCTCAAGAAGACATAAACACTATCATCAATAATTCTGCTCTACAGCAACAAAAGTAAGGACGGAATCAACGACCACAGTCTACTTACCAAGGTAAGTACCAAGGTAATTACTATGATTCTTCTAATCCTAAACAACAAACCTTAAGGGATTTAATCTTAGAATAAGCCAGGATTAATGATAATATTTTAAAAAGGCTTGCTTTTAATGATAAGGTCCTAGAAAGCATAAATGCTAAAATGGATATGTTTCTTCTGCTATAAAAGATCAATTGGGCTTTAATAAAAAGATATCATCACAATTAGCCCATTTGGCTTCTGCTTTGCCTTTTGCCACTAACCTTGAGAAGGTCAATGCTATAACCACAAGAGGTGGCAAGTCTACTCGTGATCCACCTTATCCGACAAGGAAAGGTAAGACACCAGTGGTAGTGCAAGAGGAGAAGAAGGACGATGAAGTGGAAGAAGTTATACCACAAGAACAAGAATTGCAACAAGATTTCCATGACACCACTCTCCTACCGTTTATATGTAGAAATCGAAAAGCTAAAATGGATGAGCAGTTTGATAAGTTTGTGGAGGTAATTCAAAAGTTATATATCAATATTCCATTGCTAGATGCCATTCAGGTACCTACTTACGCGAAATATCTCTGAGACATCCCCAACAACAAAATACCACTGCCCTCCACTGAGATGATTGAGTTAATGGAGGAGTGTAGTGCGGCCATCCTAAACACGTCACCTATCAAGAAGAGGGATCCAGGATGCCCCACATTGATTGCTCGATCGGAAGTGAGAACTTTGAAAATGCTTTATGCGATCTTGGAGCAAGTGTAAGTGTCATGCCCAAGAAGGTCTTCGACAAGATCAACTACTCAACACTCACACTAACATCGATGTGTCTGCAACTAGCTGATTAATCGGTCCTCTACCCTGCAGGAATCGCCGAGAATATTCTGTAAAAATCTAAAACTTTTTCGTTCCTATAGACTTTGTAGTACTTTATATGTGGGAAGACATGAAGACACCTCTCATTCTTGGGAGAACCTTCTTGAGTGCCACAAATGCCCACATTGACGTTGGAGCCAGAGGAATTAAATTCAACATTAATGAAAAAGAAGAGCGGTTTGATTTCAAGCCAAGACCAGAACCTTGCTCCAATTTGGAGTGTCACGAGAAGCAAGCATCAAGGTCTCCATCTTCGGGACCAAAAGATACACCCGAAGATTAAACCCGAACAGAGAAGTCCGGTTCGGTGGACTCAAAATTCTGAACCCTCGTCGGGAGGTAACTCGGTAGTTATCCATATTTACTTTTTGCATTGCATTGGCATATTTACTTTTTAACACTTGCATTAAAAAATGAAATAAAAATTCTTATCATGGCATAGTAAAAAAATTTAAGTCCCATGTAAATAAATTTTATGGAGCATAAAAACAACATAAGAAATATTTACTGTAGAGGCAGAAAAATATAAAAAAATACCATCATTTATCTTCTCATATTTCATTGTTTTATAAAAGTATTTTTGCATTGCATATTTATACATGTATATGGTGCGGGAGACATGTGGGGTCCACCCAACCACCACCTACCACTCAAATTCCACCATCTCCACTATATCTTCTCTTTTCACCTACATATCTACACACTTCTTCACTCTGCACTGTCTAGAACAAAATCCACCGAAGGAACATCACCAAATGCTTAGCCACGAAGCAAAGGAATCACCAGAAAATGGAGAAGCCATTTGGCTACCTGGTGGGGCTGGCCAGCCCCACCACCATGCCGGCTGGCCTCCTCCTCTCTCTCCCCTATAAAATCCCTTACAACCTGCTGCTCTTGGCATCCAAGCAAACCAGAGAACATACTCTAAGTCTGAAATTCTAGCAGAAAAAATTCGAAGCTAGAATTCACTTTATTTGAGTAGGGTTTAAGTGAGAAGAAGTGTGAAATAGTATGAGTGAGGTGCTAGTGCAAGAAAATTGAGAATGAGAGGAAAAAGTGTTGTTGTAATTTGAGTAGAGAAATTTAATACTAGTGGGAGGTGTTGTCCAACTAGAGAAAGATAATTAAAAAGAATTAGGGAGAGGTTGTTCCAACATAGAATTTTCATTTCGGACGACTAACTCCTACACTACTGACTTTTTGGATGGTTAACCCCTAACATATTATTTTCTCTAATCCCTATTTTTCCACGAGTTGTTTTTGCCTTGTGTTTGTTTTTGTAGGTAGAATGAGTAAGTTCATTGGCAAGGTCAAGAGTGCGGTGTCATTCCACTCATCAAGGAGTCGTTCTCCATCCCGTGCAGGTTCTGATATGGAGGTTGACCCTTCATCCCCTACCATCGGATCATCCTCACGCTCAACTCCAGAGAAAACTTTCACTCTCCTAAGGGACAAGCAAATCAAGCTTCAAGATGACCGTGAGAAGAAGATTTACCGAGAGTTGAAGGACTCTGAATTCACTCACACTCCCGCTTTCAACCCAACACTCCTTCAAACGATAGGTATGGATTTTGAATTTGAGCTTGTTATTAAGAATGTTGTATGAGAAAATGCTTGGAAACTAAATGAACAAGGGTGTAGGCTCTTAACCATTGAATTTTTATGCACCTTACAACCCGGAGATACTAAAGTTTCCTTTAGGCTTTTCAATAAAGAATTTTCCCCATCATGGAAGAACTTCAGTAGGTTCCTAGGATTCCCAGAGCAATGTGTTGTTGACATAGATACTGCAATAAGTGATTTTGATAGAACTAGATTTTGGCAAGACATTTCTAAGGAAGTAATGTGTCACCACCCCCGCACTGATGAACTTCATCACCACACTTTGCGGTTTCTGCATAAGTGGTTGGGTTTCACTCTTTTTCCCAAGGAAGACTTTCGAGTAGTCAAGATAGAGGAATTTAAATTGCTTTATGCTATGATAAAAAGAAGAAAGTTTCTCCTATTAAATTAATGATGCATTACTAGTTATCAATTCCTGGGCTTAAGGGGGATGTTTGGTGCACTTCATGGGTAACTCATTTGGCTAGAAATTTGGGTCTTTTAGCTAATGCTACTATCACTTACATTACTACCCCTTGTTGGATTATTGATTATGTATATTTTAACAAAGCCCACATACTTAAAAGGGGTAAGAATGGAAAAATTGTGATGATGTATAAGGACTATATAAATTAATTTGAGATGCTAGACCAAAATCTCGGTATATATGTGGTGGAATCTTTTGTTTTTGATTTACAAAAGAAAGGACACGAGCCTCGCAGGAGTGCCTCTACCAGATTCACACGTAACTTGAACCTGAGGTATCATGGTGAAGATACCGCCCCAGCAGATCCAGCCTTCACCAGCTATGCCGGATTCGATCAAGTAGGACCATCCATGGTACATCTCCCAAGGCATGATGGTTGGGAGCAACCCGCTCCCTATCACTCAAAGACATCATGGCAGCAAGGATCCAGTGCACAGTGGGAGCACTAGAATTTTGACTACTACCAGTAGTAGGAGTACGAGGAGAGCTCTAGCGACATCCAGGGAGGACGCATGTCCTTCTCTAATGCGGTTTCTATGACCATATGCCAGGCTTCCATGGTCCATACATGGGCCATCATCATCAGCCACCTCCCATGGACCAGGATCCACTGGTAGACCTCGCTCGTATCGATACTAGGCTCACCGCAATTGAAGAGGGCCAGCAAGAAATCTATAACACTCTCCATCAACATGCCCAATGGCAAGAACACACGACACAGACCCTCACCGACATTTGACAGCACCAGCAGCAAGAACAGAACAATTGGAACTGGTTGTTTGATGGCCTCAACATTGGCCATCCGCCGCCACCTCAGTGAGTACCACTTCAACATCTAGCTTAGGGGAGGAACCCCTGTACCCAAGGTAAGTTTTTCTTTCTAGTATTTTATTTTCTATTTATTTTTTAAGTTTATCTTAAAAAATGCATAATCAGATAAATAAAATAAAAATTTGCTATTATCTTTACATTAGTATGTGTCTATCTTTTAGTTTCTGTATGCTAAAAACAAAAACCCAAAAAGAGAATATGTAATATAGTTTTCCTTTAATTTACTTAAGTTTGTTTAAGGTGTGTTTTAGTTTGTCATCTTATTTTTAAGAATAGAATAAATAAGTAGAACTTGAAGATAATCTCTCATGATGGAAATTATGAATTGTCGCTCTGTTATAATTTCTTTCAAGTACCTAGTATTCAGCTTTGAGTTCTCCTGAGTTTTGGATGAAATTGATTTGACATGAGAATTTACTCTGAACTTGAAACTCGTGGGTAGTGTATGCTTGATCTAAGTCTAGGTGATTGACGAATATGAAATGAGAAGGTCTGAGCTGCTATTTATATTGTTCTAAGTGATACTTGAATTCTAGAAATTTCTTTTGAAAAACTTAAAAATCCATATGATGAGATTTTGTATGACAAAGCATGAATTTCTACTAGTGCCAAATATGTTTATCTAGGCTAGGAAAAACTTCCACTTATATGATACTCTTAAAATCAAGATCACATACACACCACCCACAAATGCACTACTCCTACACTGGGGGTAGGTGTAGAACATGCTTTCCATCTAGATCCACTCAAAAATGCTTTACTCCTACACTGGGAGAAAACATCAAAAATATTCCATATAGGTTTCCACCAAATAAATGCTCCAAATTCTTGTGCCATCTCTCAAACATTTTCACTGCAAAAGAGAGGCATGGGCTATGCAAAATTTATTCACAAAAGAAAGAAAGAATTGAAAAAAAAATAGACAAGTGTCCGATTAAAACAATAGGCACTTCGATGCCCACCTGAAAAAAGAAAAAAAGAGAAGAAAGGGGATAATAAGATAGCCTATGTTTTCTAGCAAAAATGTTTCTCAGTTTTTAAATAAGAGATATGTTTTCAAGGGGCATAGTAGAATTAGTATAGCCACTATATATTTTCCATCACTCCAAACACATGCACTTCTTGATTTGATTGTATGACTCAACTCTCTTTGGATCTTAGGTTTGACTTTACAATATATGTATTGTAAGTATGCTCTTTCATGCACTTACAATTCCCATGAGGTCCACAAAAGCTTTAGTGCTGGAAGAAGGCATAACATCATTCATTGCCTTGGTGAGGATCCACAAATACCACATATATGAGAGACTTGAGAGTGTCATGCTACGAATCTCTGAGTTTTATTTTAAAAACTTATAAAAACTCTAGAATAATGGTTGAACAAAAGAGCTGAGACATAATGCTTGACTTGATTTTTCTGTCTTTCAATTGCTCATGACCCAAGTGAAATCTCAAAAGTCCCTTGGCTGAAGGTAATTGTTGACACTTCTAACATCACTTAAGCTAAGTTGTCATCCCTAGCATGGCGCCAGAAGTGTTGGTATAGAACTGCTCCTCTTAGAATAAAAATGGGATCTGCAAGCGTACAAATAAAATGGCATCATAGCACTTCACCGGGAAATATTCCAGGTATCGTTAATTTATATTTAGCTCAAGGGAAAGAACTAAGGACTTAAACCTAAAGGGATAGATTTGCAAAATATGACTACTTATGAGAAATCAATCACACAGTCACTTACTTTGGTAGGGGGGATAAACCATGATAAATAAGTATAAATGACTTATAAAGCATAGGGATAAATCACACAGAGATTAGAGATAGACTACTCATCATAAAGGTAGGTTGACGTCTGATTAGTTCAAGAGATTGAATTCTAGGTAGGTTCTAATCTACTATGTCATTCATCTACTCTAGCAAACACACCATCATATATAGCATAAAAGACTCTTCATTTATGTATAAGGAATATTACTGAAGAAAGCTAGGACATAGCATGACTTCCTATGTAACGTTGTTTCTGCCTGTCCTATCAACGGGGGGTGGACTATATAAGACTCAACAGAACTATCACTTCCACAATCTACCACATGACCCAGCCAATAGGGTGCAATTGCAGGTAAATAGCATCTAAGCACCACGCTTACATGTGATCTACCACTTAACACCCTCGCGAAGAGAGCTAAGCGCTTTGCAAACATATACATAAACTCATTATCAATCATAACCATATCAAATGTACTACTAGAGCAAACTAGGAACATAATAAATAGAAACATAATGATATTATAATAAAGTCGTAGAGCAATGATACAAAATAATACCAATACTTTGATGATGAAGATCTGAATCCTAAGCACAAGTCACCCGACTCTTCCTCTATCTAGTCTAAACCTATGTAGAACTTGAAGAATTGGAGTAGCTATTCTAATTCTCTAGTGGAGAGAAACTCTCTAAACCCTAGCTCTGCTGATGGCTCCCTCTGCTAATGAATTTCTAATAAATTAGGGTTTCTCCTGGGGTTAGGGGCCTTGCTTATATAGCCCTCTAGGAAGCACCACAGCCCTTGGATCAAACCGACCTTGATCTACGATTTTTATTCATCCTCAAAGGCGGTGGAGGCAGGATCCATGAGGTTGCACTTGATTAGCTCCGTGGCCTAGGCGGCCGCCCATGAGGTGGGGGCGGGCGCCCCACCTGTCAGCCCAAATGGCCCTCCCCTTCGAGGGGGTGCTTTCTCGAGTCTTCTAGATTATTCTTTTTCGTAGTAAGGTTGATTTCTCTCTATGTAAATCTGACATGTGGGTCTCCTTTAATCTTTTCCTGATAACCCCCTGCAGAAATAGACATTCACCAAAACTCATGGAAATTATTAGTTTAAAACCCCTAAGTCTAAGGTGAAGCTCATTTTAACCCTTCTCTTGACTCTTGTTGACTTATAAAGTTGATGGTTAATTACCATCAATAGTAATAAGAGTAAGTTTGAAAGTCAGATCAGTGAATTTCAATTCGGAGGAGAATTCTTTGTTGAACGCATGTGTACTTCTAAGGAGTTGCATCAATGTCTTCAAAATCTTTAACTCCTAATACATCATTAAGATTAGCTCTGCTCAGGGACTAGCAAAGGTTTAGCTTAGGGGAGCTTGTTGATGGTAGTTATCATTCATCACAAACCATCCATTTAACTTGAAGAAATGCTTGAAAAGGATCACCAATAGAAACATAGGGGTTTAAACTGAAAATTTCCATGAGTTTTGGTGAATCTGTATTTTCAGCAGGGTTATTCCAGAAAATAGGTAAGGAGGATCAAAATGTCAAAAAGAATCAAACTTAACCGTGATGAAAACTACTCCAGAAGGTTCCAGAGGACACCGAAAGACACCACGCCATGGTGGACCCTGAGGGGCTGCTAGGTGGGGCCGGTCGGCCCTACCATGGTGTCGCCCGGTCCCTCACTATGGCCCCTGCCTGTCAGCTTCTAGAAGCTTCCTCCACCGCCTATTAGGGTTCCATCCACGCTCTCCTTCAAGTCAGTTTGATCAAAGGGCTCATGTTGCACCCCCTAGGGCTATATAAACCAGGCCCTGCTCCCCTAGAGGAGACCTCTACATTTGCCATAAGTCAAGATTAGATCAGTGTGGGGGTATTAACCCCTATACCCCTACGGCTAAGCTTGGGCTGGCCTGGATCGATGGTTTCAGTCCACCCAAAAGGTGATGTGCGGCCTAGTTAACCTGATCGGAGTCCCGCACAAGGAATCAAGACGGATTTGGTGATCAAGCAGGATCCTGGTCGGTTAGAATAGGAATCCTTATCCGGCCACATATGGCAATTGTAACTGACTAGGATTAGTTTCTAGATCTGTAACCCTGCCCCCCGAACTATATAAGGCGGGCAGGGGACCCCTCTAAAAATCATCTCTCATTGACATACCACAATACAAATCAGACGCAGGACGTAGGTATTACGCCTTCTTGGCGGCCGAACCTAGATAAAACTTCGTGTCTGTCTTGCGTCACCATCTTGTTTGGAGCTTGCGCATCTGTCTGCCAATAATCTACTACCTTAGGCATATCCCTAGGTAGACTGCCGACCATATTTCGTCGACAATGGCGCGCCAGGTAGGGGGTGTGCGTACCGCTCTCCAAGCAAACAAGATGGTCATCATCTCCAGCTCCATGGCCGTGCCCAATGGCCTCACGTTCACCGTCGGCTAGATCACCTGGATCACCGGTCCCGATGTCTCCATCTCCATGACCGCGGAGGTAGCGTGGATTCAACCCGCACCGACGACTACTTCACCTGCATCGGCTACGGCTCCGACCACGGCAAACACGGCTCCGACCATGATGGATCTGCCTTTGACCATGGTACATCTAGCTCCGAGCACGCCTACAGCCACATCGACAACCCATCGTCTGCTTCCCCGCTACAGAGGAAAGCAGATCGACAAAACTGACCTGCTCGACTCCATCGATCGGGTTGGCATCAAACTCACTGAAACCCTAGCTCTGGTAAGTACGATTCGAAGCCAACCTAATGAGCAGGTAACGGCTCCCCACAACAGATCTATCCGACCGGCTCGGACCAGTCGTCCTGCATGACTTGGAACAGATCTTGTGATCGTATCTACTCCTAAGGGGCGCTCCGCTCGTCGCCAGCCAGCCTTCGCGATGGGTCTTCGACTCTACAAGTACAAAGCCCCGACGGAGAACCACCAGGTCTAGCCCTACGGCCTGCAAAATGTTGCGTCTAGCTACGCGCATAACCTACGATGCCGCTCGGATCTAGGTCCTATACACCGATCTCGGCCGAAGCCACGCAACATCGTCAACATGGTCCGGATTGAAGATTACCGAGAAGGATCCGTCCACACAGTCCGAGAGGGTGACTCCGGCTCCTCATCCGGCATCGCATCCAACGCATCTGTCCACACCGAGCTTCAGCGTCACGAAGATGAAGGCGTCAAATACGATCTGGATCTACCAGATCACGCCCCGGGTTTCCCCCAGTTTCCGTCTTTCCCGCCAAGACGAGGGGATTTGATCCATGTCGTCAGCAATGACGAGCCGCCAGCAGTTGGCAAAATAGAACAAGAAAAGATTGCACGCGAAGCACGCAATATTGACCGGTTTAATCGCCGGCAAATCGAAGCTGAAGCAGACCAGGAGGCACGACGCATAAGGGTCCGACCACGTGACCTCAACGATGCTTTTGACAGGGTAGGGGACAAACAAGTCTTCAAGACCCCAAGCGCCAACGTGGCCGTCGCCTTAGCGACAATGCAGCGGCTGCCTAACACTCCCGAGACCCAGGCAGTCCGTGATGACATACAAGCTTATCTGATAGCTACTATGGCTCAGACTACAGAAATAAATCAAGCCCAGGCTCCATCCGTTTCTGTCGAATCAAGCCACAGCCGCCAATACTCAAGTCGCTCACAACCATTCAATCAACGCGGCTTGCGCAATAACGACCCATCGGACAATCGTCAAGGCGGAAACGGTGGTTATGATAGTGGTCGGGACGACAACCACCGCCAGGAGGGTGACCGCCACGGCGTTCGAGGCGACGACCGCCGGGATAACCGCGACAATCACCGTGATAACCACGGTCGCAGGGCTAATCCAGATGGCAATAACGATCTTCGCCATTACCTCGTCGGACGTGATCTGCGCGCTCGCATCAACCAGAGAGCTGATGATCGTGCATCCCATGAAAGCTATCGCCGCATGGAATATGACACTGCCCATGGCCCGCCAGGTTTGAAACAGTTCACTCCACACCTTCGCCAAGTCATATGGCCCAAGAATTTCAAACTCGAGAAACTTCAGAAGTACGACGGCAAGGAAAACCCCGAATTATGGGTCATGCTCTATGAAACTGCATGCCGCTCAGCTATGGCTGACGAGCACGTCATGTCTAACTACTTCCCAGTCGCGGTTGGTCATGCAGGTCACCAATGGCTGGTTAGCTTGCCAGTGAACTATTTTGACTCTTGGCAGGAACTCAGGCAGGCCTTCATCAACAATTTCATCGCTACTTGTGAACAACCCAGCAACAAGTACGATCTGCAACAGATCCGAGATCGAAAGGATGAACCACTGCGCGAGTACGTTCGGCGTTTCTCGGAGATGCGCATCAAGGTCCCATCAATCTCCGACAACGAAGCAATCGAGGCTTTCGTCACCGGCCTCCGGTTCCATGATGCCCTAAGAGACAAGCTCCTCCGGAAGAGACCCAAGTTAGTAACAGCGCTTCTGGCCACCGCTAAGAAATACGCGGACGCTGACGACGCTAAAAAATAATCGTTGAAGAAGCAGCAAGGTTTCCACGCTCCGACCACCCTCCACACCGCAACGATTACCGCGGCAATCGTGGTCGGAACGACAATTTTGACCGCCGCAACCAGTGCGACGACTCCCGCGACCACCGTGATCAACATAATCAGCGGCGCAACCGCCCTGACGATTACAGGAGCAAGCGCGCTCAGGAAGATGACGATGAGGTCAATACCGTGAAAAATGGTGGTGGATGTCGTAACTACGAGGACGACTACGCCAAAACATTAAAGGGGCCTTGCCAGCTCCATCCTAAATCGAACCACACCATGGAGAATTGTCACGTTCTCAAGACTATCTACATGCGTCAACAGGCTCCGAATGCATCCGACAAGCCTAACGACGTGGGGGAACAGCGCAACGAGGACAACGACGACGACGATGCAGACCCTCGTCATAAATACGTCAAACCGACTGATCGCGTGCACACCATCATCGGCGGCAAGGTGTCCATTGAGACCAAACGAGAATGCAAGCTGCTCGCCCGCGCTTGCTTGAACGTGGCAAACACTGACAACCTTCTCACCGATCCACGGTTTCCCCCGTGGTCTCACCGTGAAATCTACTTCAGCAGGAAGGACCAATGGGCGGCCATACCCGAGCTAGGGCGTTTTCCCCTGGTTCTCAATCCTTGTATCAACAAGGTTCAATTCGATAGGGTCCTGATCGACGACGACAGCTCTATTGATATACTATTCAAAAACAGCCTGCCCGCTCTAAAAATAGCCAAGGCAGACCTGAAGCCGTACGAAGCACAGTTCTGGGGTGTTCTCCCCGGACAGAGCTCCACGCCTCTCGGGCAGATCACGCTACCTGTGCAATTTGGGACTCTAGACCATTTTCGCACCGACTACGTCAACTTCGTGGTTGCTGATTTCGATGGCACCTACCATGCTATTCTTGGTCGACCGTCGCTTACCAAGTTCATGGCCATACCTCATTACAGGTATCTGGTGCTCAAGATGCCTACTGAGAAAGGAGTTTTAACCCTCAGGGGCAACGTATACGCAGCTTATATCTGTGAGGACGATAGCTTCAAAATAGCAGAGGCCCACGACCTCTCTATTCGCATGGCCGAGACCATCCTCGACGCTAAGAAGACCTCGGCCGACCACCTAGAGATCCTAGAACTCGAGGCTCCGTGTAAGAACACCAGGTCCAAGGAGCACAAGACGATCCAGCTGATCGAGGGCGATCCCAGCAAAACGGTCCTCATCGGGGCCAACCTGGGTTCCAAATAGGAAGACGCGCTCGTCAGGTTCCTGAGGGGCAACGTGGATGTGTTTGCATGGAAACCTTCCGACATGCCCGGTGTACCTCGGAGCCTGATTGAGCACTCCTTAAATGTCAACAGCAAGGCCAAACCAATCAAGCAGAAGTTACGACGTTTCGCTCACGACAAAAAGGAGGCGATTAGGGTAGAAGTTACACAGCTTTTGGCAGCCGGATTTATCAAAGAAGTATACCATCCGGAATGGTTAGCCAACCTGGTTCTTGTACGCAAAAAGAATAATGAATGGAGAATGTGCGTTGATTACACTGATCTCAACAAACACTGCCCTAAGGACCCCTTTGGCTTACCTCGCATAGATGAGGTCGTAGATTTAACCGCCGGTTGTGAGCTGCTTTCCTTTCTCGATTGTTACTCTGGTTATCACCAGATCGCTCTCAAAAAGGACGAACAGATCAAGACGTCTTTTATCACGCCTTTCGGCGCCTACTGCTACACGACTATGTCGTTCGGGCTCAAAAACGCCGGTGCTACCTATCAACGCGCTATACAGGCCTGCCTCAACGACGAGATAAAATATGGCCTTGTCGAGGCTTACGTCGACGATGTAGTTGTCAAAACCAAGGAAGCACATACCCTTGTTGACAATCTGGAACGCACCTTCGCAGCCCTTAATACGTTCCAATGGAAATTAAACCCAAAGAAGTGCATTTTTGGTGTCCCTTCTGGCATATTGCTCGGCAACATCGTCAGTTACGACGTCATACGCCCTAACCCAGAGAAAGTCAAAGCTGTCTTAGACATGAAGCCCCCAAAAAAGGTGAAGGATGTCCAGAAGCTCACCGGCTGCATGGCTGCTCTAAGCCGTTTCATATCAAGATTAGGAGAAAAAGGACTACCGTTCTTCAAACTGCTCAAAGCATCCGAGAAATTTGAGTGGTCGGAGGAAGCAGACGCTGCCTTCACGCAGCTGAAACAATACCTCACGTCACCTCCAGTACTTACTACTCCCAGAGAAGACGAAACTCTCCTCCTTTACATTGTGGCAACCGATCGGGTGGTCTCCACTACAATGGTGGTCGAGCGTGACGAGCCGGGCCACGCTTACAAGGTACAGCGGCCAATCTATTTCATTAGTGAGGTACTCAATGAATCCAAGACCAGGTACCCATAGATTCACAAACTGCTCTACGCCATACTGATAACATCCCGAAAGTTGAGACATTACTTCGACGGATATCGTGTGGTGGTCATGACCGAGTATCCTTTGGGGGACATCATTCGCAATAAGGATGCGAACGGACGCATTGTCAAATGGGCAATGGAGCTATGCCCCTTTTCCTTGGAATTCGCAAGCCGTACTACAATCAAGTCTCAGGCACTCGTCGATTTCATCGTCGAATGGACAGACTTAAGCATGCCTGTTTCTCCGGTATCCGACGAATCTTGGACGATGTACTTCGACAGTTCTCTCAATATTGACAGTGCGGGAGTAGGAGTTCTTTTCATATCACCATCCAAGGAGCAGCTCCGGTATGTCTTTAGGATTTACTTCCCAGCATCCAATAATGCCGCCGAGTATGAAGCTTGCCTGCATGGTCTATGCATTGCGGTTGAGCTTGGAGTTAAACGTCTCTATGTCTACGGAGATTTGGCTCTGGTCATTAACCAACTCAACAAGGACTGGGACACGACCAGTGAAAAGATGGGCGCATATTGCAAGTCGATAAGAAATCTAGAAGGCAGGTTCTATGGCATCGAGTACATACACGTGGTTCGGGACAAGAACCAAGCAGCAGATGCGTTGTCAAAGTTAGGATCCTCCTGAGCCAAAATCCCACATGGAGTATTTGTCCAAGACCTGCTCACGCCTTCCATTGAAGATGAAGATTCAACGACCGACAAAGTTTCAGAAAAGCAATTAGTGGCTACGGTTCCAGCGCCGAGCACAACTGAGCCGCTTCCGACCACTAATGAGCCGGACTGGAGAACACCCTTCATCAAGTACTTAACAGATGGTAGCGGTTATATTGATCGACTATAAAATGAGCGCCTGATGCGTTGCAGTAAGCAGTATCTGCTCGTTGATGGCAAGTTATGGCGCAAAACGCTAAGGAGGAAATCTTGATGAAGTGTGTAACCCAGGTGGAAGGTGAACATCTCCTAGACCAAATCCACTCTGGCTCCTGTGGCAACCACGTGGCCTCAAGAACACTGGTCGGTAAGGCTTTCCGAGCAGGTTTCTATTGGCCATCAGCAGTAGCCGATGCAGAGAAGCTAGTACGCCGCTGCAAGGGTTGTCAGTTCTTCTCCAAGAGAATCCATGTGCCAGCACACAAGATCCAGACAATTCCAGCCTCTTGGCCTTTTGCATGCTGGGGACTGGACATGATCGGGCCTTTCAAACCGGCTCTAGGGAAATTTACATTTGTCTTCGTGCTAATTGATAAATTTTCTAAGTGGATAGAATACATGCCTCTGGTACAGGCATCTTTAGAGAAAGCTGTCACATTCCTCGACCAGGTCATCCACCGTTTCGGCGTGCCCAACAGCATCATTACCGATTTGGGTACTCAGTTCACCGGGAACGCTTTTTGGGACTTCTGCGATGAAAGGAGCATAGTTGTAAAATACGTCTCGGTGGCACACCCTAGAGCTAATGGACAAGTCGAGCAGGCAAATGACATGATTTTGGATGCACTAAAGAAGAGGATATACAGAGCAAACGATAAAACTCCTGGTAGATGGCTCAAGGAGCTACCAGCCGTGGTATGGGGCCTCCGAACTCAGCCAAGTCATAACACCGGCGTCTCACCATACTTTATGGTTTACGGCGCTGAGGCAGTCCTCCCAATAGATATAGCTTTCAGATCAGCACGGGTAGAGAACTTTGATGAGGGCAAGGTTAAGGAAGCACGGGAGCTATAAATCAACAGCGCAGAGGAGAAAAGGCTCGATTCTTGCGTACGCACAGCCAAATACCTTGCTGTTTTGCGCAGGTACTACAACAAGAACGTTAAAGAGTGTTTCTTCGTGGTCGGGGATTTAGTACTAAAGTGGAAGACGAACCAGGCCGGCGTCCACAAACTCGCAACCCCATGGGAGGGACCCTTCATGATCAAGGAAGTCACACGCCCAACGTCTTACAGGTTAGCTCACCTGGACGGCACGGACGTACCAAACTCGTGGCACATCGACAAGCTTAAACGTTTCTATGCTTAATTTATAAGATATGTTTTCAACTTACATTTTCGATTTACTTTAATAAAGCAATCATGATTTCTCCGACCACTCTAATGTGTCACTACGAATTTTATGGATATTCTGATTTAGCCAGTACAAGCTGACCACCACTCCTTCTACGGTTTTCGGAGCAGATCTTGTTTTCGGTTCCTCCCAACACGTGCACGAGATCCGTTCTCCACGCCGCGGGTGATCGGCAGGTCCTCCCTTGGTTTGACTTGTCCGTGTCCATGTGTGCACAGGTCATGTTACCTCACACTCCGACCACATGCCAACCAAGGGCCACACAAAACCTTCAGGACGATGTGATGAGCAAAACGGTACAACTAAACTGAACATTAACACGTTCCTACTTAGTTACACCAACACAAAAAAAAATCAAGCTTAAACACGTTTTGTATAAAGCAAACAAGCTTATAATGATATACAGTTACGTTATTACAAGCTTACCTGAAGAGGCTCAAGTTTACAATAACACAACTATGTCCTCCTTCTACAGCTCTAAGCCTATTACATTGGCTGGTCGGAGAGCAGGGCATTTACTGCTCGTCGTCTCTAATACTCTACTCGAGTCTCGGGGACTCTTGAGCTAGTCAAGCTGAAGGGGATGGCCCAACCGGTGCCTGGCTGGTCGAGACCGCAGGCTTCGTTGGTTGGCTTGCAGCTTATGGCATTTCCAGCTGGTTTGTCGACGGCGTACCCTGTACAGGTGCTGTCCCACCTCCGCACAGGTTAATATCGCCAATTATCTTTGAAGACAATTCCAGCTAGGTCGTCCGAAGCTCCTCGGCCTTGTCTGGGTCTACCTCCTTCGGGTACCCAGCCTCCAAGCGTTTGAGATCGATCAGGGGGTAGTGAGCACGCACCATGCTCAGCACATGGGCACCCATGTACTCACCCGCCTCCTTCACGAAGTCTTGGAACCATCCCCATGCTTTCTTGCATCTCTCGACCAGTCCGAGCTGGGGCATCTTTAGCTCTTCTTCTGTGAGCGCCGGGACGATAAGGTCGAGGATGGGCACAATGCCAGTTGCCATTTCTTGGCACCGCTTTTTCCACATGTCCCGCTCCTCGGTGGTTTTAAGGCATTGTGCTTTCAAGTCGTCACGTTCCTTGATCACGGCCTCCAGGTGCTTCTTGGCATTGACTTTCAAAACTGAAAATAGTACAAGACATCAAACGTGATGACACGGCAAGGCAAGGTGGGCAATAGAATGAGAAAGGATCTGGAGTGCTTACTTTTCAGGTCATCTTTCATTTTGTTATTTTGGTATTGGAGTTCCGACTGGCTGCGTGCCAGTTTCTCATTGTCCTCCTTTAGGTAATCGCATTCTGCAAGCACACAGCTGTTTTCCCCCTGGAGGCGGGTCACTTTAGCTTCTAAACCTGCATTATAGCTATTACTGCAAAGAACAAATTAACACAAGTCCTACACTTGTTATGATACAGTGAAAACTTACTTGTTTTCTCCTGCTCTTTGCGTTGAAGTTGGCCGACCAGATCTTGGTTTTGTGCTTCTCGGTTTGTCCTCTCCTGGTTGGCGGTTTCAAGTTGGTGTTGTAGGCGTTCCACTTCAGCCGTCAGCTCCTTATTGGCCGTCGTGATTCCTTCTATCTGGTCGAAGCACCGTTTTCGGTATCTTGCAGTTTTCATAAGTCCTGCATACAGACAAGCTACGTCAAATAGTTCGACTATACAGCAGGGTCAGGGGCTTAAACCAAATATACCTGGACTTCCGTCACCAGATGCTTGGCCGCCCGTTCGACTCTTAAGGTCTCTTCGATTTCTGGGATTTCTTCGTGCATGACCCATTCGTCGTTCTGATAGCGCGACACATATACATGTTGTCGCCTATCTTGGGGACGGTCCAGGATTTCTTCCACTTCATCCTCTTCAGCCTCCTGTTCAGGAGGCGGCATTGGTCTGGAGTTTGCAGACTCCACTAGGGTTTTCCCACGAGCCGTCGCGTTAGCAACCATGTTCTGGACAACTTCTGGCTGCTGCTCTTCGGCTAGATTCAGCTCCCTTGGCGCCGTGGTATCCGCCTCAGCAGGGTTTGTGCTTGGAGCACTCGTATTCTATTCGGTTGCTTTCTCGACCAGCTGCTCGGGGACTGGCGTCTGGTTGTCCACCTGCTGAGGTTCAAGCGGAGTCCCTGCTACGGGCTCCTCCATGACTGATTGCTGAGCAGCTTGTCCCGCTGTTGTTGGTGAGGACATTCCGCACCCAGCTAGCTGGTCGAGGCTTTCGGTGGAGGCCGATCTAATGAACTTAGAGATAAATTAAGTAGATAATAGCATCCAATGCAAAATGCAAGGCTTACATCAAACAAAATACTTATAGTTTCGACTTGCGAAAGGATGTGGCAAAGGAACGTCTCCTCGACCGCCCCTGCTCCGCTTGCTCGGTAGTTTCCACCGGGACTTGTTCAATCCCTGGTATGGGCGTCGGAGTATGGTGTGGCAAGTTTCCTTCGTCTGTCTTCTGTGCATCAGTGGTTGGTGCTGTGACCACTGCTGGCCTAGAGGAGCCACCCTGCTCCGTCGGTTCTACTTGTCTTCTCCTCTTTTTGGGGACGAGCCGGAAGATGTCCGCATCCTCTGCTTCGTCGTCCGACAAAGGAAAGATGGCTTGACGTCATTTGACAGCAGGCGGACGCTTGCCAGCGGCTCTGGTCAAGGCGTCTTCAATGATCTCGAATACCGCCCGGTTAATGTCATCGGTCCTGGCGCTGGTATGGGTGGCTGGGCCGGTAGGTTGCGGCCATTCTACACCAGGGGGAGGCGACACGAACACTTCTGCCCGGTCATGGCCATTACACTGAGACACAAAATAAAGGAAAAGACAGTTATTTTCTTGATATAATATGACTCTACAGTTAAAAGGAGGCGTCATTTACCTTTGGGGGAGGTCGAGTCAGTTTGAAGGCGTGTTCGATGGCGTTCAGTACAACATAATTTGGATCGGCCAAATTGAACAGCTCTCCAATCCTGGCCTTGATCTCCGTCTTGTCGAGTGGCTCTTTTCTGGTCCTTATCGGATCCACGCTCCCTTGGTATTCGAAGCCAGGATGAATCCTTTTCTGGCATGGCTGAATTCGTCGGCTAATGAAGTTTCTGACCACGCTCGGGCCATCAAGCCTTCTCCACGGGATCATCTCGAGCAGTTTGGTGATCTGTTCCAGGTTTTTGGGTTTTTCTGACTAGCTATTTTTCTTCTCTGGAATTAGCCCCACGTCGCACAGAGTGATGGTGTTCGTCTCTTCATGGATGTAGAACCATTTCTTGTACCACTCATCCAAAGAAGTGTTCCACAGATAGTGCAGGTATTGCGCCTTCAAGCTGTCACGCAGGTTCAGGTATACGCCTCTGGCGATCTTTGAGCCACCAATTCCTTTTTTCCGAAGATAGAACAGGTGGCGAAAGAGGTCGAAATGGGGCTGGAAGCCACCATACGCCTCGTAGAGATGGATGAAGGTAGAGACGAGAAGAATCAAGTTGGGATGCAGATTGCAAATCCCAATCTCGTAGTACAAGCAGAGACCTTGAAGGAAAGGGTGTATTGGAATCCCGAAACCCCGTTTGAAGAAATCTTCGAAAACCACGATCTCACCTGGTTGTGGATCAGGGAAGCTTTCTCCTTCCGGTGCACGCCATCCAGCGAGGGCTTTGTTGTGGAGCACTCCCATGGCGACAAGGTCTTCAATGGTGTGCTCGTTGCTTCGGGACTTCCACCACTCCTTCGTCATGATTTCGTTTTTCTTCTGGGCGTTTTTTCTCGCCATTACGCGAAGTTTGCTAAGGAGGTGGATGCGATGGCAAGGGGATTTTGGCACTGTTTATTGGATAAATAGGGTTTGGTAAGAGGAAGACAAAGATGAAGGTGGCGGCGGCGAATGACGATGGGGAACGGTGACTGTAAGTTGCCAGATCTATATTATAAATAACAAAGAGTACCGTCGTTTCACCTGCCCGAGATTCTTGGGAGACGTGCGCACGCGTGACGGACGGATTTTTCACACCACCTCGAGATCTACGCCAATAAATGCGCTCCTTCGTTACCAGTGAACACAGTTCGGTCAACGAGCTCATGCTTCAGGGTTCGCCAAGACCACTACGGTGCTCGAGGACTCTGGCCAGACCATGCTCGTGCTCGGGAACTCTGGCCAGACCACGCCCGTGCTCGGGGACTCGCCAGACCACTCCGTGCATGCGCGCATGCACGTATGCATCGTCTCCACGAGCATGCAAGGGTCAACTCCGCGCATACATGTATGCCAAACAAAGGAGGTTTTGGACTGCATCTCGCCTCGAACATCGCCGTGACAACCGCGACTACCGCCATAACGACAAATCGAAAAGCTCGAGGACCGGATGACTTCATCACCGCCGACCAGATTTCTATCAAAGATATTTATCTACAGGAATTTCGAGCTATGACTCGGGGACTTCGTCGCTTGCTCCTCGACTGCTCTACGACCATGGCTCCGGGATTTCATCGCTCGCTCCTCGACCTGTGCTCGAGGACTGCCTCAACCACTCTCCGACCACGGCTCGGGGACTTTGCGTCTCAACTACATGTGACTGGCAACTCGCATATAGTTGGGATATTTTTTCTCATTTGGACCTTGCTACAAGGCTCATACCTCACCTTCCAGCAAGCTCGGGGACTACATCGGTACGATGCACCTGCCGGTGCATCTCGTATCGCCTGTACGACGATTGGATTCTCAACTTAACTGGGAATTCTTTTTAGACCCTGGCACCACGTGCCTACGTCACCTACTACCAGGCTCGGGGACTAAGTGGGCACACTTCACCTCGCGGTGAATGTGCTTATTTTTCGACCACTACGCCTCTGATGATCAAAGATGCTATGCTTCAAGACGACTTACATTTCTTTTTAGAAATACAAGTGGGCACACTTCCCGGGACGGAAATCTTTTTCTTTTTTCTTAAGAGCACCATACATTCTTCGGACAACCTACTTCTCCGGTGACAATGGTGGTCGGAGATGTCAAGAACTCAAGCCTCACTATTCGGAGAAGGTTAAAATGGCGTGTCGCATCAGAATACATGATGCTCGGGGACTAGCTGTGGGGGTATTAACCCCTATACCCCTACGGCTAAGCTTGGGCTGGCCTGGATCGATGGTTTCAGTCCACCCAAAAGGTGACGTGTGGCCCAGTTAACCTGATCGGAGTCCCGCACAAGGAATCAAGACGGATTTGGTGATCAAGCAGGATCCTGGTCGGTTAGAATAGGAATCCTTATCCGGCCACATATGGCAATTGTAACTGACTAGGATTAGTTTCTAGATCTGTAACCCTGCCCCCGGACTATATAAGGTGGGCAGGGGACCCCTCTAAAAATCATCTCTCATTGACATACCACAATACAAATCAGACGCAGGACGTAGGTATTACGCCTTCTTGGCGGCCGAACCTGGATAAAACTTCGTGTCTGTCTTGCGTCACCATCTTGTTTGGAGCTTGCGCATCTGTTTGCCGATAATATACTACCTTAGGCATACCCCTAGGTAGACTGCCGACCATATTTCGTCGACAATCAGAAATTAGGGTTTCCAAAGATTAGAGAGAGCTCTAGTTTTTCAAGTTCATAGTATAGGCTTTCTAGCAAGGTTAAAGTAGTGTTTGGGCTACTGCTCAGGATTCCGGATCTGCCATCTGGAAACTAGTATTAGCCATTGTATCTCTTTATTTATAACTTTGTGCTACTTCAATATTATATTACTATTTATTATGTTCCTAGTTTGCTCTAGTTTATTGTTTGATATAGTTATGATTGATGATGAATATATGCATATGTTCGTAGAGCGGTTAATTCAGTACTCGAGTGAGTTAAGTGGTCGACACTATGTAAGCGTGGTGCTTAGATATTGTTTGTCTGCTGATGCACTCTATATGCCGAGTCATATGGTAGATTGCGGATGTGCCACTTCCGTTGAGTCCTTTGTAGTCTATTCCCCGTGTATAGAACAAGTAGAACCTCGGTTATGAAGGAAGGAAAAGCTCTGTTCTCGAACTTCCCTAAGTAATGTTCCTTATGCATAGATCCAAAGTTAGTTATACTATAGATGAGAGTATATATTCTTGAGTATATAAAAGATGTAACACCTCAGGTGTTTAGCTCCTTAATTGCATTGCATTTGCATAAGCATAAGCAAGCATCATTCATGTCATGCATAAGCTTATAATATGTGAAACATGCTTTGGAAACATTGCCACATATGTTTATATTTCATGTGAAGTAAAGAAGTGAATTGTGTGCAAAACATAAGTATCTTATGTGCAATTTCCTTGGTGAGATATGTCAACCACTTTAGTGTAACATAATTAGCAAATGTTATGCAACACACTCATGCAACATGTGCAACATGAGCTTGCAACATTTGGGTGAATGTATGGAATTAATTATTCCAAAGTATGTGACACTAGGAACTTTGTGCAACCAATATGTAGAGTGGTTAATTAGGTCTTATAACACCTTAATTACATTTAGGGTAAGTAGTGGAGCAATGTTCATGTTGACCAAAATTACCAAATTGCCCTTCCAAATGTTGTTGACTAAGTTGGACCCCTAGAGTGATCTGGTTTGACCAATTAAAAAGTCCAGCTTAGACATCTTGCATGGAGGAGCACCCTTAAGCAAAGTTGTAGAGAATTTCATAAGGAACAAAAGTTCTAATATGGCCATCTCATGAAAATGATCAGAACATGCTCAAAAATGGCCCACAAGTCAGTATTAGAGGCTGTTTTGGGACTTAGCAATTTTTGGCTAAGTGTGAAGCTGAAAACCGTTTCACTGTACCTCACTTTGGCAACTTGTAACTCACAAACCAGGCCGAACCAGTCTTTGAGCCAATTGACAAAGTTGTTGTCCACACATAGCTCTACAACATTGTCAATATCACCAGCACCTAGTTCTAAATGGTTTAGGAGATGTGGTGTCTTGAAATTAGGGTTTCCGTCGACGTTATCTCTGAAACTGCATTTCAGTTTCAAGGGGCACCACTTTGGAGCTCTGTAGTTTCAAATCTAGGCCGAACCAGCCCAAACTCTAATTGACAAAGTTGTAGTCCTCATGTAGCTCTACAACATTGCCAACAGCACCCATACCTGGTTCTCACTGGATTAGGAGTAAAATGAACTCAAAATCGCCCTGTCAGTCACCGTTTCAGACGCGATTCAGTTAAGTCAGACGTCGGTCATGACTGTCGTGGCCGACCGGCCGCAGGCCGTCGTCGACGCGTGGCCACGCGGTGGCAGCCGTACGTCGGCCTTGGCCCCACCCGTCGGGTCACGACGTCTTCAAGGACGCCACGAAGCCGGACCCTGTCCCTCACTCGCGCCTCTGCTTCCCTCTCGCCCTCTCCGAGCTAGGGCGGAGCACCGAGGTGCCATTGCCGCCGTGCCACTTCCCCGTGCTCGTGCGCCGTCGTCGTTGAGTCTCGGCTCAATTCCTCCCGCCAACGACCCCGCATCATCTCCCTCTACCACCTCCACCCCTTTCCGGGAGCGTTTGAGCGAAGGTGAGGCCACATTGCTCACTTCCGCCGCCACGGCCGCGTTTGGGACCTCGCCGGAGTTTGAGTCCACCGTGGTCAGAGCGGCTTGGCCCTTCTCATCCCTTCCTTTTCCCTTAGTCAGCTTTCCAGTGACTCCGGGGAGCTTGTATCGGGTTTGGTTGAGGACGTAGGGGCTCACCGTCGCCGGCATACCGCCACGCACCTCCACCGTGCCGCCATGCCCGATGGCGAGCACCTTTCCGTTGCTCCGCCGCCCCGTTCTTGCCACCAATCGTTGTAGTTCGATGACGTGGTCATGCTAGTCCGTCCAATTTCGTCGGCCGACTCACCGACGGCGAGCTCCGGCGACCCCAGCTTCGCCCCTCCGCCTCTCTCTCGCTGACAAGTGGGGCCACCTGGTCAGTCATACGCGCGCGGGCGGGAGCCCGAGCAGGCCACGCACGCGGAGTGGGCCACGCCGCGCGAAGCGGGCCACGTTGGTTTTCCGGGCCGGCCCAGCAACAAATCTGATTTATTTCATTTATTTTATTCTGTCACAGTTTTAGATAATGTTTAGAAAATGTAGATCTAGGGTTTTACTTGCCCAAAAATTATGAGATAAATTTTGTTGGAATCCACAGGGTGTGTAGTATTTAAGAAAAATATGAACTTGTTATGTGATGTTTGTTTTCTGGGATTTTTAAATAGGTCTTTGAAATGGGTTTTAAATCACATGCAAACTGGTTTAAATTATATCTTGAGTTTCAGTGTTCTAAAAATTATGAAATTTGGTGGGTAGACTAATTTATACTTGCTCTAGCTCTGGTAAACATTTGGGCAGTAATGCTTAAGTACTTTTCAAGTTATTATGCTATCTTGTTATTCTAGGAAATACTTAAATGAATTTTAGTAATTTTTCTGCATGTGCAATGTTCATATAAATTTTTGGAGAATCTCCTGGTACCCTAGAGTGTCTAAGAAAATTAAGAAATCTGTAGTTTGACACTTTTTACTGTGCTTTGTTATTTATACAAAAATCAGCCTTTTTGGCTTGGGAATTTTGTGTGGGAAGTTCCTGTGAATAAATTTAGTTCAAATTTTTACAGTAGCATCTTCTTGGGTCAGAGAGTCTCCTGTAATTTTTGTAGAATTTTAGGAGCAGTTTACATATATGTTTGAAATTCCACTTAATTACTTAAGTAAATTAAGAAATGAGTTTAAATAAATATTCTAGGTGGGCACACCTTACTTTCTGGTGTTTTTGTGACCTGTGTGAACTTTTAGTAGTATTAGTTTGGTCTTAGGGAATGTTTGCCACATCAATAAATATTTAATCTTTGCAATTTTAGGTTTTCTGGACAGCTGATAGTATTTCTAGGTTTGATCTTGGATAAAGGTGGTTGCTGGAAAACTTGTAAATACCAAAGTTGTAGTAAAAGTTGTAAATGAGCTTGTGTCAAAATTTGGGAGCATTTGGCTTAGTAGTTTGGGAGTTATTACTGTTTAAAGTGACAGTCCAGGATTGACTGCTCTCTGTTTAGGGAGGACAGATTCTGGAGCTTTGGAATTTCGACTAGGTAAACTTTGGAATTTAGTGTTGTAGTCTGAAAACATTTTGTGGTACATTTCTTAAGCTTTCCAGATTGTCTTAGATCGTATCTTTTGGATTTGGGAATCTCCAGTTATGTTAGAAACAAGTAGCTGCTGTCCAGAATGTCTTACTGTGATAACCTAAGTAATATTACTCTTGTATTGTTAGGTGCTAGGGCCTTAACCGAAGAGGAACAACTATATCTTAGGTTGGGTAGATTAGGTAAGTACTTCTCCACTGGAGAAGAGATTTGCACGTACTAATAAAGTAACTTGAATAGAGTATTTTATTTCTGAAATGCATTTCATTCCGAGCATGTTGCATCCATTTATGCATTCATGATATTTATTATGCATTCATGCAATAGGTGTACCGAAGGGGGTAACTCTCCTCGAATTCGAGCCTATGATTCTGGAGGAAGTCCAGGACCAGCCAGAGCAGCTAGAGGAACCAGCCGGCGACGAAGCTCCTGCCGAAGATCTGCCCGAGTGTCCTGATCACCGGCCTTCGACCTTGTCACACCCATTTATCGACCAAATGGAATGCATACCCTTATGTGCGTCCAGAGATCAATCACACATAAGTTCACAAATTATAACAGAAGTATCATCACATATGTTATTACATCACGATATTTAAACACATAGTCTTAACACAAATGTAGCGGAAGTATAAATAGAAATCTCTCGTGGTAGCTCCAGTCACAGGTACATTGACTGGTTGACAGCAAGACTAGTAATCTTCAGGGAAGTAGGCGTAGTAGTCACTATTACCTCCATCTGTTACCCATCCGGGATTTTTATCCAAGTAAGAGAAATAAACAAGCGTAAGTACATCTCGTACTCAACAAGTGTAACATGGGGTTCATGAGGCTCAAAAAGACATATTCATTGGTTTATCAGCATGTAGCTTTTAGTTAACATGATTTTAGCATAACAATAGCATCAAAATGTCTCAATATAAACATTAAACATATGATCCATGTGAAATGATTAACGAATAGCAAAAACATAATCATAAACAATTATTCAACTATTCCATAAGGGTCCAAGGCCACTCGTGACCGTGAGCACGGCTGTTATAACAGTTTTACACTCTGCAGAGATTGTACACTTTCACTGTGAGTCGTGTTACCCAAATGCCCGGGTTAATTACTCCCAAAACACTACCAAGGTGAGCAGGCAGGGTAAACACTATGAAGTCTTTCGAAGGTTCGTCTAACAAGTTAGGGCCATTAGATTTCACTCGGCAAACAGATGTAGAGCCCCCCCTTCCTGATGGCACAAAAACACGCAGCCTATACACATGAGGACAGAGGCCGCACTATACCCGATTCGTCAAGCCATTCTTACGCCATAAAGGAATACCTCTAACAAGCTAGAAAAGGTCCTTCTATATGACTAAAGCCAGAGCCATATAGCCCCCACAGTTGTACTGTAAATCCCGGATTGTCGCTTATAGATGAGTCCTTATGGAGAGCAATTAGAGCATCAAAAGTAACCCCCATGCTCTAATCCCCTTTAAACATTAATCAAAATCATCTTTTAGTGTTTGTTGCATATTCCTCTAATCAATTTACATGATCATAGTCCATGTTTAAGCACTAGCCACACTACTCAATGCAATATAATAGGTACCAAGGTAAAGGATCAATCGCTAAGTCATCCTTAACAAGGAATAAATGCATAATGATATTAATTGCATAAGGTGAATAGGACAACAAGGATTATCCCATGCTATACTTGCCTTGCTCAAACTGGTCCTGAAGATCTTGCTCGTAGTAAGGCTCTTGATCCCCAACGAATTTCTCACCGTCTATACTCGATCAACCAATATCAACAACACACATCCAGAGGCAATCATGCATAGACAAACAAGACTATAATTAGAACAATACACCAACAGTAAGAAAATAAAATAAAAAGTCTTTAAAATGAATCTACAACTCGCTAGGATCACACAGACGCGAAGATCACGAAAATCGGAGCTAAAACGACAAAGTTATGAATTTCCAAAGATTTCCTATAGAAAAATAAATACTTTAATAAAAACTCGAAAATAAATTAATCCAAACCTACTGTACAGTTGTATAATTACATAGAACTCGCAAATATGAATCTAACGCAATTTGAATGGACCAAATCAGAGTTAAAACGAAGATTCTACAACTAAAACAATCTGAATGGCAAAACTGTAAATATCAGAAAGCGTATTTTTCTTTTTCCGAAACGAATTACGTTTTCAATAAATCAAAACGTATTTTTCCAAATTACGCTTTGGACCGCGGGTTACATACTTAAAAACTTCAGGGTTTCTTTTGCAAAAAATCACAAGCGAACCGGTATCTTCTATTTACAGCCGTTAGATCTAAAACGAACGGTCTAGATCTAATCGGGGGGAGGGAGAGAGAGAACGGCCGGCGGCTACAGGAGCCCGACGGCGGCGCCATGGCCGAACTTGGCCCGAGCTCGCCAGAGCTCGATGAAACGGCCTTACCGACCACCGTTCAACAAACTGGAGACACCGGAAGAAAGAGCGGCCCACGGCGATCTTACCTCACACAAAAGGAAAACCGGAGGACGGGTTGAGGAGGGTGTTTGGCTCGAGATGGTGGCGGTAGAGCTCGCGCTCACGGTGGCAACACCCCCGAGGCCTACAACTGCTTCAAATCGGGTGAGATGGGATCGGCGAGGGTGCGGCTCGGCTTTTATAGCCCGTAGGCATCACCGGTTATGGAAAGGAGGGAGATTTGGAGACGGATTCGAATCACCGAATCGAGTAGAGAGAGGAAGACGGCGTTCGTCGATGGAAAGCGCCGGAGGAAGGAGAAGGAAAGGGGAAAGTGTCGCTGACCGGTGGGACCCACAAGTCAGCGGCTCGGGCAGAAAACGCGGCCGCTGCGAGACGCAGACGCGCGCGCGATACTGGGCCGGCGGCTGCGGCTGGGCTCGGCCCATGCGGGAGAATGCGGGCGCGGGGAGGTAAGCGAGCCGCGGCAAGGCAGGCCGAGGCGGCGGGCTGCGGCTGAGTTGGGCCAAAAATCCGAATGAAGATGAATTTCTTTTTTTTTTCTTTTTCTAATTTTTCAAAGCCATTTTCAAATGATTTTCAAATCAAATTTGAATTTGATTGAAACCACACAATACAAAACTTCAAATGCAGCAGCATGAATGCACAAACATGTTTCTACCCTTATATTTGATTTTAAATTTATAAAAATTATTCTTATTCTAAATTTTGCATGCTTCACAAAAATAAATATAAAAATCATATTTTTCCTATTTTTCTTCTTTTCAAATTTTTAGGGTGTTACAATTCTACCCCCCTTAAGATGAATCTCGTCCCGAGATTCGACCGATGCTTACTCAAACAGTTGCGGGTAGGTTTTTCTCAGATCCTCTTCTCGTTCCCAAGTAGCCTCTTCTGCTGTGTACCGATTCCATTGTACTTTACACATTTTGATTGTTCTACTTCTTGTGACTCTGTCCGCAGTCTCTAAAATTTTAACCGGAAACTCTTCATATGTAAGATCCTCCTTAACAGTGAGTTCCTCTAATGGAATCTGCTCCTCTGGTACTCGTAAACATTTCTTCAATTGAGACACATGGAACACATCATGTACACCTGCCAAACTTTCAGGTAATTCCAACTGATATGCCACTTCACCACGTCTCTCTATAATCTTGAAAGGTCCAATATATCTTGGTGCCAATTTACCCTTCATGTTGAACCTCTTCACACTCCTCATGGGTGACACTTTCAAGTATACATAATCCCCTACCTCAAAGGTCAACTCCCTTCTACGAGTATCAGCATAGCTTTTCTGTCTGGACTGTGCTATTTTTAGATTATCTCTAATCATTCTCACTTTCTTTTCAGCATCCTTTAATACATCAGGCCCATACACTTGACTCTCCCCTGTCTGATTCCAGAACAACGGGGTCCTACATTTTCGTCCATACAGAGCCTCAAACGGTGCCATTTGAAGACTCTTCTGATAACTATTGTTATAAGAGAACTCTGCGTAAGGCAAACTCTTATCCCAGCTAGTACCATATTGTAAAGCACAAGCTCTCAACATATCTTCCAATATCTGATTAATTCTCTCCGTTTGACCATCTGTCTGAGGATGATAAGCTGTACTAAAATTTAGTTTGGTCCCCAATGATTCATGTATCTTTTGCCAATAATGAGATGTAAACTGAGTACCTCGATCAGACACAATCTTCTTAGGTACTCCATGTAGACTCACTATTCTTTCCATATACAACTCTGCCAACTTCGCACTGCTATATGTAGTCTTCACAGGCAGAAAATGAGCAACCTTAGTCAGACGATCCACTATCACCCAAATTGAATCATATCCTCTTTGAGTCCGTGGCAACCCAACTATAAAATCCATACCAACCTCTTCCCATTTCCACTCGGGTATCTGTATAGGCTGTAACAATCCTGCAGGTCTCTGATGTTCCGCTTTCACCCTTTTGACAAGTGTCACACAAAGCAACATACTCAGCAACATCTCTCTTTAAACCGTACCACCAATATCTCTCTTTCAGATCCAAGTACATCTTAGTACTCCCCGGATGTATGGAATAAGCTGGCTCATGAGCTTCACGCAGAATTGCCATTCTGATATCCTTATCTTCGGGCACACACAACCTTTTTCCAAACCATAACGTACCATTATCATCCTTACGGAATCCTGGAGATTTACCTTTCGCTATATTTTCAGCTATCTCTCTCAACTTTTTATCCTTCTGCTGACCTTTACGGATCTCTTGCTCTAGAGTAGGCTCTAATACTAATTCCACTGCGTTGATAGTAAATCCTAAGTTCAGATGCTTGCACTCGGCACACAATTCCTTTGGCATAGGCATTACTTGTATTTCATTTGCATAACTTTTCCTACTAAGAGCATCAGCAACAACGTTGGCCTTTCCTGGATGATAATGCACCTCTAGATCATAGTCTTTTATCAGCTCCAGCCATCTACGCTGCCTCAAGTTCAAATCCGTTTGAGTGAAGATATACCTTAGACTCTTGTGATCAGTGTATATATCACTCTTGTGTCCAATCAAATAATGTCTCCATATCTTTAATGCATGAACTACTGCAGCTAATTCCAAATCATGAGTAGGGTAATTTAACTCATGCTTCCTCAACTGCCTCGATGCATATGCCACAACTCTACCTTCTTGCATCAGTACACATCCCAAACCCAATCGAGATGCATCACAATAGATAGAGAAAGGTTTACTCAGATCTGGCAAAACTAAGACGGGTGCAGTCGTCAATCTCTTCTTTAGTTCCTCAAAATTAGCCTGACACTTCTCGGACCACACAAACTTGGCATTCTTCTCCAATAATGCAGTCATTGGTTTTGCAAGCTTTGAAAATCCCTCTATAAATCTCCTATAATAACCAGCTAATCCCAAGAAGCTACGGATCTCACTCACATTGATGGGTGGTTTCCAATTCAATACATCTTTCACCTTGCCAGGATCTACTGATATTCCTCCATTAGAGACAATGTGACCCAGAAAAGAAACTTCCTTCAACCAAAACTCACATTTACTCCTCTTTGCATATAGTTGGTGTTCTCTGAGCTTCTGCAAGACCAACCTCAAATGTTCAGCATGTTCTTCCTCAGTTTTGGAAAATACTAGAATATCATCAATGAATACCACTACAAACTTGTCCAGATATTCCATGAATACCTTATTCATCAAATACATAAAGTATGCAGGAGCATTAGTCAGACCAAAAGACATCACTGTATACTCATATAACCCATACCGTGTGGTAAAAGCTGTCTTTGGTACATCACTAGCACGAATCTTCAACTGATGATATCCAGAACGAAGATCAATCTTGGAAAATACACAAGCTCCTCTCAACTGATCAAACAGGTCATCAATCCTAGGCAATGGGTACTTGTTCTTAATAGTAACCTCATTAAGAGACCGATAATCTACACACATCCTCTGAGTTCCATCTTTCTTATCCACAAAAATCACTGGTGCTCCCCATGGTGAAGAACTAGGACGAATAAAACCCTTATCCTGTAACTCCTTAATTTGTTTCTTAAGTTCTTCTAATTCATTTACTCCCATTCTATATGGACGCTTAGCTATAGGTGCAGTTCCAGGTAATAATTCAATAATAAATTCAATGTCACGGTCTGGTGGCATACCTGGCAATTCCTCTGGAAACACATCTGGGAACTCCTCCACAACTGGATCTCCCTAGTTGGCACCATCATTGAGCTGGTTCACTGTAGCGGTCTCTTGTTTTTGCACTTTTACTTCAACCCTGATTCTATCACCCTTTGGTGTTGTCAGTACAACTGATTTATCCTTACACTGAATCTCTGCCTGTTGTTGCATCATCCAATCCATTCCCAATATAAGATCAATCCCAGCTGTTCTCAATACTATAGGGCTAACTGTAAACTCTACCCCCCTTAAGTTGAGACTAATCGGAAGACAGCGATAAGATGCTGGCATGCTTCCACCAGGTGAGTTTACTAAGATAGGGTTCTTCATGGCACACAAATGGATTCTATGTATTCTAACAAATGATTGTGATATGAAAGAATGTGATGCTCCAGAATCAAAAAGAACAGTGGCGGGAGTAGAGTGGACATCGAACGTACCAAGCATAACTTCTGGCTCCTCCACTGCAGTTTCCTGGGACAAGTGATTCACCCTTCCTGAGTTAGGTGCGGGCTTCTGGTGGCTGCTCTGTTTCTGGGGAGTCTGCTGGTTGGGCTTCTCCGGGCAATTGTAAGACAAGTGACCTTCTTTTCTACATCGGAAACACCTGTTGGGAGTATTGGGAGCACTAGTCTTCGTAGGAGTGTTATTGGAAGGACCCTGACGATGCGCTTGATTTCCATTCTACTGCGGTGGACGTTGGTTGCTATTCTGTGGCTGGAATGGGGGACGTTGCGGGAACTGTCCACGGAATGGGGCCTGACCATGATTCCACTGTCCAGAGGGAGGCCTCTGCTGAGTATTCTGCTGAAAGCCAGTACGCGGACGGGTGTTGCTATTGGAGGCTTGTCCCTGTAACCTCTTCCTCTTTGCATCCATTTCCTTGCGCTTGCTATCCACCACGATAGCGCGGTTCACAAGCGTCTGAAAGTTAGGGTAGGTATTGGACATCAACTGCAACTGTAGTCCATCATATAATCCCTTCAAGAAGCGGCGCTGCTTATCATTGTCATTGGCCACCTCATGTGGAGCATATCGTGACAATTGAGCAAACTTGTCACGGTACTCAGCTACAGTCATTGACCCTTGGGTCAGGTTCCTGAATTCCTCCGCCTTCAACTCTATCATTTCTTCAGGTATATGGTAAGCCCTGAAGTTCTCCCTAAACTCCTGCCAGGTGACTGCAGGAGCATTGGCAGGACGACCATACTCATATGACTCCCACCAATCCTGAGCTTCTCCCTGAAGTTGCCCAGAAGCAAACAACACCTTCTGTCGGTCATCACATTGGGCAATAGTGAGTTGTTTCTCCACAGCACGAAGCCAATCATCGGCCTCCAAAGGATCAGCAGCATGTGTGAACACTGGGGGACGACCCTTCAAAAACTCACCACGCTTATCACGTGGTTGAGCCCCAGCAATTGGCTGATTTTGCTGATTTTGCACTAGTTGCTGCATCAACTGCGTCTGTACCGCCAACAGTTGCTCGATAGTTGGTGGCGGTGGTGGTGGTGGATTTGGGGGAATGTTTCCACGACCTCTGCCTCTTCCTCTTCCGGCCATCTGCCACCCATAAACATGCAAACTTTAAGAATTCCATGATTTCAACCACTTATAAGATTAAGAATGAGATCTGAAAGTGTTCTGGACGAGTAGCAATGTTGACAGTTCAGTATTTCAATCATATCTCGAGTTACAGAAATCCAAAAGAGGCGTGCCTTATATGGTTGGAAAGCTTATGAAATTATCCACAATTTCTATTCAGACCTCAAGATCAGATTCTGTCGTTAAGTCTATGAAAAATAAGGCGTAACAGAAACTGTTCCAGATTCCAGACTGTGCAGAAACTTTAACTTATAAAAATTATATCTCTCGAACCAGATCAGATAAAAAGGTGATTCCAGTGGCATTTGAAAGATGCTTGAGTCTAGTTTCTCTCATAAAAATTTCATAAATGTTGCACGAACCGTTTTTAAACTATAGCAGAAACATCAAAGACTGCTCCAGGAAACAGCAAGGACAGAAACGTGATAATATCAAACCCAACTATTATTCCTTGACTATTAAACTTATTATTCTTAAGAATGGAACTTGTAGACATGCCTACAAGTCCCGACACTCAAACAAAGATCCAACTCACACATAAGCATAATTATAAAGCAACTAGCACACCAAGGTTCAAACCACACGACAGACTCGACTGACTCAACTGACGTTACTAAGAACGTTCTTATTACATAAAGGACTCCTACTTCCTAAGGAAGTGGCTCATGCTCTAATGTCTCATAAATCTTGGGCATGCCTTGGTTTGCTCGGAGCTCGTCAATAGTTGCTTGGCACCTCTTGATAGTCTTCCCTTGTGCCTTCACCATCTCTTCTAGCTGCAGCTTCCTATCCATCATATCATAGACAAAGTTCACCATCACCCGAGGTAGTGGCTCTAGCTGCACTGGATCTGTCATAGCCCATCCAAGTTCGGGGTGTGCACGAGGAAAGAAGCGATGAATGTCATGCTTCATAAGGTTAAAGCGAAGATAGCGGAGACCCATACATGCTTCAAAAGCAGCATCTTCAATGCTATCCTCTATAGTAGCTCGATGTCCCACGTGAGAGAACATCCTGTCCAGCTGATATGCCCCCTTGTCTTGCTTATGGGCAAAGATGCTTGCCCTTGCCTTCCAGTACGTGTCCTCCAGTGGATGAGTGTACTCCCAACAGACGTACTCCACAGCTGGATACCAATCAGCGAAGTAAGCAGTGAGCATCCCCACCAGGCGAAGATGAGAGACAGCATTCCCTCCATTCCTGTGGTAGATCCTCACAGTCCACCCCATTGGAGCAGGTGGCATATCTTCAGGAGCTTCATGTGGTGGAGGCGGGGGTTGTACTCCTCCATTGGCTTTCTCTTCATCATCTTCAATCTCGACGATTTCTGGATCTTCTTCAGGCTCAGGCTCTTCCTGGGGAGGTGCTGGTGCTTGGACTGGTGCTACAGGAGTCTGCTCCTGTTCCTGAGGTTCTGGCTCTTGTGGCTCTTCAGTTGCATGCAGGGCACGAGGTGGGTAGTATCCTCCAGAGCTAATGCGGGCAGTCTTACGGTCACGGGCCATCTACAGAATTTTTAGATGAAGTTAGAATAGAGGCAAAATTTCATAATAGAATGTGACATAAGAAGCATAAAAATTTATCAAATAACAAGAGCAAGATAGTGAGCATAAAAATAATGTAAAGATGATACTAAATCGACCATTCCTAGCTAGGCTTGCGTCCTACAGTCAACAAGAGCTCCGATACCAATTTGTCACACCCATTTATCGACCAAATGGAATGCATACCCTTATGTGCGCCCAGAGATCAATCACACATAAGTTCACAAATTATAACAGAAGTATCATCACAAATGTTATTACATCACGATATTTAAACACATAGTCTTAACACAAATGTAGCGGAAGTATAAATAGAAATCTCTCGTGGTAGCTCCAGTCACAGGTACATTGACTGGTTGACAGCAAGACTAGTAATCTTCAGGGAAGTAGGCGTAGTAGTCACTATTACCTCCATCTGTTACCCATCCGGGATTTTTATCCAAGTAAGAGAAATAAACAAGCGTAAGTACATCTCGTACTCAACAAGTGTAACATGGGGTTCATGAGGCTCAAAAAGACATATTCATTGGTTTATCAGCATGTAGCTTTTAGTTAACATGATTTTAGCATAACAATAGCATCAAAATGTCTCAATATAAACATTAAACATATGATCCATGTGAAATGATTAACGAATAGCAAAAACATAATCATAAACAATTATTCAACTATTCCATAAGGGTCCAAGGCCACTCGTGACCGTGAGCACGACTGTTATAACAGTTTTACACTCTGCAGAGGTTGTACACTTTCACTGTGAGTCGTGTTACCCAAATGCCCGGGTTAATTACTCCCAAAACACTACCAAGGTGAGCAGGCAGGGTAAACACTATGAAGTCTTTCGAAGGTTCGTCTAACAAGTTAGGGCCATTAGATTTCACTCGGCAAACAGATGTAGAGCCCCCCTTCCTGATGGCACAAAAACACGCAGCCTATACACATGAGGACAGAGGCCGCACTATACCCGATTCGTCAAGCCATTCTTACGCCATAAAGGAATACCTCTAACAAGCTAGAAAAGGTCCTTCTATATGACTAAAGCCAGAGCCATATAGCCCCCACAGTTGTACTGTAAATCCCGGATTGTCGCTTATAGATGAGTCCTTATGGAGAGCAATTAGAGCATCAAAAGTAACCCCCATGCTCTAATCCCCTTTAAACATTAATCAAAATCATCTTTTAGTGTTTGTTGCATATTCCTCTAATCAATTTACATGATCATAGTCCATGTTTAAGCACTAGCCACACTACTCAATGCAATATAATAGGTACCAAGGTAAAGGATCAATCGCTAAGTCATCCTTAACAAGGAATAAATGCATAATGATATTAATTGCATAAGGTGAATAGGACAACAAGGATTATCCCATGCTATACTTGCCTTGCTCAAACTGGTCCTGAAGATCTTGCTCGTAGTAAGGCTCTTGATCCCCAACGAATTTCTCACCGTCTATACTCGATCAACCAATATCAACAACACACATCCAGAGGCAATCATGCATAGACAAACAAGACTATAATTAGAACAATACACCAACAGTAAGAAAATAAAATAAAAAGTCTTTAAAATGAATCTACAACTTGCTAGGATCACACAGACGCGAAGATCACGAAAATCGGAGCTAAAACGACAAAGTTATGAATTTCCAAAGATTTCCTATAGAAAAATAAATACTTTAATAAAAACTCGAAAATAAATTAATCCAAACCTACTGTACAGTTGTATAATTACATAGAACTCGCAAATATGAATCTAACGCAATTTGAATGGACCAAATCGGAGTTAAAACGAAGATTCTACAACTAAAACAATCTGAATGGCAAAACTGTAAATATCAGAAAGCGTATTTTTCTTTTTCCGAAACGAATTACGTTTTCAATAAATCAAAACGTATTTTTCCAAATTACGCTTTGGACCGCGGGTTACATACTTAAAAACTTCAGGGTTTCTTTTGCAAAAAATCACAAGCGAACCGGTATCTTCTATTTACAGCCGTTAGATCTAAAACGAACGGTCTAGATCTAATCGGGGGGAGGGAGAGAGAGAACGGCCGGCGGCTACAGGAGCCCGACGGCGGCGCCATGGCCGAACTTGGCCCGAGCTCGCCGGAGCTCGATGAAACGGCCTTACCGACCACCGTTCAACAAACTGGAGACACCGGAAGAAAGAGCGGCCCACGGCGATCTTACCTCACACAAAAGGAAAACCGGAGGACGGGTTGAGGAGGGTGTTTGGCTCGAGATGGTGGCGGTAGAGCTCGCGCTCACGGTGGCAACACCCCCGAGGCCTACAACTGCTTCAAATCGGGTGAGATGGGATCGGCGAGGGTGCGGCTCGGCTTTTATAGCCCGTAGGCATCACCGGTTATGGAAAGGAGGGAGATTTGGAGACGGATTCGAATCACCGAATCGAGTAGAGAGAGGAAGACGGCGTTCGTCGATGGAAAGCGCCGGAGGAAGGAGAAGGAAAGGGGAAAGTGTCGCTGACCGGTGGGACCCACAAGTCAGCGGCTCGGGCGGAAAACGCGGCCGCTGCGAGACGCAGACGCGCGCGCGCGATACTGGGCCGGCGGCTGCGGCTGGGCTCGGCCCATGCGGGAGAATGCGGGCGCGGGGAGGTAAGCGAGCCGCGGCAAGGCAGGCCGAGGCGGCGGGCTGCGGCTGAGTTGGGCCAAAAATCCGAATGAAGATGAATTTCTTTTTTTTTTTCTTTTTCTAATTTTTCAAAGCCATTTTCAAATGATTTTCAAATCAAATTTGAATTTGATTGAAACCACACAATACAAAACTTCAAATGCAGCAGCATGAATGCACAAACATGTTTCTACCCTTATATTTGATTTTAAATTTATAAAAATTATTCTTATTCTAAATTTTGCATGCTTCACAAAAATAAATATAAAAATCATATTTTTCCTATTTTTCTTCTTTTCAAATTTTTAGGGTGTTACAGACCTTTCTGAAAGGCAAGCCCCGGTGCATGCTGAACCTACTGATTTATAAATTAATCTTGAGTACTTTTAATTGTTTACTGCATTAAGTTGTAGGAGTTATATGAAAACACTTGTTGCATTATACCGGTCCTTGTCCAGATATCGTACTGAATCCTATATTAGGTTTAGGCACGTGTCAATGCTTAGCCCTGCTTAGTACGGTAGAAGTCGGGTGATTTCCGGTCATCCGCGAGATGTAGGAAGGAGTCACGAGTGGCTTTATGGCTATCGTGGATGGAACCATGCTTAAAAATGAAATTGAGACCGGGCGGGAGTTCGATAGTACAGCCGCAAGACACTTCACGTCTTGGGTGTGGAGCTATGCCCCTCTGAGTCGTTTAAGGACCGATTCGCTGTACGTCCTTGAGTCATGTTGAACGCAGTCTAACACTTAGTTGGCCGGATAAGTCGTTCCGACCGCGAAGCTGAGTAATGTGGTTCAGGCCAGGAATCGAATGGTAGGTTGCTTCTTGGAGGAGAGAAAGGATGTGCTTGGGGACATTGGTGTGAGACCAAGGGGGGGTTAGAGTCCCTATCACCTGGCAGAGTGTCGCCCTTGGGGTCGCGACATTATTCGGACCCGCGATTCCTGAATCATATGAAACGGTGGCCTGTGCGACCCTGGCAGGGGTCTGCACGGTGAGTGTTAGAAATACCCTTCCAGCTGGATAGGAATTTGATTCGAATCGTCGTCGCTCCCGGTTAGTGAGCACTTGACTTGAGCAGCGGCAACGTAGATCTCATTAAATGAACTGGTGGTTAAGGGAATGATACAATGTTGCCACAATTCATACCTGCTCTGGATATAATAATAATAATTGTTTGATTATAATCAAGTGCATGTTTAGTACAGGTGCTAAGATAGACGACAGGTAAATGCTAAAAATAACTGCTAGTACAGGCTATAAGAGTTTCAATTACTTATGCCTTTATGCAAAATGTTATGTCAGCTAGCCTCTTGTGTAAGCCTTGCATAATCCTTGGTGTCATCTTATTTCTAGTTTTCGACGGGTAAGTCTAGCTGAGTACATTCCAGTACTCAGGGTTTATTCCCTCCTGTTGCAGATGATATGCTCTATCAAGGCTTCTGCAAAACTTGTCTCCACCCTGCGGGTGAAGAAGACTAGATCACTTGGGCGTGATCATCTCTTATGTACTTTCCTCATGCTTTTGCGGGTTGTTGATCATCAAGACTGGCAGTAGTTAAACAACTGGTGTGCGTTTGCTTCCGCTACTTTTATAAACTTGGTTTGTAATAATTGCGACTCCGTTTGTGTAAACTTATTTCAGAACTACTTGTGAAATGTAACGTATGATGTTGGATGTTGAATGATGCGATCCTGGTTGTAAGCAAGTTGGTTTGAAATCCTTCGTGGTTTCGATTGACTACCGGGATTATATGGGCTCAAGTTCGAAAATTTGAGCGCTTCGGTGCTTGTTTTTGTACTTGTGCTCTTATAATTTGGTCGGTTCTGTTACAGCTGGTACCGGAGCATAATTCAACATTAAACACATCGTACGAGTATTTTAAAACAAAAGTATTTGATTATGAAAAAGGGTTAAAACACTAAAAATTATTTTTAGGTATGCCAGTGATCACATCCCTTAGCCAAATAAGGACTCTTAGGTGGCTTATTATAAAGACTAACTTGGGGGCCTTGTTTGTTTTTATTTCGTCGTCCATACGGCGTGATATTGTATGGATGCCATCCACTTGGGTGGTAATGTATGGATCAATTGCCTCGACGCTCTGGTAATTGTGAGTTGTGAGAGCATGATCGTCCAACCGGCGATCTAGGGGAGAGTAGTTTTGGTGACTTGCATACTTACATGTTTAAACCATGTAATTACGTAAGCACTTAATTGTGGGAACCTTTATATCGGGTAGCTTTGATACTGAAGTATATACATCTGGGGATATGTATATGGAAAGTATTTAAATTACTGCTTTCTTGTGTGCATATATTGGGAAACTGTTGGGCTGAAATGAGGTTTTCTGCAGGTACACTAACAGCGTAACGAGTAGACCGATAGTTTCGCTTATATGAGAGAACGTATGTATGCCACCGCCTAGCGTTACAACTTTAGGAGTCTACTAAGGTGAGAGGGTGTACAGAACGTGCATGCATCATGTTAATTATATCATACATATCATTTACTCCCTCCTTAAAAATTTCAGTACTCCCGACTAAATTAAATTTCATATCCCCTAAATGATCCTCACTTTAAGTCGTATCATGTTGCTTCAGATGGCACGCACCAAGAGGACCGCTCGCAAATCCACTGGGGGCAGGGCACCGCGTCACCAGCTCGCTCCACGTGAGCCCCGCCCTGAGCCTACTGAGGTGGAAAGGCTGAGGGCAGAGTTGGCTGAAGTGACTGCTGCCCGGAATGCAGCGCGTCAGCAACTGGAGCAAGTGATCCGTGATCGTGACCAGGAAACCCTTGCAGTCCAGAGATTGACAGTAGCAAACCACAACTGTCAACGCATGCTGGTCCGTGTCATGAATCAGAGGGATGAAGCCTAGCACGAGGAGAACGTTCTGAGAGCTCGTCAGTTTGAGCTTGAACAGCAATTGGAGAATGCTGAAGAATACAATGACAATCTTCATGAAGAAGTGCACCGCCTGAACAACGAGCTTAATCCCCTGCTGCCTCGAAACAACAACGTCGATGAGGACATGGGTTCGGGATTCTTCATGGCTGAAATTGATGATGAAGTGGAGGTCAATGGGCCCCAAGATGCCGAACCAGAGGAAGAACTAGAAGAAGAAGAAGATGAGGAGTTAGAGCCTGTTAGTGATGAGGACGGCGGGGAGATCCTTGACACCGACTCTGAGGACGATGCTTAGAGTAGTTATCACGTAGCTATGATGTTAGGATCGTCTTTTGTGCCTCCTGGGGTTAGAGTGAGGCTTTGTAATAACTTGACTTTTCGGATGTTAGGTCGAACTCTATGTTTCCTGGATGTTTAGTTGGAACCTGTTAATTTCGATCGCAATTGGATGTCTTATTGTGTGCGTTCGATGATGGTGTCACGATTAGTACCCTTCGGTGCCGCAACGAAACCGAGGGCCTCCTATGGCGCGTGACATAAGGCTGTGCTGCTTGGCACGCGCTGGTATCGAGGTGGCTAGTCATGACCCACCATGGAACTCTACAGTTGAGAAGTCTCCTTATGGTCAGTTTGAAGTAGCTTTCTCAGTCAACTAAAAACTTTGAAATCGAATCCAAGTACCGGGCGAAAGATCAAAACTCACGTAGACTTTAGTGTAAACGGTTCAGTCACTGTTGTGCCTCTGTGAGAGAGCCTTATCAAAATACATCTTGATGGATACCCTCGCATGATTGCATCCCTTTGATCCGCTTGAACGGATTGTGCGGTTGTGATGAATTATTGTGCCATGAGTGTTTTGAGAAGTCTATTTCATGAAGTCAGTTTGACATATTTACAATAATTCATCTACAAACTTCCCACATCGTCAGGGCTCATTGACTATGCATTTTGCAGATGTCATACAATCTTCATCGGGGTCGTGGCAATGAGGATGAGGAACAGCCACCCCCTCCGCCACCACCTACCCCGGCTGAGCTGATGCAGACAGTGGTCGAAGGGCAGCGCATGCTGGCAGATGCTATGCGCCAGCTGGCCAACCGGGAAGCTCGTCCTGGCCGCCAGGGCCCAGAACCCAATCAGTACAGTGATTTCAAAGACTTTCTTGATACTAAGCCCCCGCTCTTTAAGGAGGCGGAGGAACCGTTGCAAGCTGATGAGTGGTTAAACACTATTGAACAAAAGTTTCGTCTGCTTCGCTTGACTGATGAGCTAAAGACTGAATATGCTTCTCACCAGTTGCATGGTCCAGCGGGTATTTGGTGGAGCCACTATCGTTCCACATTGCCTGCAAATGTCCCTATTGCTTGGGATCAGTTCAAGGCCGCATTTCGTGGGAACTATATTCCTCCAGGTCTTATGGCTATCAAACACACAGAATTCATGAGGCTGTCGCAGGGAAATAAAAGCTTGACTGAATATCTACAATCTTTCAACAACCTAGCAAGGTATGCCACCGAGTTTGTGGATACCGATTCCAAGAAAATTGCTAGCTTTAAAAGAGGCCTCGGCTCGAAGCTGATGAAGACTATGGGCACTAGCAAGTGCACTACTTTCAATGAATTTATCAGTGATGCTCTGACTCAAGAGAACAACAATGCTATTTATTCTGCCTCTAAGAGCCGCAAAAGGGCCATTGAGGCGAGTGCTTCACAGTCTCGAGCTCCAGCTGCCCCGAGGGCTCCTCCTCGCCCTCCTGCCACAAATGCTAAGTTCTGTCCTCCGCAAAAGAAGGCGCTAGTGAAGACTGGGTTTTGCAAGGCATATACAGTGGCTCTGCCAAAAAGTAGTTCGAGCCAAGGCAGCTCCAGTGTCCCTCCTAGCAACATGCCTTGCTGGAACTGCAACAAGCCAGGCCATTGGTCCAGAAACTGCCCTTATCCCAAGAAGAATGTCAACCAAGGTGGCCATCAGGGGCACGCTCATTATAACAGTATCGAGGAAATTCCATCTGGTGAAGTTGTCACCGCTGGTAAGTTCCTAGTTGACCAACATCCTGCAGTGGTACTTTTTGATTCGGGTGCTTCGCATTCCTTTATTAGTCCTAAGTTTGCATCAGAGTTTGCACACAAATTGCATACTGTTGAAGGTGGGGGTTATTGTATTAGCGCAACAAGTGGGAATATTTCCACAGATAAAGTAGTGGGGAATCTTGAGCTTGAGATAGAAGGGCGAAAGTACTCGCTTGCCTTAGTGGTTTTGCCGGGCTTAGGCATAGATGTTATTTTGGGCATGAATTGGATGAGTCAGAATGGGGTACTCATTGATACATCCACTCGGGTAGTTATGCTCAGAGATCCTACAGATCAAAAGGGTTTTCTGGTACAACTTCCCAGAAGAGTTGATTTGTCTGGGGAAGTTCATGCTGTGCAGGCAAAGGCATTGGCCGAAATTCCAGTAGTAAATGAGTTTCCGGACGTTTTTCCCGATGATTTGCCGAGACTCCCTCCGGATCGGGATGTGGAATTTAAAATTGAGTTGTTACCTGGCACAGCTCCCATCTCTAGGAGACCCTATAGGATGCCTCCGAATGAACTAGCTGAACTTAAGGTGCAATTGAATGAACTTTTGAAGAAAGGGTTGATTCGTCCTAGTTCATCGTCGTGGGGATGTCCTGCTATCTTTGTAAAGAAGAAGGATCAGTCGTTGCGGATGTGCGTAGATTATAGACCTCTCAATACAGTCACTGTCAAAAATAAGTACCCTCTACCACGTATCGACATCTTGTTCTATCAGTTGTCTAAAGCTAAAGTTTTCTCTAAGATCGATCTAAGATCTGGCTACCATCAAATTAAAATCTGCCCTGAAGATGTTCCAAAAACTGCCTTCTCTACCAGATACGGTCTTTATGAGTATCTTGTTATGTCCTTCGGCTTGACAAATTCCCCCGCACACTTTATGTGCTTGATGAATTCGGTGTTTATGCCCGAATTGGACAAGTTTGTGGTGGTATTTATTGATGACATCCTGATATATTCTGTAAATGAGGAAGATCATGCTAAACATCTGCGGATAGTCCTCACAAGACTGCGTGAACATCAACTATATGCAAAGTTCAGTAAGTGCAAATTTTGGTTTCGAGAAGTACCTTTCCTTGGGCATGTGTTGTCCGATGGGGGAATTATGGTGGACCCCGCCAAGGTACAAGAAGTACTGAACTGGAAGGCTCCTATCTCGGTTCACGAGGTCCGGAGTTTTCTTGGTTTGGCTGGCTATTATCGTCGCTTCATCCCGGATTTCTCCAAAATAGCCAAGCCAATGACTCGGTTGCTGCAAAAAGACACCAGGTTTGTCTGGACTCCTGAGTGTGATGCGGCTTTTCACAAACTGCGAACTCTCCTAACCTCAGCTCCGGTTTTGGCACAACCGGATATCGAGAAACCATTTGATGTTTATTATGATGCCTCAGGCATAGGTTTGGGAGGTGTTCTGATGCAGGAAGGCCGAGTCATTGCATATACCTCTCGACAACTTCGGAAGCATGAAGCGAATTATCCAACGCATGACTTAGAACTCGCCGCGGTTGTTCATGCTTTAAAAGCCTGGTGACACTATCTATTGGGCAATGTTTGCAATATCTACACAGACCATAAAAGCCTCAAATACATCTTCACCCAACCCGAGTTAAATATGCGTCAAAGAAGATGGCTCGAGTTGATTAAAGATTATAACCTTCAAGTGCACTATCATCCTGGCAAGGCAAATGTGGTTGCGGATGCTTTAAGCCGTAAGTCTCATTGCCATTCCTTAGTTGAGACTGATTTTCATTAATCTCACCTTCTACATCCAGCAGTCTTGTACAACATCACTGTCAGTTGTACTCTCAAAAATAGAATTATTGAACTCCAAAAGACTGACACTGGTATATTCCACATCAAGCGTAAGATGAAAGAGCAAGAAACTACACAGTTCAGGGTAGATGAAGAGGGTGTACTATGGTTCAAGGATAGGTTAGTTGTGCCTAAGGACCGGGAGCTTCGAAATGATATTATGTCTGAAGCACACTCCTCTAAGTTGTCCATCCATCCTGGTAGCAATAAGATGTATTATGATTTGAAGCCATACTATTGGTGGACCAAGATGCGGAAAGAGATAGCTGCATATGTGGCTAGGTGTGACACCTGCTGTAGAGTTAAAGCTGTGCACATGAAAGCTGGGTTGCTTCAACCACTTTCTATCCCAGGTTGGAAATGGGAAGAGATAAGTATGGATTTCATTGTCAGTCTTCCTCCTACTGTCAAAAATCATAACTCCATCTGGGTAATTGTGGATCGTTTGACCAAATCAGCTCACTTCATTCCAGTTAGAGTGGACTATCGTCCCACTGACTATGCTAAGTTGTACTTCAATCAGATAGTCCGGCTCCATGGGATACCTCGTACTATCATATCTGACCGTGGTCCCCAGTTCACTGCTCGCTTTTGGGAGCACTTGCATCACCTTATGGGAACCAAGTTAGTGAGAAGCTCTGCTTATCACCCCCAGACATCAGGATAGACGGAACGGGTTAACCAAATCTTGGAAGATCTGTTGCGGGCATGTGTCATTTCATCCAAGGGTTCTTGGGAAAAATGGTTACCTCTAGCCGAGTTTTCGTACAATAATAGTTATCAAGAAAGTATTAAGATGGCTCCATTCGAAGCTTTGTACGGTCGTAAGTGTAGAACTCCACTAAACTGGGTAGAAGCTGGTGAAAGGAGGTATTATGGTATTGATTTTGTTCATGAAGCTGAGGAACAAGTCCGTACCATCCAAAAACATATGGCTGCAGCCCAAGCTAGATAGAAAAGTTATGCTGATCGTCGTAGAAAACCACTCGAGTTTGAAGTTGGAGACTTTGTGTATCTAAAAGTTTCTCCAATGAAAAGTGTTCAACGTTTTGGTGTTAAGCGGAAACTTGCGTCGAGATACATGGGTCCTTTCCAGATCATAGGCAAGAGTGGAGCTGTTGCGTATAAAATCCAGTTACCTCCAGAAATGAGTGCCATATTCAACGTCTTCCATGTATCTCAGCTCAAAAAGTGTCTTTGAGTTCCCGAGGAAAGAGTCCCTTTAGGAGACATCAGACTTGAATCCGATTTAACTTACGAAGAAAAGCCAGTCCGAGTGATCGATACTCAGGAACGAGTGACTAGAAGCAAAGTGGTTAAATGGTATAAAGTAATGTGGAGTAATCAGGGTAGTGAAAGTGACGCTACATGGGAACGGGAAGACTATTTACGGGATGGTTATAAGGAATTCTATGAAAAATGGTACGCTTTCCAAATCTCAGGACGAGATTTTTATAAGGGGAGAGGGCTGTAACACCTCAGGTGTTTAGCTCCTTAATTGCATTGCATTTGCATAAGCATAAGCAAGCATCATTCATTTCATGCATAAGCTTATAATATGTGAAACATGCTTTGGAAACATTGCCACATATGTTTATATTTCATGTGAAGTAAAGAAGTGAATAGTGTGCAAAACATAAGTATCTTATGTGCAATTTCCTTGGTGAGATATGTCAACCACTTTAGTGTAACATAATTAGCAAATGTTATGCAACACACTCATGCAACATGTGCAACATGAGCTTGCAACATTTGGGTGAACGTATGGAATTACTTGTTCCAAAGTATGTGACACTAGGAACTTTGTGCAACCAATATGTAGAGTGGTTAATTAGGTCTTATAACACCTTAATTACATTTAGGGTAAGTAGTGGAGCAATGTTCATGTTGACCAAAATTACCAAATTGCCCTTCCAAATGTTGTTGACTAAGTTGGACCCCTAGAGTGATCTGGTTTGACCAATTAAAAAGTCCAGCTTAGACATCTTGCATGGAGGAGCATCCTTAAGCAAAGTTGTAGAGAATTTCATAAGGAACAAAAGTTCTAATATGGCCATCTCATGAAAATGATCAGAACATGCTCAAAAATGGCCCACAAGTCTGTATTAGAGGCTGTTTTGGGACTTAGCAATTTTTGGCTAAGTGTGAAGCTGAAAACCGTTTCACTGTACCTCACTTTGGCAACTTGTAACTCACAAACCAGGCCGAACCAGTCTTTGAGCCAATTGACAAAGTTGTTGTCCACACATAGCTCTACAACATTGTCAATATCACCAGCACCTAGTTCTAAATGGTTTAGGAAATGTGGTGTCTTGAAATTAGGGTTTCAGTCGATGTTATCTCTGAAACTGCATTTCAGTTTCAAGGGGCACCACTTTGGAGCTCTGTAGTTTCAAATCTAGGCCGAACTAGCCCAAACTCCAATTGACAAAGTTGTAGTCCTCATGTAGCTCTACAACATTGCCAACATCACCCATACCTGGTTCTCGCTGGATTAGGAGTAAAATGAACTCAAAATCGCCCTGTCAGTCACCGTTTCAGACGCGATTCAGTTAAGTCAGACGTCAGTCATGACTGTCGTGGCCGACCGGCCGCAGGCCGTCATCGACGCGTGGCCACGCGGTGGCAGCCGTACGCCGGCCTTGGCCCCACCCGTCGGGTCACGACGTCTTCAAGGACGCCACGAAGCCGGACCCTGTCCCTCACTCGCGCCTCTGCTTTCCTCTCGCCCTCTCCGAGCCAGGGCGGAGCACCGAGGTGCCATTGCCGCCGTGCCACTTCCCCGTGCTCGTGCGCCGTCGTCGTTGAGTCTCGGCTCAATTCCTCCCGCCAGCGACCCCGCAGCATCTCCCTCTACCACCTCCACCCCTTTCCGGGAGCGTTTGAGCGAAGGTGAGGCCACATTGCTCACTTCCGCCGCCACGGCCGCGTTCGGGACCTCGCCGGAGTTTGAGGCCACCGTGGTCAGAGCGGCTCGGCCCTTCTCATCCCTTCCTTTTCCCTTAGTTAGCTTTCTAGTGACTCCGGGGAGCTTATATCGGGTTTGGTTGAGGCGGTAGGGGCTCACCGTCGCCGCGCGTACCGCCGCGCACCTCCACCGTGCCGCCATGCCTGACGGCGAGCACCTTTCCGTTGCTCCGCTGCCCCGTTCTGGCCACCAATCGTTGTAGTTCGATGATGTGGTCATGCTAGTCCGTCCAATTTCGTCGGTCGGCTCACCGACGGCGAGCTCCGGCGACCCCAGCTCCGCCCCTCCGCCTCTCTCTCGCTGACAAGTGGGGCCGCCTGGTCAGTCATACGCGCGCGGGCGGGAGCCCGAGCAGGCCTTGCGCGCGGAGTGGGCCGCGCCGCGCGAAGCGGGCCACGTTGGTTTTCCGGGCCGGCCCAGCAACAAATCTGATTTATTTCATTTATTTTATTCTGTCACAGTTTTAGATAATGTTTAGAAAATGTAGATCTAGGGTTTTACTTGCCCAAAAATTATGAGATAAATTATGTTGGAATCTAAAGGGTGTGTAGTATTTAAGAAAAATATGAACTTCTTATGTGATGTTTGTTTTCTGGGATTTTTAAATAGGTCTTTGAAATGGGTTTTAAATCACATGCAAACTGGTTTGAATTATATCTTGAGTTTCAGTGTTCCAAAAATTATGAAATTTAGTGGGTAGACTAATTTATACTTGCTCTAGCTCTGGTAAAAATTTGGGCAGTAATGCTGAAGTACTTTTCAAGTTATTATGCTATCTTTTTATTCTAGGAAATACTTAAATGAATTTTAGTAATTTTTCTACATGTGCAATGTTCATATAAATTTTTGGAGAATGTCTTGGTACCCTAGAGTGTCTAAGAAAATTAATAAATCTGTTGTTTGACACTTTTACTGTGCTTTGTTATTTATACAAAATTAGCCTTTTTGGCTTGGGAATTTTTTGTGGGAAGTTCCTGTGAATAACTTTAGTTCAAATTTTTACAGTAGCCTCTTCTTGTGTCAGAGAGTCTCCTGTAATTTTTGTAGAATTTTAGGAGCAGTTTACATATATGTTTGAAATTCCACTTAATTACTTAAGTAAATTAAGAAATGAGTTTAAATAAATATTCTAGGTGGGCACACCTTACTTTCTGGTGTTTTTGTGACCTATGGGAACTTGTAGTAGTATTAGTTTGGTCTTAGGGAATGTTTGCCACATCAATAAATATTTAATCTTTGTAATTTTAGGTTTTCTGGACAGCTGATAGTATTTCTAGGTTTGATCTTGGATAAATGTGGTTGCTGAAAAACTTGTAAATACCAAAGTTGTAGTAAAAGTTGTAAATGATCTTGTGTCAAAATTTGGGAGCATTTGGCTTAGTAGTTTGGGAGTTATTGCTGTTTAAAGTGACAGTCCAGGATTGACTGCTCTCTGTTTAGGGAGGACAGATTCTGGAACTTTGGAATTTCGACTAGGTAAACTTTAGAATTTGGTGTTGTAGTCTGAAAACATTTTGTGGTACATTTCTTAAGCTTTTCAGATTGTCTTAGATCGTATCTTTTGGATTTGGGAATCTCAGTTATGTTAGAAACAAGTAGCTGCTGTCCAGAATGTCTTACTGTGATAACCTAAGTAATATTACTCTTGTATTGTTAGGTGTTAGGGCCTTAACCGAAGAGGAACAATTATATCTTAGGTTGGGTAGATTAGGTAAGTACTTCTCTACCGGAGAAGAGATTTGCACGTACTAATAAAGTAACTTGAATAGAGTATTTTATTTCTGAAATGCATTTCATTCCGAGCATGTTGCATCCATTTATGCATTCATGATATTTATTATGCATTCATGCAATAGGTGTACCGGAGGGGGTAACTCTCCTTGAATTCGAGCCTGTGATTCCAGAGGAAGTCCAGGCCAGCCGGAGCAGCTAGAGGAACCAGCCGGCGACGAAGCTCCTGCCGAAGATCTGCCCGAGTGTCCTGATCACCGGCCTTCGACCTTTCTGAAAGGCAAGCCCCGGTGCATGCTGAACCTACTGATTTATAAATTAATCTTGAGTACTTTTAATTATTTACTGCATTAAGTTGTAGGAGTTATATGAAAACACTTGTTACATTATACCTGTCCTTGTCCAGATATCGTACTGAATCCTATATTAGGTTTAGGCACGTGTCAATACTTAGCCCTGCTTAGTATGGTAGAAGTCGGGTGATTTCCGGTCATCCGCGAGATGTAGGAAGGAGTCACGAGTGGCTTTATAGCTATCGTGGATGGAACCATGCTTAAAAATGAAATTAAGACCGGGCGGGAGTTCGATAGTACAGCCGCAAGACACTTCACGTCTTGGGTGTGGAGCTATGCCCGTCTGAGTCGTTTAAGGACCGATTCGCTGTACGTCCTTGAGTCATGTTGAACGCAGTCTAACACTTAGTTGGCCGGATAAGTCGTTCCGACCGCGAAGCCGAGTAATGTGGTTCAGGCCGGGAATCGAATGGTAGGTTGCTTCTTAGAGGAGAGAAAGGATGTGCTTAGGGACATTGGCGTGAGACCAAGGGGGGGTTAGAGTCCCTATCACCTGGCAGAGTGTCGCCCTTGGGGTCGCGACATTATTCGGACCCGCGATTCCTGAATCATATGAAACGGTGGCCTGTGCGACCCTGGCAGGGGTCTGCATGGTGAGTGTTAGAAATACCCATCCAGCTGGATAGGAATTCGATTCGAATCGCCGTCGCTCCCGGTTAGTGAGCACTTGACTTGAGCAGCAGCAACGTAGATGTCATTAAATGAACTAGTGGTTAAGGGAATGATACAATGTTGCCACAATTCATACCTGCTCTGGATATAATAATGATAATTGTTTGATTATAATCAAGTGCATGTTTAGTACAGGTGCTAAGATATACGACAGGTAAATGCTAAAAATAACTGCTAGTACAGGCTATAAGAGTTTCAATTACTTATGCCTCTATGCAAAATGTTATGTCAGCTAGCCTCTTGTGTAAGCCTTGCATAATCCTTGGTGTCATCTTATTTCTGGTTTTCGACGGGTAAGTCTAGCTGAGTACATTTCAGTACTCAGGGTTTATTCTCTCCTGTTGCAGATGATATGCTCTATCAAGGCTTCTGCAAAACTTGTCTCCATCCTGCGGGTGAAGAAGACTAGATCACTTGGGCGTGATCATCTCTTATGTACTTTCCTCATGCTTTTGCGGGTTGTTGATCATCAAGACTGGCAGTAGTTAAACAACTGGTGTGCGTTTGCTTCCGCTACTTTTATAAACTTGGTTTGTAATAATTGCGACTCCGTTTGTGTAAACTTATTTCAGAACTACTTGTGAAATGTAACGTATGATGTTGGATGTTGAATGATGCGATCCTGGTTGTAAGCAAGTTGGTTTGAAATCCTTCGTGGTTTCGATTGACTACCGGGATTATATGGGCTCAAGTTCGAAAATTTGAGCGCTTCGGTGCTTGTTTTTGTACTTGTGCTCTTATAATTTGGTCGGTTCTGTTACAAAAGACTTAGTAATTTAGGAATGACATAGGAATCTTTTAGTCTTACCGGATCTTGAGCTTAATTGTACTACATTTTTTAGTCTCTGTTTCTATCTTTGGAATACCATTGTTACCTTTTATCTATCATTTATTTATAACTTGACTTACCCCTGATAAAGCATAAGAGTGGTTTGGATCATAAGTATACATATTAGTCAATGTCTCAATGTCAACTCAACCCCGTAGCTCTTCCTTGTGGATTAAATATAAATAACGATACTCGGTATACTCCCGGGCAAAATACTACAATGGTAATTTATCTGTGTGCTTGCAGATACTTAACTTTAATATTATTTTCTTAGAATTTATAAGTGGCATTCATAATTTACCAACAAAGCATTTCTGGTGTCATGCTTGGGATGACAACTTAGTAAAAGTGATGCTAAGAAATGCCAACACTCGCGCCCCCATGAGTAGTTGCAGATTTGATCTAGGAAGGTGCAAAGCGACTGGTCAGGTTTTTAGAGTGGAACTCGGTCATTTGCTGTAGTTGTTCCTCAGTGAGCTCCTCCTCCCTAAGTTCTATTTCAGCACTCTCCTCATGCTGCTGCTATCGGTGGGCCGTTCGAGTCCGCCTGCAAGAATTGCTAGACTCCAGGGCTAGCATAGCTTTGGTTGCTTCTTCCTCTGCTTCTCAGATACTGTCCGCCTTCCTCTGCCTCTTCCTAGGCTGTGGTGGTGCTTGTTCCTCTGCTTCTAGGACACCGCGAGCCTTTCTCTGGCTCTTTCTGGGTTGTGGTGGTGTCTGTTCCTCTGCTTCTCGGAGAATGGTTGCCTTCCTCTAGCTCTTTTTGTGATATGGTAGTTCTACCCTCTTTGATTTAACTCACGCCATATGCAACAATAAGAAAAAATTACACATGTGTTTCATCAAACACCATAAATTCATGACCAAAAAAAGAGATCACAGATGGCCTCACCATGCCAAGGCAAGAAGACGATCTCAACCGGCTTGCTCGCTGAAGGAGTGGCGCGCTGAAAGATAGCGGTGCGATAGATTGCAGCAGTGCAGTAGATCCCCACGGCGCGAAAGGATTTGGGCAAGACGTTTTGGTGTGCGTGGGGAGGGGGAGGTGGCATAGGATGGGTGGCGCCGGAGGGGGTGAACAGCGATGAAAACGGCGCGCAAAAGAGGAAAAGATGGGTATTGATCAAAGAATGCCTTTAGCAGCGGACTGTCCCATGTGCCGCGTAATTGCATCACATACACATAAACGCTGTCAAGAGTCACCGTCCACCGAAACTTGGGGGATTAATATTGGTGATCCAATGGTTAATACACATTACTCTGTATATATCATCACCATTCGTCATATAAAATTTGGTCTCTGCTCATAAGACGCCAGACAGGGCGATGACCTGCCCGCGCAAAAAATTGATTTCGGGCAAAAATGAATCCCACGCCCAGCAGTGCCGCCAACACGAACTGAAAATAAGATCTCTCTCTTTTGCCCTCCTTGCAAAAAATTGGTTTACCACGCCATAAATTTCAGATAAGGGTATTTGCGGTATTGTGATGGCCACAAAAAAGTGCAAGGAGTCATCATCTTTGCCTCCATCTCATTCTCTAGCAGGACCAGCCGCACCATCTCTCCTCCCACTCTAAAGCCTAGCCACCTATGCCACCCTAGTTCGAACCCTATCTAGGCACATCAGCATAGCAGCTTGACTCCCTCTCCACTCTCGAGTCGCACCCTCTCTCATACCTTTTCAAACCCTAGCCGAAGCCAGAGTCGGATCCAGATCCGATCTCCTTCGTTGACAGCAGGTCCGCTGACGGCGGAAGGACCACCTTCAGCGGCGGTACACACCGGATCCAGACCCCCTACGTCGGCACCTATCACGATTGAGCCCTAGCGTCATCGTTGATGACCGCCACACTAGGACGACAAGAGGGTAGTGTCGATGACGCAACATAGCTAGGAATAGGAAGAGGTACCCAAATTCCTTTTATGATGCGTGTTGTACTCTAGTGGTTGAACCTGGGACATGTAGATATATAGTGATGGGGTTACATGTTTCTTAGTTGAGATGTAGTTCACATGTGCTTTATTCGAGTATAATACCTTCCGTATAAGCTGTAGTTCACATGTGCTTTATTCATATAATGTCTTCCATATAAGCTATAGTTTAGGCGCCTAATTTGCATGCTCTTGCTCTATTTTGTTGTCATTCGGTACAAGGTTAACTCAATAAATGCCTTTGTGATCTACATGTTGACATCCGAAATATCTCCCTGAAGCAGGGGACTATGTTCAGGGATATGGTGATACAGATACATATTTAGAAGTGCGAGTACCCCTTGCAATTTAGGTGCTTGTTCTATCTTATCATGTTGGGATAGGAGTGGGGGTTGGTTTAGGTAGCAGTGCAATTCAATTCTTTGTTGTATGTATAGCAATGTAATTTTTACATGCTTGCCGCTTAATTTTGTTTCTTCAATTTTAGGCTGTGGGTTGAACAAGCCGTAGAGAAGTCCCTACCAGTAGGGCAAAAGGCAGCACCGATATGGGTCTTGGGGGATGGCAATCCAAGAGAGTGAAGCCAACTAGTCCAGCAGAGTTGCAGCATCTTGTAGTTCCAACTAGGTCCAAAATTCAGCACGCACAAGGTGAACAGAGCCTTGTGAGGGACTGGTCACGTGAAGATGATCTTAGCCATGCCGAAGAGGAGACTCCACCTCCCCACCAGCAGAATGACCAAACTTGCGAAGGCTAGCACTACCTTAGACTTGTCTATAAATTAAGTCACACTATTTGATATCCATGATACTTTTCTAACAATCTGAATGTATGAAAACTATGTAGTACCATTACAGAGAAGAGCAAGGAAGTCGAGGCAAGCAACTAAGGGGGTTGGGCTTCACAAAACCACCCAATCAATGGGAACAAGGATGCCCATCTCGGTTGTCAAGGGGAATAAAAGGCCACATGATCCATTGCAAGCTGCCAAGTTTGCCTTAGAGGCAGGTGTAGTAGTCAGGTCTCATGTACCAATTTTCTCGCATTAGAAACATTACAAGCAACGGATCGAACTTCTCAATGGATTTGTGGCCAAGCTATCTATAAGTATGTATATCCTCTGTTAACATTCAACTCTGCCTTGAGCAACATAGTAATGGATTTAATTTGCATTGCATTCACACTTCTATAGTTGGGGCTGGTCATTGACGACAAAGATGAAGCAACAAAAGAAGCATGCATGAGTGTATTATAATCTATTGTATGGTAGACACGGTACAGGTTCAAGCGATCTTACTTTAACGGTGTCCCTGCTAATGAAATCAGAAAGATCTCTCCTATGTCTTGCATGAATGGCACACAGTGGTGTGCACTTGTCCACATGTGGTTAAGTTCTGAGAACAAGGTGTGTGTGAACTCATTTATTTCTTGTCTAGTCTTTATGTGGTCTACTTGTGCTGCAGTCTAGTACAGTTGTGGTTATAGGCAGTCTCAGAGTAGAACAAGCGAAACCATGCAAAAGTCAAGTGCCACCAGGTTACATGATCTCGCTCCTATATTGCCCACCTGCAAGCATATGTAAGTAATGGTTGTGTTACTCTTTTTATATCAAATATGCAATGTCTTTTGTGTCAACAGAAAGGCATGTGCAATTTTAACAGAAGAATAAAAATAGGAAGGATGCAGGACACGATCAAGAAGTGCTCGTTGAAGGACATGATCGACCTCATGAAGATGTTGATGCAGTGGGGATCTTCAACATCTTCCATACCAGTAGCAACACGGGACTGAGCGATGTTACAAGAGAAGCAGTGATAAGTACCTCCATTTGCTTTTCCTTGAAATCTGCTGAAGCCATTGGCATAAAAGAAGGAAAAGTAGGAGGAGCCCAAAGTGGCACCATCATTTTAAAGTTGTAATATTACAATAGTTAATATATTACCTATGCATTGTGCTTAGGAATCTCTATCGGCAGTAGGCTAAGGAAGACCTATGCATTACTTGTACTGAAATAATCTCTTGGTTCTATAATTTATGTCCTCTTCCTAATGTTTACTCCTTGGTTTTTGCAGGAAGCTATGGAAACTATATGAGCAGAACCTATTGCTGATGTTGTTTCCAAGGTCCTCTCCTAGGCCAGCTGCAACACCTTTTCTTTGAAGAATGCTGGTATTAGGACAAGCTGCTCTAGACTTCGGGAACAACTTGCTGCTCATTAGGAAAGTTCAGCTGTCCTCACCGAACAAGTAGATCAACTGAAGAGGAAGACAGAAAACACTAATAGGGAGTTTGACAAGTTTAAGAAACAGTAGCAGCAGGAGTACAATAAGCTCCGTGAGCATATTGAAAGCATCTAGGCCCCTAGAGTTGGTTTTGGCAATTGATGACAACGCAACATTACCATGACTAACGTGTGTTTTGCAGAAACTTTGGTAAGTTAGGACATGGGAATGGTGACTGTTTTGGGCACTATGGATTTCATGCCCCTTGATAGAAATCATTTCGGTTTTCAAAGGATTAACGACAAGATTAAGGACAATTAGTTCTAGACATCGAGGAGTTACGTTCGGAATAGTCGTTAGGATCTTCGCTTTTCTCCTTTGGTCATACTATAAAGGGAAGCATGAGTGAGTAGCTTGACCTAGGTGAGTCTATTTGTTTAAGTGTGGTGCACACTTGTTAAACTTAGCACTAGTTAGCTCAGGTGAAGCCCAAAGATCAGTTGGAAGAAACTCGGTTCAGGTTGCATCGCGATTCGGAGTAATTTGAGCCAATTCTTCTTGATCGGACACGGTCTCTGCCTTGACCGGACGTGTCCGGTCAGTATTGGCAGTCACAGCAGACTCAACATGATCGACCGGACGTGGTCCACCCATGGACCGGACGCGTAGATCATGTTGACCAGAGACAGAGAGCGAAAGTGTCGTGATCGGACGTGGCTAGGAAATTGATCGGACGCGTCTACAGTGCGTCCGGTCCATTTCCAGAGAGGAACTTCGTTGACCGGACGAATCCGGTCATCACCGATCAGACTCGTCTATGTGTCCGATCACTCAGTAATGCTTATTCAAATTCGACCATTGCCACCAACCGGACGCGTCCAGTCACGTCGACCGGCGCATCCTGTCAATACGAAAAATGTTGAGTTGGCACATAACGGTTGGGATTGACTGTGGGGAGTATAAATACATCCCCTACCCCTCTATTTGAGGTCTCTTGCTCATTTGTTCAGCTGAGAAACATCTTTCATATGCAAGGGAGTGCAAGAGCTCTAGTGAGGATTGAGATTTGAGAATCCAAGATTAAGGTCCCTCATTAGTGACTAGGGAGTAGCAAGTGTGCATCCACCTTCTCATTAGGCTTGTTGTGGTCAAGTGAGAGTTCTTTCTTATTACTCTTGGTGATCGCCATCACCTAGACGGCTTGGTGGTGATTGGGAGCTTAGTGATCATCCGACGGAGCTTGTGGATGACCCAACTCATCTTGTGAGCGGTCGTGGGTGATTCACCGCGATGGAGTGTCAAAGAATCAACCCGTAGAGAGCACTTGATCCTCACATGGATCAAGGGGGAGCTACACCCTTGCACGGGTGCTCCAATGAGGACTAGTGGGGAGTGGCAACTCTCTGATACCTTAGGAAAACATCGCTGTGTTCCTAACCCTTTTACATTCAAGCAATTTACTTTCTCGTATTACTCTTGTTGCTTGATTTATTTTTCCTAGAATTGCCATGCTAGACTAGGATTGAAACTTAGGGTGTAAAACTTTTAATTAGTAGAATCACTAGGAACACTTGTAGGCACTAGGGGTGAATTATGGCTTAGTAGGTTATAATTCTTGCAATAATTTTTAGAAAAGCCCAATTCACCCACCCTCTTGGGCATCTTGATCCTTTCAATTGGTATTGGAGCCGAGTTGCTCCTAAATTAGGCTTTACCGCCTAGAGCAAAATGTCTAATGGGGAAGGACCACCTCCCATCTTTGAGGAAGATGATTTTCCATATTGGAAAATCCGCATGGAGACGTACCTCAAAGCCATAGATGTCGGGTGTCTTAGAGCCGCCACTAAAGGGCTTCTGAAAGTCAAGGATCCCGCTAACCCCGTTGGTGACAAGGATAAGTACGACCGGTGGAATGCAAAGGCAAGAAATGCACTCTACCAGGGCCTTGGCAAGGATATCTTCAATCGTGTGTGTAATGCAAAAAACGCTCATGAATTGTGGGAAAACCTTTGTGCTATCCATGAGCGAACTAAGAGTGAACGTGAGGAACGCTACCATATTGCTTTAAAAAAGATTAATTCATTTGAGATGCTTCCCAAAGAAAGTGCTAATGACATGTACACTCGCTTGAATGTTCTTGTAGAGGATCTCAATGCTCTCGGGCTCACTCAAATGATTTCATTGGATGTTGCAAGGAGGATCTTGAGTGTTCTTCCCATTGATAAGTATGGTCACATTGTCACCGTGCTTCACCAAAGCGAACTTTCCACCGCAACACCGACACAAGTATTGGGAAAGATCAATGCTCATGAGATGTACATGCATATCACTCCGGAAGAGGGCTCATCATCTTCCAAGAAGAAGGACTTGGCTTTCAAAGCTATCCATGACAAGAAAAAGAAGAAGAGCCAAGCCATGATTGTGCATGAAAGCTCAAGTGAGAGTGATATTGATGATGCATCACTTGCTCTCATGGTAAAAAGGACCACCAAGATGCTTAAGAAGCTTAATAAGAGTGGCATCAAGTTTGATGGCAAGAAGAAGAAGTTCTTCACTAGTAGCAAAAGAAAGCCCATATCCGAAATGGATTGCTACAATTGTGGTGAACTTGGTCACCTAGCTCATCAATGCCCTAAGCGTCCAAAAGACAAATACAAGAACAAGAACAAGGGCAAGAAAGATGAATCTAGTGATGAAGATGAAAAGAAGAAGAATAAGCCATACAAGAAGAAGGATGGCAAGAAGAAAGAATATCACAAAAAGAAGAAGGGAGGCAAAGCTTACATTGTGGGTGATTGGCTCACCGACATTGAGTCATCATGTGAGTCCTCCAGCGATGAGAGCGACGATGAGAAAGAGAAGGTCGCCGCATTTGTGATTGGGCCATCATTATCTTCATCAACATCTTCACCACCACCTTCACCGCCATCTTCACTGTCAGCATCCACTACTCACCTATGCCTCATGGCCAAGGGTGAACGAAAGGTACAAAATAATGAAAGTGATGATGATGATAGTGATAGTGATGATGAATTTGATGCACCTTCTTATGATGAACTTGTAAAATTGCTCAACAAATACTCTAAAGTCATAAGAAAGACTAGAAATGAAAATGATGAGCTTCAAAATGAAAATGAATCACTTTTATCAAAGCTTGAGATTGCACAAAAGACTAGTGATGAGCTTAAAGATCAAAATGAAACTGTGACTTCTACTTTCAAGGAGCTCAAAACTTTCAACAAAGAGCTTAGAGATGAATATGATAAACTTGAGAAGAAGCATGATGAGCTCAACACTAGGCACAACTTGCTAAAGGATAACTATACTTCATTGAAAATTAACTATGATAGTCTTGTTGTTGCTAATGAGCTTTCTCTTGAGACACATGATGCTACTAACCAAGTTGTTACGATTGATATAGCCACATCATGTGATGACTTGATTATTGAGAGCATTGAGCAAGGCTCTAGTGGCAAAGGCAAGAAAGTGGTTGAGTTCGACAATTATGATGATTATGCCAAGCTCAAGAGTGAAAATGAAATGCTTAGAGATGAGAACAAGAAGCTAAAAGGGTTGATGGCTCTTGAAAAGCAAACATCAAATGAGTCACACATTGAGGAGAACAAAAAGCTAAAGCAAGAGAAAGAGCATCTCAAGACCGGTTTAAACAAGTTTACAAGAGGTCAATACTTTGCAAAGTGAGCTACTCATGAACACCATCATGAAGATGGATAGAAGTGGTATTGGTCACTTGGCAAATCAAGAGAAGAATGCCAAAACTCAACAGCAACAAAACATATCAAAGCCCAAGCCTAAGAGATGTGTTGAGTGTGGACAAGAGGGCCACTTTGCTCATGAGTGTGAAACTCCACCACCACAACCCTTGCCCAAGCATGCTAGACCCTTTGCTTTCAATGCTCACTATATGCTTAGAAGAGATTCTAGTGGAAAGATGAAAGTCATGTTCTTGGGTCCCCCAAACAAGAATAGGCCTAAGAAAATTTGGGTTGCTAAGTCACTAGTTGAGAAAGTTAAGGGTCCCTCTCAAGTTTGGGTCCCTAAACAAAAAGCTTGATCTCTTATGTGTAGGTGAACTACAAGACTAATGAAACTCATTGGGTTATTGATAGTGGTTGCACTCAACATATGACCGGTGATCCTCGTATGTTCACCTCACTTGAAGAAAATGGGGAATGTCAAGAGAAGATTACATTTGGGGACAATTCAAAGAGCAAAGTCAAGGGTATAGGCAAGATTGCAATATCAAATGATCACTCTCTTTCAAATGTGCTCTATGTTGCTTCTTTGAGTTTCAATCTACTATCCGTTGGGCAACTTTGTGATCTTGGCTATCAATGTTCATTCACACCAAATGAAGTGGTAGTATCAAAGATAGAAGACAAGCAAGTGATTTTCAAAGGCTTTAGATACAACAATCTCTATCTTGTTGATTTCACCTCCGAAGATACAAATTTGATGACATGCTTGTTCACCAAAACTTCACTTGGGTGGCTTTGGCATAGGAGGCTTGCTCATGTTGGAATGAATACTCTCAACAAATTATTGAAGAAAGAGTTAGTGAGAGGCTTGAAAGATGTCAAGTTTGAGAAGGACAAACCTTGTAGTGTATGTCAAGCCGATAAACAAGTTGCAAATACTCATCCAACAAAAGCTTACATGTCAGCATCAAGAGTGTTAGAGCTTCTACACATGGATTTGTTTGGTCCTACAACTTACAAGAGCTTGGGTGGAAACCTTTATTGTCTTGTGATTGTGGATGACTACTCAAGATACACTTGGACATTCTTTCTTCATGATAAATCCGAAGTGGCCACTTGTTTCAAGAAGTTTGCAAAGAGAGCTTAAAATGAATTTGAAGTCAAGATAAAGAAGATAAGAAGTGACAATGGCAAAGAATTGGACAACACAAACATTGAAGCTTATTGTGATGAGATTGGGATCAAGCATGAGGTTTCATCAATCTACACTCCTCAACAAAATGGTGTAGTTGAGAGAAAGAACCAGACATTGATTACCCTCGCAAGAACCATGCTAGATGAGTACAACACACCAGAAAAATTGTGGGCCAAGGCAATTAACACTGCATGCTATGCATCAAATCGCCTCTTCCTACAAAAGTTTCTTGGAAAGACCCCCTATGAATTGCTAAATGGGAAGAAGCCGGACGTCTCATTCTTTCGGGTGTTTGGTTGCAAATGCTACATTTACAAGAAGCGGCAACACCTAGGGAAGTTCCAAAGACATTGTGATATTGGTTTTCTTGTTGGCTACTCATCAAAGTCCAAAGCATATAGAGTATTTAACCACGCCACCGGTTTGGTTGAAGAATCATATAATGTGGAATTTGATGAATCTAATGGCTCCCAAGGAGCAATTGAGAATTGTGATGATGTAGGTGATGAACCATTGAGGGAGGCAATGAAGAACATGCCCGTGGGAGACATCAAGCCTATAGATGATGAAGACAATACTCAAATGATCAATCCACCATCTTCATCATATGTGCCTTAAGATGATGACAAGAATGAGAGAGTTGAAAATAAAGACACTCATGTCTCTCATGAATAAGCCGAGGCACAAGCTCGAGATGTTGATGCTCCCCAACCTCCTCCTCAAGTGGTTGATAGAAGACACTCACCTCTACTTCAAGCACATCCACAAGATCTCATCATAGGGAGTCCTACAAAGGGTGTAATGACTCGATCTCAAAAGCTTGCTTATTTTGTTGAACATCACTCTTTTGTCTCTTGTCTTGAGCCTAAGAATGTGGAAGAAGCTCTTCAAGATCTAGATTGGGTGAATGCAATGCACGAAGAATTGAACAACTTCACCCGCAATCAAGTTTGGACACTTGAGGAGCATCCAAAAGGTGCAAGGGTCATTGGAACTAAGTGGGTGTTCTACAATAAGCAAGATGACCAAGGCATAGTTGTGAGGAACAAGGCAAGACTAGTTGCAAAGGGGTTCTCTCAAGTTGAAGGCCTTGACTTTGGAGATACCTTTGCACCCGTTGCAAGACTTGAAGCCATCCGTATCCTTCTTGCATATGCATCGCATCATGAAATGAAATTATATCAAATGGATGTTAAAAGTGTGTTTTTAAATGGTTTCATAAATGAACTGGTCTATGTTGATCAACCTCCTGGGTTTGAAGACCCTATATATGCTAATCATGTTTATAGGTTGTCTAAGGCGCTATATGGGCTCAAGCAAGCCCTAGAGCGTGGTATGAGCGCCTCCGGGACTCCCTTATTGAGAAGGGCTTCACTATTGGGAAGGTCAACACCACACTATTCACCAAGAAGCTTAATGGGGAGATCTTCATTTGTCAAGTCTATGTTGATGATATTATCTTCGGGTCAACAAATGAAGATTATTGCAAGGAATTTGGTGAATTGATGTCGAAGGAGTTCGAGATGTCCATGATTGGTGAACTTACATTCTTCCTTGGTTTTCAAGTCAAGCAAATGAAAGAAGAGATTTTTATCTCTCAAGAAAAGTATACTAAGGATCTTTTCAAGAGGTTCAAGATGGATGATTGTAAGCCAATCAAGACCCCAATGTCATCAAATGGACATCTCGACCTAGATGGGGGAGGTAAACCGGTTGATCAAACTCTCTACCATTCTATGATTGGTAGCTTGTTGTACCTTACCGCATCTAGGCCCGATATCATGTTTAGTGTGTGCATGTGTGCTCGCTTTCAAGCGTGTCCTAAAGAACCTCACCTAAGTGTCGTGAAAAGAATCTTAAGATATCTTAAGCACACCCCAAGCATTGGCCTTTGGTATCCCAAAGGAGCTAGATTCCAACTAGTTGGCTATTCTGACTCGAATTATGCCGGTTGCAAAATTAATAGAAAAAACACATCCGGAGAGTGCCATTTGCTTGGGAGGTCACTTGTATCTTGGTCATCTAAAAAGCAAAATAGTGTGGCTTTGTCCACCGCCGAGGCGGAATACATTGCTGCGGGGGCTTGTTGTGGACAAATCTTATATATGAAGCAAACTCTTCTAGACTATGATATTGTTCTTGATAAGGTGCCACTTTTATGTGATAACGAAAGTGCCGTTAAAATTGCCAATAATCTGGTACAACACTCACGCACCAAGCACATTGATATACATCATCACTTTCTAAGGGATCATGTTGCTAAAAATGATATATCACTAGAAGGTGTAAGAAGTGAAAATCAATTAGCGGATATCTTCACTAAACCTTTGGATGAGGCTACCTTTTGTAGGTTGAGAAGTGAGCTAAATGTGCTTGATTCTAGTAATTTTAAAAAATGATCTTGTGTTATCCCTTGCATTGCATTGTAATATATGTCATGTTTAAACTTCCGTAATGCATCTAGGACTTGTCTAACACGGTTACGATAACCCTCTTTTGGAGGAGTGAAGAAGCCTAATCGTGGATCAAACTTGACAAGCAACCTAGTTTTACTTTCTTGCTTTGCATTGCATATGCATGTTTGTTGCTTTGTCATTTCTTTTTGGCTTTGTTTTGAGCAACCTCTATGTTCATCCATGAATAGAGAGAGCATTTGATGCTCCCAAGGGTTTATAAACTCTATTGCATGGCCATACGTTGCTCCTCGGGTGTTTATCGCTTATTTTCTTAAAAATAATACTAGCCTAAGGCGAATTTATTTTGAAATCTTGAGGGTTTGAGAGAACTCACTCATATCAGGTTCCAATTGGTGTTTATTTGTGTCTTTTTGTATTGGAACTTGATTGAGAGAAGTCGCGTTGAAGATCGAAAGAGGAAAGGATGAAGATCACTGACTAGACGCTGGACCGGACGCGACGCTGCTCAACCACTGCGTCCGGTTCTGGACATCACCTGTGCGTCTGGTTGCGCGAAGTTGGTTGTCGAGTGGATTTCTGACCGGACGCTAGACCGGACGCGACGCTGCTCGACCACTGCGTCCGGTTTCGGACATCACCTGTGCGTCCGGTCGCACGAAGGTGGTTCTCGGGTGGATTTCTGACCGGACTGTGTCAGCATCCGGTCAACTGGTTGCGACTGCGTCCGGTCGTCCAAGGGGGTTCTCTGTTGTGCATCGGTCTCAAATCGGACACTATCCACGTCTACTCACTTCTCAACGGACGCATTCGGTCGGCTCCTGGACCTTACTGGACTCTGACCGGATGCCTCTACAGCGTGTCCGATCAGTCGAGGAGCGCGTCCGGTCAATACTTTGAAAAGCGGATCTTGTTCTTTTCTCTGACCGATTTGTGGGGGCCTCTCCTTATTCTTCTACCTCGCGTTCTCCTCCCCGTACGCTGCCACTCCACCTCAGCCCTAACCCTAACCGTGCCCCTCAAGCTCCCTCTTGGATCTCTGGCCATCACTTCTCCTCGACTCGCCCTCCTCGTGACCCCATTGCTGCCCGCGCGGCTCCAATCTCCAGCCGTCACAACCGCGCGAGCTCGCTCCCCGCTCTTCGACCAGCTATCGCCACTGTTGCCGCCCGCGCAGCTCCTCCTCGGCTCAAGCCCCTCTCCTGGCGTGTAGCTTCACCCCTCCCTCCAGCGCCAGTGTGGATTTCGGTGAGGTTTCTTCGCCGTGGCCCTTTTTCACAAAGTGTTCACCTCCCTGGACTGCCCCTGTTCGATGTTATGCCGATGACATCTCTCAGAGCTCTGTGATTCACCTTTTTCTTGTCTTGGCGTTCCAGTGCTCGTCCTTTATTCCTATGGTGCCCCTACATGTCAAGGTCTCTCATCTTTTCACTGAAGTCTCATTCTTCTAAGGTAGCATGTCATGTTCTATCCTTTTCTTACCTCTTCTGCTTGCTCTCATAAGGACATTACTCATCTATTAGTTGAAATATGTTGCTTACAAGTAGCTCTATATATTTCATCTTTGCAGTGAGTCTTGTCGGTGTTTTGTGTGGCAGTGGGCAGCTAGTTCAGTGGAAATTTGAACCCGGTGCCAAGCCCGTGGGCATGGATTGAGGCGAAGCCTCACGAGAATCAGTTCATCATCTACTCAGTGACAATCCTTTTTACAGTGTTCTTGTCAGTCGTGAGTTGATTCAGGGGAATTTTTGCTTGGCAGTTGATCTTTCAGCATCAGTATTTCTCAGTCACATAGTCTTGTCAGCATGGCCTGATGCAAGAATGTTGGTGGAGCTCCGAGTGATGGGGAAAGAAGTCCTCCATGTTTGACAGAGGTTGCCCGAGGCAAGCGTAAGAAGATCGCCACCAAGAAAAGAAAGAGGACGCTCACAGAGGCAGAGGTAGCACAGGCAGTGGTTGATGCTGCTGATCAAGCTGAGAGAGGAGGCAGAGGCAGTGGTATTCAAATTGGCGAGCTCCGCTTTCACCTTGAGGGATGACAGCTTGGTACAGAGGCCATTGAGGAAACAGAGGAGCAGCCCACAAAGCAGACAGAGGAGACACAGGAGCAGATACTGCAGACTCCACCGCGTCGTCGCTCAGGACGAACGCGTGCTCAGGTGACTCCTAGGCCAGAGGGTTAGAGACGTGGAGGTCGTCCACCTCCCAGAGCTCGTGGTCAGCCCCTAGTTGAGCACTTTGACCTGAGGGGAGCTACAGCACGACAGGTTCAGGCTCTCTGTTTTGTCTAGGTTGCTCAGTGGTTCCTACCTCAGCGGGACACAAGAGCTTCAGAGGGATTGTACACACCTCTACACGAGGACTTCTACAGAGCTTATGTTGACAGTGGGATTGCTTTCAGACCACAGAGGGTTTATCAACTAGAGTCACTTATTGCAGTTATTGGCGAGCAGCTTCGTCCACATATTTCTTTTCTACCAGGATTGTCAGATCTTCTAGGTCGGACAGGAGCATACTACGGCACATGGGTCAGGGAGTTCTACTCATCACTTTGGATAGACCCCGCTCATGAGTTTATCCACTTTGCATTCAGAGGTCGTGACCACATACTATACAGCACTAGGGTACGGGAGATTCTGAGGCTCCCAGCTTCAGAGATGAAGATCCACCAGCTTTGTTTTGGTCAGACACCACCACCGAGGCATCCTCATGGCGGCACTGTACCACCTATGAACTTAGTCAGACCGTGCTTTCGTGAACCATTTGGTGAGGGGTCCAGACGCACACCAGCCAGTTTGACTCATATTGTCAGAGTTCTTGATGCTATTGTGAGGAGGACACTACTTCTGAGGTTAGGCTATCGAGAGGGTTTGACTCGTATGTAGCTTTGGATAGTTCACCACCTTGTCTCTCAGACTTCGTTTGATATTTGGGATTTGATGCTCTATGAGATAGAGGATACTTTAGCAGAGGGCTTTAAGGGTCACCGTCAGCTACCCTATGCCCATTGGATCTATTTTCTGATTAGGTGTGCCTGCGACCTTCTAGCTGAGATACGAGCAGGGATCTCTGACACCACGACAGCCTTTCCTGAGTACGACATACATCAGTTGTGGGCCACTCTTACTCGTGAGCAGGCACCTAGTCCAAGTCAGCATCAGAGAGCAGAGGTACCTAAGACTGCAGCTGAGCAGGACCAGACTATTGAGAGACTTGCAGAGGCAGAGCTTGCCGACTTGGATGCTCAGCCAGCCGATCCAGACGAGGACGACGCCACCGACAGCACTGATGATGACTACCAGCCACTTCCTCAGTACCGTTCTCCTCATCCTCACGACCATGAGGCCGGTGGTTCTGGTTTAGCCTCCCGCTCAGACCCAGCCATGGTGGCTATACTTGAGAGGCTGACCCAGGCTCAGGAGAGGTAGGAGATTCAGTTACAAAGACAGACTCAGGACAACGCAACTGCATTTGCACAGATTCAGGCTCGCTAGGATGAGTTTCAGCGGCAGCAGCTAGAGATACAGCGACAGTAGGCAGCTACCCAGTAGCAGTATCTTGAGCTCTTGAGACACCTTGTTACTGTTGGGGTCCCTCCACCTCTGTCCGTCCTTACTCCAGCTTTACAGCCTAGTAGACTTCAGAGTCAGGGACCATAGCCGAGCTTTCAGTTTGCCTCACCTCAGCAGCAGGTGCCTCAGTCGTTTCAGTCACCAGGCTATACTCCTATTTAGACGGGATTCACTCCACCGGTTCAGCTCAGGCCTCACCTTCTGACTGGCACTCCATTTTCTACGGACTTGAGTGCGTCCTACAGTGAGTTGATCAGTCAGCCGACACCCTCCCAGACCACAGTTCTGACCACTACAGAGATGTCAGTTTTAGAGACAGTGGCTCCTTTAGTGATGGGGACCGGGACTATAGCGACAGTTTCTTCATCGGTTGCTTCGACTGATGCCCCTACGATTGGTACTCTTCAGGCTCAGGTGACAGAGACTGCGGCTCTCGTAGCTACTACTTCATCAGCTCCGGCTCCTAAGTTACAGCTTGTCGACCCACATACTGAGCAGATCCAGACTGCTTCACTTCCACGAGTACCTACAGAGGGTCAGCATGACAGCTCAGAGTTAGAGGAGGACACTTCTCAGTTTTTGATCACTCCACGTTCCTCTGCACCCGACTCGACTGCTTCCTTTCCTCCTTCGGACCCTTAGTTTTTGGCTCTTGATGCCAAAGGGGGAGAGAGAGAGTTTGTAGATTCAAGGGGAGTTGCGAGAGAGGGTTTATTGGCTCTTTGTGTGCTACTTTCATGCATCATATTTATATTCCCGCAATTGCATTGTGTGTCATGTGTGCTTGTGAGATACTTGAGTAATATGTTGAATATCTTGTCTCTATTATATCATGTCACTTGATTGGTTCTAGCTCATAAGGTTTTGCTTCCGTGTCTTGCTCCGATTTCATATGAGCTATGCTTTTGTGTACTAACTCTTCTTGTTTCATCTTATGAGTACACCCTGTTGGCTTGGAGCACATAAGCAATCTTAAACCCCTTTGTTCTTATTTCCTTTTGCTTATGTGAACCAAGCATGATCGAAAACCTCATCTCTTAAATCTACTTACTCAAGGTGTTGTCATCAATCACCAAAAAGGGGGAGATTGAAAGCATCTAGGCCCCTAGAGTTGGTTTCGGTAATTGATGACAATGTAACATTACCATGACTAACGTGTGTTTTGCAGAAACTTTGGTAAGTTAGGTCATGGGAATGATGACTGTTTTGGGCAGTATGGTTTTCATGCCCCTTGATGGAATTGTTTCGGTTTTCAAAGGATTAACGACAAGATTAAGGACGGTTAGTTCCGGACGTCGAGGAGTTATGTTCGGAATAGTCGTTAGGATCTTCGCTTTTCTCCTTTGGCCATACTATAAAGGGGCATGAGTGAGTAGCTTGACCTAGGTGAGTCTATTTGTTTAGGTGTGGTGCACACTTGTCAAACTTGGCACTAGATAGCTCAGGTGAAGCCCAAAGATCAGTTGGAAGAAACTCGGTTCAGGTTGCGACGTGATTCAGAGTAATTTGAGCCAATTCTTCTTGATCGGATGCGATCTCTGCCTTGACCAGACACGTCTGGTCAGTATTGGCAGTCATAGCAGACTCAACACGATCGACCGGATGCGGTCCTCCCATGGACTGGACGCATAGATCATGTTGACCAGAGACAGAGAGCGAAAGTGTCGTGATCGGACGCGGCTAGGAAATTGATCGGACGCATCTACAGTGCCTCCGGTCCATTTGCAGAGAGGAACTTCGTTGATCGGACATGTCCAGTCATCACCGATCGGACTCGTATGTGCGTCCGGTCACTCAGTAATGCTTATTCAAATTCAACCGTTACCACCGACCAAAGGCGTCCGGTCACGTCGACCGGCACGTCCGGTCAGTACGAAAAATGCTGAGTTGACACATAACGGTTGGGATTGACTGTGGGGAGTATAAATAGATACCCTACCCCTCTATTTGAGGTCTCTTGCTCATTTGTTTAGCTGAGAAACATTTTTCATATGCAAGGGAGTGCAAGAGCTCTAGTGAGGATTGAGATTTGAGAATCTAAGATTAAGGTCCCTCATTAGTGACTAGGGAGTAGCAAGTGTGCATCCACCTTCTCATTAGGCTTGTTGTGGTCAAGTGAGAGTTCTTTCTTGTTACTCTTGGTGATCGCCATCACCTAGATGGCTTGGTGGTGATTGAAAGCTTGGTGATCATACGGCGGAGCTTGTGGATGACCCAACTCATCTTATGAGCGGTTGTGGGCGATTCACCGCGATGGAGTGTCAAAGAATCAGCCCATAGAGAGCACTTGATCCTTGCGTGGATCAAGGGGGAGCTACACCCTTGCGCGGGTGCTCCAACGAGGACAAGTGGGGAGTGGCGACTCTCCGATACCTCAGGAAAATATCGCCTTGTTCCTAACCCTTTTACATTCAAGCATTTTACTTTCTCGTATTACTTTTGTTGCTTGATTTATTTTCCTAGATTTGCCATGCTAGACTAGGATTGGAACTTAGGGTGCAAAACTTTTAATCGGTAGAATCACTAGGAACACTTGTAGGCACTAGGGGTGAATTATGGCTTAGTAGGTTTTAATTCTGGCAAAAATTTTTAGAAAAGCCCAATTCAACCCCCTCTTGGGCATCTTGATCCTTTCACATATCATGCTCTTAAGCGTTGGTAACTCTGTCTTGTTGATGCAATGAACATGTGGTTTGTTTGCTATTTGATGTGAAATTTTGGTGGCTTGATATGTGAACTCTGTCAGTGGTTTGCTACTAAGCTGAACTGTTGTTATTTGCTTCAGGTTCAATATAATTATGCATGTAGTCATTTTGTGCAGCAGTGTAGATCTGAAATCATTTTCTCTGATGTAATGATTGGTGTGCACGTGGTAGATTCAGCATAGGCACGTTGTTAAATAAGAATCTGACACGTGGATGAACTAGTGAATGACACATGTAACAGCCACAACACGGCACGTGGGCCAATACAAATAAAATACGTGGTACAAATCCATCCTACCATGTGGCACGTGGGTACCTCAAGGCGCGACATGTGGCCCAATAAAATACTGACACGCGGACATACATCATCGAGACACGTGGTTGAGTAAAAGAAAGACACGTGGGGTATTGTGGTCACGCCACGTGGACCAATAAAAATATGACACTTGTCCAATGAAGAAGTAACATGTGACCCAACTGCAACACGACACGTGTGCTAATAGAAATCTGACATGTGGAACAATAGGGGCCCGACACGTGGTCCATTAAGAATCTGAAACATGTAAGAACTAGAGATGACCATGTTGTCCAATAACAAGTTGACACGTACCCGAACCATCTCCAATGCAACTGGCTATAGTAGGTACATGTGGAAAGCATCTTCAACGGAAGCAACCACCAGCGTGGCTGCCTCCTGCCACGCGTGCCAAAGCAGTTCTATGACGATCAGTTTTTGTTATAGATCTATCCAATTCTATGACAATTTTCTAGAATCATCATAGAATTGCAAGAGTAAAGCGACTTCTATGATGAACCAGTTTTCATCATAAATTCATCATAAAACTGAAATTATGACGATTTTGGCTCGTTCAGTGATGAAAGCTAATCGACATATAAGTGGATATTCCTAATAGCGCTCGGTGACAACAAATCCATAAGAGGGACTGCCAAATACACGCCCAGAGTTCGGATCTAGGCCCCGAGCTATCGAGCTCTGCGAGCCTTTCCCTGGCACTAAACTAGGCAGACACAAGCTGCTGCTGCCACCAACAATGTCATGTCGCGTCGTCTTGTCCACGTGGTCAATGACCCTTGACCACTTGCGGGCGTCCTCGATGCACCACTGCATACAAGCTCGCCGCCCTTCCATGGATTTGCTCCTGCCCACGACAAAGGCAATGGATCCGAACATGAGGACGCCAGATCTGGCAGAGGGTGCGCCAGCTCCGGCCAAGTGGGCCAAATCAGGTCACCATCGCTGTAGCCCATGATGGATTTAGGGACTCTAGGTGTCGTCCACTCAATGCGCGGACCTCCAGTGTAGCTCCAGCAGCGGCGACAAGGATGTGGAGATGCATCTTCGGTTCACCAAAATCAACCACGGATGGAGTAGCTGTCGCCTAATCTACGACAGCCTACTCGGGCCTGTGCCTGATAGGAAGAAACCCCATCGCCACCTTCCTCGCCTCGCATGGACCATCGGCGACCTGATCAAGTCACATCGAGGCTAGATAGATGAGGGATGTGGATGGCGGTGCGATGATCTCGGGCTTCCACCCAAGTCAAGTGAAATGCTTTTAAATGTTTTTTTCTTAATACTTATTCGGTACCAAACAGAGTCATGTTATGCTATTATATAGCCAAATCTTGTCTACTAAGATTTTTTACTTATATTTGGGGAAGGTGGGGATAGCTGAAACTACTCACCAAAAAGGAAGAATTGCAAAATGAGTGAGCCAATTGTGAGTCCCTGTGCTCGGACAAATATGATAGTATCAAACTCTGCTTTGTTGAATTATTATGACTTATCCAAATAGAACTTAGTCTAGCTTACTATTGGTTGATTTTTTCTTCAACACTGAAATATATGTATTCTAATTTGTTGATCAATGAGTTATCTAATGCTATGATGAGATGCAATTTTATATATAACTACCAAATATGCCTGTTGATCAATTTTGTAGGACAAGGTAATGCTTATCTATCTATGTAACTTGTGGTTGTGCTTGTTTAAACTCGTGCATGATGATTATTGGTTTTGGTCATGTGCTTTGGTCTTAAATTCATGACCAAAGGTTCTTTCCTTGTTTGTGATATGACATGTCATATTGCATTACACTTTTTATATACATGCTCACACACACTTGTTAGACACCCCCATGAATTCCAAAATATAGGGGGGCTCTTTAATTTGAATTAAAATGTGCAAATCTGACTTTACAAAGTCTCAAGTTGAATTCAAATCAATTGCACATATTAATGGGGAGCTGCTCATATAAGTTGGGGCTCAAAAGCTTTAAATTCTTTCAATCATTTGTAAGCCCAGGCTGGGTTATCATCAATCATCAAGAAGGAGGAGATTCAAAGTGCATTTGTCCCCGTTGTGGGTTTTGATGTATTAATGACATCCAAATTATGGACTAACAAAATTATCAAGTGATATTGCAGCTTTTAGTCCCTTGAAAGATTTAAAGGATGGTTTGTATGAAATGGCACCCCTCAATAAGCTCAGTTGCACTTGGTATATAGGGCAGTAATAGTCATTTATTCAAGTGCGAAAAAGACATACAACTGGCAGTGAAGTCTGAAATTTAAATTGTAAGAAATTGTTTTTTTATTATGTGTCGAGGTCGGCCGGGAACAATATACTCGAATAAGACAAAGTTATCATGCAAATGTGATGTGGCCTGTGCGTCATATAATACAGCTTCACTGCTTCAGCAACAAAGAACATTACCACAAGATTTTTGTTTATTGAAAAAAAATAACAAAGGGGGAAAGTTGAAACAAAACACATTTAATATACTGACTTTTTCTTTCACATAGCACCATATACATTATATATGCTTGTTACGGACAGCAAGAGATGCCAAAACATGCACGTACAGTTGCTCGGTTGCTCCAGCAGCTAGCTTCTAGCATGTGTTTAGTGCTACATAGGGAAAGTTGATGACGCATGTAAAACGTCCATGGCAAGGATGAAAACAGAACGGAAATATTCCGAACCGAACAACGTCATTTTCTATATTTAATCTGATCGAATCCGTATTTTTTGTCCGACTTTGCCGTTTTCGCTTTTGCATTTTAGATGTTTCGTATTTCAAATGTAAAAGTAAAAAACAGTTTAGACATTTTTCGACCATTTTCTACTTTTTTACTTTTAATTTGAAATATTCTGAATTCAAAATTCGGTTTAAACCGAATTTGGCCAACTGCACAGGTCATATAGCACAATTACAGGCTGCTCACCACGCAGCTGCGTTCTTTCTACTGGTGGCCAGCTACCCTCTCTTATAGACGGCACCCAGCCTCATCTTCCTTCACCTCACGAAGTGGTGCTAAATGGCAAGAAGCCCAACATCTACACGAAAAGCCCACCTGGGCTATAACCCATCAAGCTCATCGGCGAAGTCAATCATTTAATAGTTTTTGCCTCAGCCGAATAAATCTTTGTTACTCAAAAGAAAAATCTGAATAAATCTTTAAAATAAAATACTACATCTATTCCAAAAAAATTAATAAAATTATCCTGACTCAGTTCGAGTTCATATTTCTATAACATCTAATTTTAGTTTAGAATAAAAAATGGTATGCTAGTTGTTACATCTAATTTTAATTTCTATTATCCTGCTAGCTACTATTTGCTTGTTCTAGACTTGTATTTATGTGCCGGCTATTGTGTTAAATACCTAAGACCAAGGATCATGCACTTGTTAATTATTATATGCACTTGAACTTGATCATGTATGTACTTAGTCATGCACTTGGTCCTACAGGTCAGTATTCCATATTGAGTTTTCGTATATTGACCGTGTTCCACATAAATCCGCTCGAATTGGTTTGTTTTTGGAATTCTCAATATTTTGTAAGTTCGCGTTCGTTTTCGCTTTCGTTTTCGTATTTCAAATGTAAAAGTAGAAAACAATTTAAGAGATTTTCGACCGTTTCAGACCGTTTTCATCCTTACAGGCTCATTGTCAATCTGCCATCCGTATGTGCACGCTAGAACCATGCATGTAAGTACGTCCATATCCATGTGCACTTAGTTTTAGTTGGAGTTTTATATTAATTTCATCTGCATTTATTAATAGGTTACCATACAAACAATTTTAATGTTCTGATAACGTTTTTAAGAAGAGAAAAGAAGTGATTTTTTAGGAGATAGAAGGGGCCAAGGCCTCTACTGAAATTTATTAAGAGCAGCCGAGAGAGTTATAAAGGCAAAAGGTACAAAGAAGAAAAGAAATCACGAGACAAAAAAGAAAACAAAAAAGGATAAACATAATTACACAAGATGTTGTAGACATTCTTCAATAAGGAGAAAGTTTTTTTTTTCTTTGCGCGAAGCAAAATTAGGCCGAAGACTTGTTTGAAGATACAACTTGCAGCGCATTCTGCTAGCAGCCTCTCCACAGAAGATGAAGTCGTTTCTAATAGTCCAGATACTCCAACTTAGGACAATAATGATTTCTATGAAGAACGGGACATTCAGTTGAGCTTTGAAGTCTTCAAGAACTTGGAAATGGTCAAGCAGAGGGGCCACTGAAAACCAATAATATTATAGGAAGATTTGGCAAAATCATAGTTCAAGAAGAGACGAGCCATCTTTTCTTCAGAGTTGTTGGTGCAAAGGGCACAATCAAAGGATTGTAAATCAAAGTTCTTCCTTTTTAAGATGTTGTGAGTGGTCAGTCTGTCTTGGGCAAGGAGCCAGGAAAAAACTTTGTGTTTGTGTTGACAGGACGAATTTCGAATCCACTTGAAAACTAGATGAGTCCAACTGGAACCAATAAGGTGACGATAAGCCCTCCTGAAAGAGAAAGAGGGACTGCCCCAAATATATTACCAAAGATCGTTTTCCTCCAAAAGCTAAACATTCTGCAGGGAGTTCTCCAAATGTTGTAATTCATCAAATGACTCAACCAATAGTGGAAGGCTGAAAAGAGAGGAGACTGGGGAAACAACTTTTTGTGGAAGCAAGAGGAATGTTTGGCTTCTTGACAAAAGAGTAAAACTCAGGGAAACTTGAGAGGTTGTCCAAGACAACGATCATCCCAAAGGAGGCAGGAAGTGCCATTTTTAACCGAAACTGATGCCATACCTTTGAACTAATCCAGAACTTTCAGGTTGCCCCTCTACCAAAAGTAGCCTTTCTTTAACATGGTTTGACAATTTACCATTTCTGCAGTACTTCTCCCAAACGAGGTGAACCTAGGGAATGTCAGCTTTGTTGAAAAACTTGTCCAAGTTCTTGATTAGGAGAGCCTCATTCTGAGTTTTAAGATCAAGGACTCCTAAACTACCCTCCTCCTTTGTCTTTGTAACCACAGGCCAAGCTGCCATGGCATTGACTCTATTGCTATCCTTCCTTAGCACTGAGTTAGTAAAGTTGGAGCCTTCTAGCTTGAGAAAGAAACAAAGAGGTGCTAACCATTCTCCTCTCACATCTAGTGAGCAAGGGTAGAAAATCCTCAATTTTTGGTTTGGTTAGTCCAAGAGGAAAGCCCAAATAGGTGAAGGGGAAGGCCGGCAATGGCACAACCAAAAGTTGCTGCCAAATGATATAATCTTCGTTCAGACATGTTGATTGGTACGATCATAGATTTTTAGAAGTTGACACTTAGTCCATGGAGGTGGCAAAGGAGTTGAGAGCCTTCAGAGTGAAGAGTTGTCGACCACAACCTTCCAAAATAATGAGTGTGTCATCAGTGTACTAGAGGACCGGAAAGTCACTAGAATAGTGCAAAGGGATGGGTAAATTGAGGAGCCCCCGGTCCTTTTCCTTGTTAATGATGGATTGAAGAAGATCTGCAGCTAGGAGAAATAGCAGAGAAAGAGGATCCCCTTGCCTAACTCCCCTTCTAGAATCATACATTTTCCCTGGGATACCATTAAGAAGGATAGAGGAAGTACCAGAGCTAAAGATCAAGCTCATCTAGGATATCCATTTGGTTCCAAAGCCCGTATTTTCCATGATGTCAACCATTGCCTTATGTTTAAATAGATGAAACTCTCTTGACTCAATTACAACTCTAGTCATGAAATAAAATATCTATGAAGCAAAAAAATAAAACTAATACATTGACGGTGATTGTTTCATCCATGTTTATATTCTACACTTTCTTGAAACAACACTATGGAATTCTCCATTGAGAATAATGGCCTCATCAACTTTCTTGGGTCATCTGTGGGCTTGACACGTACAGTTAATATTATTTCCCTGCACATCGACGAAAAACAAAATAAAAAGCATAAATGATAATAATAGCATATAATGCACCGTACGTATAGCTGGCAACGAGAGCCGGTCGTCGAAGAATTTTCCGTCCAGAGTCGGTCGCAGTACGTTAGAGTGGACATGCATCACTCATGACTCATGACTCATGCGTGTCCACAGGCGGGTACATACATAGTATATACCGGCACTATACAAAAGAAGTGCGTGCATGTCGGCAGCATATACATGTACGTACATTGGCCAGAATATCATATCAAATGCATGCAGGATGGACCCGTGTAGTAGATCGACTCGAAATGATTGGATGCGACACTGCGTGCATGCAAGCAGGAACAAGAACTAGCCGCTGCCCGCCGGGGCGTCCAATCCCTATAATTTCACCACACAGGCCACAGCACAGAGTATGTGTATCGCTAGAATTGAGCCTATACATATACGACGTGGCGCCGTGGCGGGTTTGGATGGATCTATACATGCATATACTCGTGCTAGCTGCGCGACAAGTCTTGACAGAACGAAAATACGTAGAAACTGCATTGATATATATATATATATATATATATATATATATATATATATATATATATATATATATATATATATATATATATATATATATATATATATATATATATATATATATATATATATATATATCTGTGTGTGTGTGTGTGTGTGTGTGTGTGTGTGTGTGTTGTTGTTGTTGCGGTTGTTATCATGTAGAGTACGTACGTACTTATGGGGTGATATGACGTGATTAATGGGTGCGTGTTGGTAATGGGCAGCACGCATTGGCCGGCGGTCTAATTGGCCTCAAGTCATATCGTTTTCAGAGTAGCAAGGGTAGCTCCAATGATGACTTATGAGTTAGCTTACAGCATATTAATTATTTTATATTTTTAATAGAAGAGAGAAAAACTAGCTCTTGATAGAGTTTTCGGGTTTCACTGAGCGGACCGAGAGGAAGGTAAAACCAAGGAGGGGACAACTCAAGTCTATGGTGAGATAGAGTTTCCGGAGTCCACCAGAGTCTAAGGCTCAAGATGGTGACTAACGGGGTTTCTCAAGGAGGTTTTTTCCGAAGTTTTATTTGGAGCACATTTTGGGTCGTGACAATTGGGATTGACCCAATGACTGAGGAGAGAGAAAATTAAGGGTGTCGGAAAGAGAGATATAGCTCACCGAAGATTATGCATAGAAGGTCCATGGACAATCGATGTCACTGGAGACCACACCGACAAGATCCACCTATGGTCGATGGATTCTGCACCCTCCTTGACAGGTCTGATTGTGGCCACCACATCCCACGTCATCCTTGGTGGATCCAGTCATGGCTACTGGATCTCACGTCCTCCTTCTTAGATCCGGTCATAGCAAGTCTGGTGGCAGAGTAGGCGAGGCGGGGAGGAGGAGTGGCAGAAAGGGAGGCGGCATCAATGCAGTGAACAATAGTGTGGCACACCGGCATGTCTGGTCCGTGTGCCCCGTTGTTGTGCCTGGTACCCAGGTCGCACCTCGCGTGCCCCGCCATGCCCTTGTCCTTAGAGGTAGAGAGAACATAGGAGTGAAGACAGACGTGGTCGAGAGGAGTGAGTGTGCTTGGCAGGGACAAGAGGGAGGGAGGTGCTCGCAAATGAGAAGAGGTAGGGATAGACATAGAGAGAGGGAGGATGGCTATGGGAGAGATGGTTGTCGAGTTAGGGTTTCCTCCCTTCTTTATATATCTGACGAGCTAAAATGGGTTAGTGGGCTGGACCTCGATTAACCTCCATTTTCATTGATAGGCCTCTTAAGGGGCCCGCCTTTGTTAATTGCATGGCCGGCCCTGAGGGTAGGCAAGCGGGGGGTCGCCCTGGCCCCCCAATCCCACGGGGCCTCACCCCAGGTATACACTCAGTACGTAGCTGTATTTGTATATGGCTTGGTTGGCTCATTAAGGCCCACGACAGCCTAGAAGATTGGCGTTCGCGATTTGTTTGTCGACTCTTGGACCGTGACTTCTCATCTTAGAACCAAATCACAAATCCCGAACACAACGCAGCAACTACGACATGATCACCCAAATCAACGGTGGTGCCACAGGCAGGCGGCCAACTCGGAGTGAGACTCCAACGAGGCGTACGTAGCTTCGTATGAACTAGGTATGCACTAATATCTGAAGTCCCCCAAACCACCCTCAACGGGCTATGCTAGCGCCCAGACGTCCGAATAGGATGCCCACGCAGCCTGACCCCGTGCGTTGATGCTGATTTTTATTCCCGCCCCACATGCACACCCGCCCTGTGGCAGCACCCACGCGTCCAGACGACTCACCTCGCCCCCGCAGCACGCCCTGTCTGCCTAGATTCGAAGCCACCGGCCTCATCCCACATGCGCACCCCACCCCCGTCGCACCCAGACCGCTGGCCTCCAACTCGTCGCGGCCCATCTCCGGTGCCCATGCCGTGCCACCATCACTCCCTGCGCCTGTTGACTTTCCAAACAGTATGAAACACTTGCAACATGAAACATTTGAATGCAACATCCGTATGAAAATGGATAAAACATTTAGAACATACACTTACAACATATGTGTGAAACATATGCAACATTAGATAAAACACTTGCAACTTGCCACCATAAAAACATGCACTGCAACATAAGATTGAAATGGCTAAAACATATCGAACATATTCTTGCAACATATGTGTGAAACATGTGCAACACCTAGATCAGAATGCTTGCAACATACGTCTGGAACAATGAAACATTTTGAACAACACCTCTGAAACACTTGCAACATGCCTCCGAAACACTTGCAATATGTGCAACATCCCTGATCTACTTTTGCAACATCCATATAAAACAATTGCAATATACCTCTGAAAAACTTGCAATATGTGCAGCATCCCTGATCTACTTTTGCAACATCTATTTGAAACAATTGCAACATACCTCTGAAACGTTTGAAACACTTAAAACATACGCTTGCAACATGCGTTTCCATCGCAACATCTCCTTGCTGAAGTCATGTGTCACGGTGGCTACAGCGTCGTTCATGTGTTTTTTCTCGAATACCCAAAAGAGTTTTATTGTTCATGTGTACATAAGGGCCCCAATTTTTTGTTTCATCATAGGCCCCCTAAAAATTCAGAACCGGCCCTAGTTAATTGATTTATAGGGATGGTAGTTTACTAGGTGTCTCTAAAAATGGTTTGCCTGCCTCTGATAATAGATGTGTATTTTGAGAGGTAAGCACACTTTGTGATCATCTCTGTATATAAAATAGCATGTCCCGTAAAATCGACCTCAACAACCCCAACCAAATGACCACTCGATCCCTCGCTCTAGCTAAATTTTCTCGGTCACGTCACGCGAGGATATTCCTAAAACTAAAGAAGCAAATAATATATCGGAGATGCATGTATATGATCGAAGATATCATGAGTTAGCTAGATAGATATACATTATATTATTCCAACCACTAAAAGTCTTTTTCCATGTTACCTAGCTTTTTTTTTTGAAAGTCCTGAATATGCACCTAGCTAACATTCAGTATATATACTCTCAAGCTCCGCGCCAAGCTATATACGATCATTTCCCCCGGCCCGGTCCTCTCCAAATTGCGACACCGTACCCCACGCATGCAAACACGCGACGCTAGCTCCAAAAGCAAATAATAATGACATTTGCATTGCATTGGAGGGCAGGCATGCATGCATATGCTCTGGCTTGTATTGTACTGATGTAATACGGTACGATACGAGAAAGGGGCGCCTGGCAACGAGACCACGGGGATTTTGTTCACTTAGCGCCGTCGTCTCCCGTTGTCTAATAATAAAGTGCGTGCTAGAGTCCATTGGCGAGAGCACGAGCGGCTACATACACGACGCGCGAGAGACGCCAAAACACGCATATAAAAGTTGACGCGTCACTGCCCGATGGATCCATCCGATCCATCCATCGACGTACGACGGCTCACTGCCATTAGCCGTCAGCCATGCATGCATGCACGTGCGCGCTAGCTAGCTAGGGCCATGCACATCGTGACATCCATATTTATATCCTCGAGCCTCCATGACAATATTATATTGGTCGATAAATTCTAGAGAAACTAGCCTATAGTCTAGTCTTCACGCTATTTACCATGCATGCAATGCATGGCATATGGTCGTTGCTGGTCATCGATCGATCGCGTCCTGCAAGCCACGCATTAAAGCGGCCGTCCTGCAGTGCCTTACGTTGTTGCACCGGTCGGCCGTGTGACCGTGTCACTGTCCAGTGTCCATGCATGTGTGTGTACTACCGCGCAGGAGGCCAGTACGTATCCATGGTGCGCGCCGACGACGGAACGGCGGCCTAGCTGCTAGCTAGGATAGCTTGATTTGTCTGTTTGCATGATCATGATTGCAACCGAGATTGGCGATCGGGACCGGCCGGCCGGCTGACCTCTCCGGCCTCGATCGTCGTCTCTGCTCTCGATCTGGCTACCAACCATGCATTGCTAGCGTACGTACGTGCATGCTAGCCTGCACGTGGCTAGGGGACCGTGACTCCGTGACTGTACATCTGCGTTCGTGATGTGGTCTCTGTCTATGCATGGCTAGCTATTCCTCCCTCCCTCTAGCTCGCTATATAGATCAATTTCGCTGGGTGTGATGGCAACAGCGAACCTCTACCGGCCGGCGGCAGCAGTGCCGGGAGCAAAGCTGCAGTGTCTAGCATCCCCAGGCCTCAGACCTCAGCTCGTGCGTGCATGTCATGCCCGTCCATATGCAAACGGCGGATCGATGGGCTGTGTTATGTCGATGAACCGTCCAATCCAACCGGTGTGATGCATGCATGACATGCATGGGCAGGCTGTCAATCTGAAGTTGGATGATTGCCTACTTTTGTTATCATGCATACGTTCTTCTGGTAGTATTAGTGACGGTGGCGTGTGTGTCTTCATGCATGAGGCCACTAAATAGGGTGGTCACATGTTATTATGTATGTCGAACGATTCAGTGGTCAGTATATGAATTTTCAATACGAGTTTCATCCTACACTGCGATTATTCGTGTTTCTCTCCCTGCAGATAGGGAAACCCAGGTTTCATTATTCTAGTGCTTAATGATTAGTTTCACAAATCAAATCATACTTGAGGTCATGTAATATAACGCATACATACAAGAATTTAAAAGTTGTACCCAAAAATATACACGCACGAGTTAAACAGAAAGGAAAAGATTAACAAATAAAAACTGGCCTCCAACTTTGGGGGGCTAGTCACTTAATTAATCAGTCTGACACTCGCATCTCTTCCATAGGTCTTAAAAATGTCGTTTCCTACTCAGTAGACTCAGGCTTGTTTGGCATGACTCTGGCTCTAGCACCAGCAGTAGCTTCTGCGAAGGAGCTAGAGGAGCCATACTAAACAATTTATAAGGAGAAATCATTTTTTGATGAACAGTATAGGAGCCGGAGTTGTTTGTAGGCCAAACGCTAGAGCCACAAAAAGTGGCTCCTCCTCAAGTGCTCCGGCTCCTCCGAAGGAGCACTTTAGGAGGAGCCCTGCGCCAAACATGCCCTCACATGATAGTCACACAAGAAAGTGATACTTCACTCTGGCCACAATATGGGATTAAAATCATCAAGTTAATATTACAATATGCTCAATAGATTCAAGGGCACAATTAACAATCTACACTTCCACCTTTGAAACTACAGAGGAGAAGATTCACCAAGTGTAATGGATCAACAAGCTTCGATAATGAATAAGATTGATCATCTTTTTTGCAGCGTTGGAATGGCTCGGGATGTTCTTGCATAGACCTATATATATAGGCCCTGGCTTATATGGGATCCGATCATTGTCCCTTGTTCTTGTAGGGAGCAATGGTTTTTAATTTTACTTAGGTTTTCACTTTTGAACTTTTCGGATCCCAATTCGATGGCATTTTTGGCAATCATGTTTTTGCCAATTAGGAAGGCTAAAGCTGAACCAAGGTGCCGCTTTTTTGCGTGGACTTTGTTCCACACGAAGGTCTCATATGGCTAACAACCTAATGAAATGAGGCTGGCCTAATGACCTAGGCTGCAAGCTTTGTAGAGCCAATTCTAAAACCGACACATCTTTGCAACTTTCTCCAAAGAAGTATTGGAGGTAATTCAAGCAATCGTTTGGCACGTCAGTGCTAAACTCAGTCAATATTATAAGATCATTTTATAAATACTGACACAAATGTTGAAGCAAATTTGACAAAAGCTATAAGATAATTCAATTTTGGTGTAACATTTGGAAGGAGAGGAATAGGAAGAACCTTTCAGCAAAATGTGTTACATCCGGGGCAAATCATTGTTTTGTGTAAAGATGTTCATCGAATCCACATGTATATGGCTCCATCTTCAACAATAACCTAGTCATTCTGTTCTTCACCCTGTTGTTTTGATCAAAACAATCGGAGTGCTATTTAGTTGTTTTCCCTCATATTTTTGCGGTTGTTGTCTAGTTTAGCTTTTGCAACTGTTCTTTTTCTTTAAGTTCTGTTTGGTTCAATTTCTATAAAGTGCTTCTAGTGCAGAAAATCAGAAAAACAATAAACAAGTTGAATCAGAAGCTGCTTTTCTAGATACTGCTGCTTTCATGTAGCAAAATTTTCGACTTTCAACTTTCTGCTTTTTCCAAATGGATGGAAATAAAGAGATGTTTTATAGCTATTTCGAAGGAGATAAAGAGAGGATAGATTTTATAGTTGTTTTAACCGAGTTTACAGTTTTTTCACAACAAATTAACTCACAGCAGCTTTTCTACAACTTATGATAGGTTTTTCACAATGTAGAGCTGAACTAAACAGACGCTCGGTAGATTTAGAGACTAGACCGACCCGATGCTTGTAACTTTCCTTTTATCTTTTCTTGTGAAATATAAAATTGTGGCAAAACTCTTGTCGTCCCTTAAAGAAATGACAATCCCGGCTCATAAAGCCATAACTTTGTGGATTTTTATGGGTCGTATTTGTGCATGAATAATTGATGGTGAAAGGCCTTGATTCAAAAACTAAATGACCAACACAAACACTTATTCACAAGCAAAGAACAGAAGAAGTAGCCAGATCGCTATCGGAGTAAAATCCAAGTCTGATTTATTTGGATGCTGGCGGTTAGCACGACACGTACTGTGGTAGCCCAGGCATTTGTCAAAGGTATGTCATGTGCTCCTCTGACATGGAGAAAGAGAGAGAAAAGATAAGACACACACACAAACACAGGATTTCTCAATTATTTATACCTGACATGCATGTTGGAAAAAACTAGCGTGTAAAATTTTAAGGCGTCATATCGGGTGTTAAATGGGGGTGTTGTATGGCGTATTCGGATACTAATAAAAAAATAAATTACAAAATTTGTCAGTAAACCGCGAGACGAATTTACTAGGCCTAATTAATCCATCATTAACACATGTGTTACTATAGCACTTTATTGTCAAATTATGGACTAATTAGGCTTAAAAGATTCGTCTCGCAAATTACATGCAATCTGTGTAATTAGTTATCTTTTTAGTCTATATTTAATACTTCATACATGTGTCGTAAAATTTTGGAGTGGAACTAAACCAGGACTATGTCAGACTGCTTTGCTGCATCACAGTGTAAACTGCCTCGCAGCCGAGAGTTCAGACTGGCAAACCAGATCAGATCATGATAGCTGTTCAGCTTTGAAAAGACCAACACTTGTGCAGTGTTTACTGACATTTATTTCTGCATACACAGGCACACAGCCAGTCAACTAGACTGAGCCGCATACAGACTCAACTTCATGTCTTCATCCTAGAATGCACTCGATGTGGAGTTGGTAAGACCCGCCTGTCAGTGACTCAAGTGCAGGCACTAGAACTACTGAAAAGCCTCGTCCGGGGGCTGTAAATTGCCGCAAATTGCCTCCGTTAGTGGTTGTGTTTGTAATGGAAAAGATGATGCCTGATTTCTCGCTGGGGATTCTCACTCTAACTGCACAAGTATTATATGACCTTCACTGAGTTCTTTTTTGTTGCCGGTGATGGTCCTTGCCTGATCCTGATCCTCCTCACGCGCTTCTTTGATGAATAACACATCTTTTCACACACCTTTTTCTCCCTTGCGCCTTCCTCTTCTTTACAAACTTTTCCTCCCCTCTCAAACTGCCTACCCTTGATGCACTGCATTTGGCACACTTGTCACAGCAACCGTCCATGGGGTGGGCAGCTGGCTGGAATGGATCTTTGCCAGCTTGATCCCATTCCTTCCTTGCACCAACCTATCAACCTATACATCGATATCATTGTTCTACTCTTGTGTGAAATGCTAGGTTATGGTACAACAAATCATTAACTTGCTGCTGCTGGTTGCACATTTTGGTGGAGCAGCTGGCTAAGGCTAGGCCCTGCCCACACTTCTTTCGAACAAATCATTGGTGATCAAATTCAAATATATAGATAGATGGATGGATAGATGGTACTGGTAGCACACAATGTTCATTCCCTTTAGGATTTATAAAATGCATGTATCTGATCCTAGCTATCAATGGAAGAATCATTGCATTATGTTTGGGATCTACTTAATGGCCCATTCATACAGTAGGACCCAAAATAAAGGGGGGAGAGAGAGAGAGAGAGAGAGAGAGAGAGAGAAGGTTTAAGAAAATGTGAGCTTATGATTGGGGAGCTCATAGAGGGGTGGTTGGTGATGTACCTGTTGTATTCTAGGCATGGATTATTGTACAGGGCTCTCATCATTGGGATACTTTTGATGACATGGATGTTTGGGTGCTTGGTCCCCTCCCAAAACAAGGTCTTTAGCATAACTTTGTTAATTATTAAGTATGATGCTGGCTATCAATTTCTTGACAGAGTGGAAGAATGTCTGAGGATGAAATAAAGTTGATATATACTCCTAGCTTGTACAACTACTCCATGCAAGTACAGGTTGTGTGATACAACAATGATCTTTCTTTCCATCCACAAAGTAGAGCAGCAGGAGTTTTCAAGTTCCTTTATTTTTTGGGATATAAATCTTCACATGTCACTGCAATTTTGCTTGATCCTTAATCTTTTCCTGAGGCGCATCATACCAGTTCATAGGTGAACTAGAATAAATAGGCGTAGCACCGGTTGAATTCAGAGTCCCCTGACATGGTTTAAATTACATATATGGTTTTTCAACCTGTATAAAGCCTAAATTTTTTTCTTTTGCCTGAGTGCGAATTTTCTGGTAAAGAAGATAAGAAAATGAATGTGGCCACTCTTGAGATAGATTGATTTAAAGTACCTTTCTTTCATGTCCAATGTGCTGGGGATGACAGATCATATGTCAAGTACTTGTCTTTCATGTCCAATTCAGTTAACCTTTAGTAACTGAAAATGACTACACATGATCTGGATCTTCCAGTTGCTATCCTTTTCCCAGGAACCATGTTACAGATGGATCAGATCCCATGGCACATATAAACCACAAACTGAGCGAGAGGAATGACGCATCTACAGCCAAGAAACTGAGATCTGAACTGGACCGTAATAGTCTGGAGACAGGCGGTTGGGATGGCTACTTCTAAACCAGAACAGATAGGGCAACTTATCCAAAAAAAAAGAAAAAAAAAAGAAAAAAGAGCAGATAGGGCAAGTTCTGTCCAAATCTACATTCTGGTAAATTCGGCCAAGAAAGAAACATCACAGCCTCATGGTTAGAATAAAAGCATAAGAAATGCGGTTGCATATCGAGAATACCAATCTTCCCAGCTAGATCCAACAACTTTCATAATTCAACAACTTTTACCCAAAATTGCATACAACCTCTTCAAGTTTGTATGATTCTGATCCCAGCTACAATAGGCACTTGCTAGAACCAAACACTGTAGTTGTTCCTCATCTAGAACCAGTGAAACTCTGTTATCAGATGCAACCAAACAATCTGGCAGTAAGCAACATCGACACGCATATGCAAAGAGCCATTCAAGCAACAGGCATTGTAATCAAGTATGAAACATGCCACATGAGTACACAGTAGGGATGAAAACGGTACGGATATTTTCCGACCGTATTCGAAACCGAATCCGTTTAGAGGGATTTTAATCCGTCCGTATCCGAGTCTGGATATTTAACATCCGATACCGTATTCGTATTCGAATATTTAAATCACATATTTATGATGTCGATATCCATTCGTATCCTATCCAGTATTTTTTATATTATCCGTATTCGAATCCGAATCCGGACATAAATATGAAAACAAATACGATATCAGTGATATCCGTCCGTATCCGATCCGTTTTCATCCCTAGTACACAGGCATGATGATATAGATGGAATCGTTGCTTCACAGCTAGAACATAACCTTCTCGCTTCATTTTCCCCCATCCACTGCTACCAAATTTGACAAAAGGGTAAAGGGACGACAAAGGAAATCCTTCACCCCCAAAAGCATGGAGAAACCATCCAGACTTCAGCTTGAAATTGTTGGTGCATAATACAGTCACGGTTGCTGCTCGATACAATTCCTAAACATCTGGGTTAAGTCAACTTGCCTTTTTCACATGGCTATAAATCAAAAAGTAGCTACATTTCAATGCTGAGTGGGTACAAGGATTAGTGAACCAAGTCGAGTTGGTAGTTAGGCAGCTGGGCGCTTCAGTTTGCAGGTGGTGGTGGGATATCCTCGATGACACCTTTGCCATCAACCACATCAAAATAGAAGAAATTCTTGACTGGATCACCCTTGCAGGATATTGATTTAATCACCTCCTGTTAGGTACAAGGTGAAGCTGTAAGCACAATGCTAACACAAAAAGAGGAGGTACAGCAATGCTGCAGCTTTTGCAATTAAACATTCAATTGAAGAAATCAAGTACTGGTTTGGAAAGCTAATCATTTGACACTAAAGCTTTCAATATCTCAGAATGAAAATTCACAGACAGGTTTCCAAAGTCCCATGTGTTGTCCTTGTTAGTTGGGCTTTGGAACAACCAAGAGTTATTATCCAAGACTATGAATTATGTACATGTTCAAGACAATTTTCAATATGTTTAATCGGCCAAGTAAGTGCCTTTCATCAATAGTTACGCCAAACATGTTAGATTTTGTGGCACTTGAACTAATCTTGTTATCTTTCAGTGTAACTAAGCTTGTTCAGAATCGTTTAACTCTATAGTCGGATTTGCTGATTAAAGATCATAAATAGACCTCTGCCCATACACATACCAGGAGCCAGAAAATAAGATGCTTCAAGTTCTCTCTGTCATTGACTGAAAAAAGCATAGTAACTCAAGATCACTGTTCTTTTCTAAGTGAGGCAGTTCCATATTTTAGTTGTTGTCCAGTGTTCAGTCGTTCACAAACCAAACAAACAACAAACAGAAGATAAATATATGTGAGAGCCATGGTTCATAAGAAAAGGAGGTATGCAATGCAGAGAAATACTAGAAGCACAGAAGCAGCAGTTCATAGATTGAAGTATAGAACCTACCTGACCAAGAATACCACCTAGGATAGCACATACAGGAGGATGTTCCTTTTTTCCTGCTGCTAGCAGTCGTTCCACAAGAGTCGTAGGAATACGAGACTCATTCAAAGACTGCAGTTAACAATAACATGTAAAAATCGGAAGGAATATGAGCTAAATTAAGACAGAAAAAAACTTCAATACCATTTTATCACACATATCCTTCCTCCGAGCCAAAACAGCATGCATATCAGAAAGTGTTGTTTCGCCAGGGCTGCGCCGTTCAGATAATTCATAATCCTCCAGTACTGCAAAATGATAAATTGTTGTTTCGCCAGGGTTTATGAATCAAAGACATAATTGAACTCAGCACTTTCCAAGTTCCATAATTTGGGGAGTATGAACTAAAACATGGATTTTTCTTTTTTGCAGCGCTGTCTTAAATTTTGTAAACCTCACCTCTCATGGCAAAGTATAATTTTGATGTCTTCTTCGGTAGATTATTCCAAGGTACAGAGATAGCTTCCTGTAAGGACAAACAAAATGCAATTATTGTGTTTAATTGAACAAAATTGTAATGCATTTCCCAATTAAAGCATCCAAAATGGTAAGATGCAGATTTCTGGAAACAAATCAGACATGACTCTTCCGATAGCACTATACATTGAGCTATGATGTTTAAACAAATATGCCATTAGGCACTGCCAGTTAATGGATTTGTCATAGACAAGGTGACATTTAGGTAGATGCAACTTATTGCCCAAAAAAGGTATGTTCAAATTAAAGTATCCACAATAGAATTAAAGGTGAACTGAAAATCGATGAACAGCACTCTTTTATTTTTCATCACTGCAACTAAATAAAGTAAATCTAATTGTATTATTACAGAAAATAATGGCACACCATTCACATTCAAATATAGAGATGTAATTCAAATTGCTTCATCTATAGCATAACCTGTACCAGTTGCATCACATCTATTTCACAGCAAATGTTGCAGCCAAAAGACACTATATTCAGCAGTGCAAAACATGAAGGTATGTTTTAAGTCAAAATAATTCTATCAAGCTTTAAAAGTCACTGTAAACCTAAGTCATCTACCTGAAGACTAGGATATGTCAACTCCTGTTGTTCAGTTGCTCCTCCAGGCTTTTTCTGAAAACAAAAAATGAAGACAGCTTCAGGAAGGTACTTTCAGAAGAAAATTTATAATCACAAAAAATAAGAAATAGTAACAGAACATAAAGGGTTCTCAAACAAACATGACTACAAAGGACAAGAAACTCTTTCACCATGTGACTGAATCTAAAGAGAATTGCATCAGAGGTTTGATGTGAGACTGCTGCCTTCCCCAACTTGCTAGGGACTAAAAGGCTTTGTTGTTGTTGTTATTTTTGTTTTTCGATGTGAGACTGTTCCATGGTTTAAGCAGAACATGCCAGGTTTTTCTGTATCTCTTCCCTGTGGACAGGGAAATGAAACAGCAGTAGGACTTGGAATATGACAACCCATGAGAAGGCACATAACTAAAAGTTGCACCACAAAATCACCAGGATTTCCCATGATTTCGAGTATTTGCAATGCAAAAAGGCAATCAAGGAAAACAGTAATAGTATTCCTCACATTTTAATGACACAGCCGGCTGGTTGAAATGGCGTCAAGCTTCTGGCGTTCTCTGTGACAAAATGGTGCCTCAGAAGCTGAAAGGTAAGTTTTATAGGACGGCGATTCGTCCGGCGATGTTATATGGTGCTGAGTGTTGGCCTACAAAAAGGCGACATGTCCAGCAATTGAGTGTAGCAGAGATGCGTATGTTGCGTTCGTGTTGTGGGCACACAAGGAGGGATAGAGTCCGGAACGACGATATTCGGGATAGGGTTGAGGTGGCACCAATTGAGGAGAAATTGATTCAACATCGGTTGAGATGGTTTGGACATGTCCAACGGAGGCCTCCTGAGGCGCCGGTGCGTAGTGGAGTTCTAAAGCAGGTCGATAATGTAAATAGCGATAGAGGTCGACCTAAACTCACTTGGGACGAGTCCGTTAAAAGAGATCTTAAGGAGTGGAATATTTCCAAGGATTTAGCTATGGACAGGAGCGCTTGGAGATTGGCAATCAACGTGCCTAAACCGTGACCTCTTTTTGTCTTGTGCCCTTTATGTCCCTTTATGTGTCTCCCTGTTTCTCGTCTCTTTTGGGTTTCATCTCTAGCCTACCCCAACTTGCTTGGGACAAAAGGCTATGTTGTTGTTGTTGTTATATTTTTTCTGTGGAAACACATGGAAGGGAAACAATGATGAGTTTAACTGCATTTATGAACATTTATAGTTTTGAAGAAAATGAAAAAAAATATTATGGGCAGAACATAGCTGAATTGCAAGCAGCTGCACAGGTATATGCTTAGGTCATAAAGGTATACCTGCTCCTAGTTATGAACATTGAAAATACTACTTCAACTGCTATTTGACAGATTTGTAGAACCAGTATTAAACATGATCCAGTGTGCAGCATACCTGAACATAGCTATGCTTCTGTAAATCAACAAATATCTCGCCACATGAATCCTTGCAATCTATAGTATAAAATGCAATGTGTTTGCTTCTCTTTCGGCAGTTTTCATTAATAAACAACTGAAAAAAAAATACAAAAACACCATGAGCATGACAAACTTCCTGTAGAGTCACTGAAGTGACACCATAAAAAGTAGAATTACTATTTCCAGAGAAGAATATGCACCTTTGTTTTAAGAGATGCACGGCTAAGTACAACAATGTCAAACTTGTCAAGGAATTCTCCATCAATCAGTGATGGATCACCTGAAGGAAACAACAAATTAGAGATACTTCCAAGCATCAAATCCGTTAAGAATCTTAGCAATATAATAATATTAATAATATGGTAACAGCTTGTACTACTGTACCTATCAGAAAATCTCGAGAATTAAGCTCTAGAATTCTGAAACAACTACGCAACTTAGTTCTAAGAAAACATCATATAGTCACTAAAGATTTTTTTTCTTTAGAAGAATTTCTTAACCACCATCAGCTCAAAAATACATATTGAAAAAAGCATCTCCCCTTAGTATAAGAAAGTAGGATCACAACAATTGAAGAATGGAAAGAAGAGATCCTTCTTAGCTAAGATTGAAACTAGCAAGAAGTTTAGACTCAAACTTACCCTTTTCAACAGAAACACTAACCATAGGATTGAAATCTATCAGAGACTCGCAGCAAACTTCGGCTCGAGATCTACCACCATATATGCTCTCATCAGGAGGAATTAGGAAATTTGCATTCAGATCATCTTCTGTGACTACATGATCATCCATCAAGGATAAACTTCCAACTCCAGCTAGAACAATATTCTTGCAGAACTACACCGTAGGAAAGAAACCACCACTGTGAGTACATGATATGATGCTTTCATTAAATACCAAACAAAAAGTTTTAAGTGCTCAATGCAGTCCAAACTCACACTTTAAATCAATATATATTAGTTTTGTACGCTGCTGTTATATTGTCATTTATATTTAATACATTCTCTGTGACCACAATGATCTTGCTGTGATGGCTTAAACTTAGTGTCATCTTTTAGCCATAAATAATATCAGAATAACACAGAGCAATTCCATGTTTAAACCACAAATAAAAAAAACAGCACAAACTGTTGAAATATATCCATAATAACTTGACAGTTTAAGGACCCATTTGGATTAGATAGAGATTGTCAAAAGCTGGATTGTGGAATGTGGATTGTAAAATCTGGGGTGCTGTTTGGATACCTGGACTGTGAGGGGGCTCGATTGCTGGTTTTGGATGTCAATAGTCTTTAACACCATCTCCCTCACACCCCTCTGTCTCTCTCACACTGACCCTTTCCTCCTTTCCCCAAATCGGCACCCCTCACAACTCTCCACCCACGCAATCGCAAACACCATGGATGACAACTCCAACAGCTCCTGCTCCACCCTGTTTGCCACTGTACCACCCAGATCTGGTGCTGAGCACGACCCAAGATTAAGCTTGCAGTGGAAAGGGTTGGGGTGCCGGGCTTCTTGGGGTTGTGGTGGTGGTCGCCCCCACTGCAGAAGCAGGAAACCTTCTGCTAGGGTTGGCCTGGACCATAGTTATTAAGGCGGTAAGGCGAGTTGCGGCGCCACCCCCTTCCAGACGCCTAGGCGTTTAAGGCGCGAGGCGAGGCGACGCCATACAAACATCTTAATATATAATACCACTAGAAATCAGAAGCAAATCATACCATATAATACCATAATAAATAGTGCTGCTAGATCAGTCTTCGGATCATAATCACAGGTGATGCAAGATGAACTTGCCATTGTGCTATCCGCTGAAAAACAGAGCAAGCAACAAGAAGCAGAGCAGAGGCTCAGAGAAGAGAACAGAGTAGAACAGAGCAGAGGCGCATCTACGCACAAGAAGCAGAGGAGAGTAGAGAGCAAGCAGAGGAGAGTAGAAGGGGGAGGAAGAGCAGAGCCGCAGAGCGGCAGAGGAAAGATGAGGGGAGGACATACCTGCCACTGCCACTCGCGCGGAGCAGATTTAGTCGCGGCTCGTGGCGGACTCGCAGTCGCGGTTACGGACGGGGCCGGAGTCAGTCGCGGTTTGTGGCGGACTCACAATCGCGGTTGCGGACGGGGACGGGGTCGGTCGCGGTTGCGGACGGGGACGGGGCAGAGTCGCGCGGTCGAGCGGACTCGCGCGGACGGGCCAGACTCGCCGTGGGCCAGTTGCCTGCGCCTGCGCCGGCGCCGGATTGCAGGTGCGCCGCCGCCCTCTTCTCTCTTCCTCTCTCCTTCCTTTCCCTCTCCTCTCCCTCTCTCGACTGACGCGATTAAAGAACGCGATGGGGATTGGGGAGTCTTCGGCGGGAGGTGTAGGCACGCAGCAGCTTTCGCTTCCCGCGCGCGCGCATTGTCCCGCTGTTTTCCCGCGTGAGCGCGCGGCGCCGCTCTTTCCCGCTCCTTTCCCGTCCTGCGCGTCCGCCTCAACGAAAACGACGATAGGCGACGCCATCTGCGCCTAGGCGACACCATACGCGAGGAGGTCACGGTGACCGCGACGCCCCGTTTGAAAAACCGCTCGGACGCCGTCGCCTAGGCGACGCCTTAAAAACTATGGCCTGGACACGTGGCTATTTCTTGTCTTCCCCAGTGCAAAGGGATGGGTATTGAGGCAGCGAGCGCCGCACCACTGAGGACTGTCGCGATGGAAGTTAGGAGGTGAAAGGATGTCAGCACCGGGCTCGCACGATGCAGCGCGTCACAGTCAGTTGCAACCACACTAGAGGAGTTCAATATGAGAGGGCAGTGCTGTGTTTTCAGCATGCACAAGCTGCTAAAACCTAGGGAAGGCTGCTTGTGGGACTGAAAATCTGAGCTAGAGATTGATAAAAGCAGTATCCATAAGCAAACCATCTCTAGCTGATCCAAACAGACCCTAAGTAGCTTCCAGAACTTAGTTCTCAATAAGCATTTAAGTACTTAAGATATTAATATATTATTAATTCTAAAACAAATATAACAAGGAGGCAATAAAGTATACGTTTCAACTCAAAAAATATATATATGTGGAGAACAGAGATTCTGTAACTGAAATTCTACACAAACTATAAGAATAACCAAAGAGAAATAAAATCAACAGGTGAGACAAACAAAAGCTAACCGGTAGTGCCTAATAGATGGAATAACTATCAGTATCTTTTTTACAGATAAGATCAGAATTCACGTGGGAAATGTAATTCTGACAAACAGCACAAACATTGTTACATAATATTAGTCATAAATTTCAAGAACAAATTATAACTAAGGAAAGGAATAACTAAATTTGGGGTTGCACTATAAATAGTAGCACAAAAAATTATTATACTACACTAAACTCTAATCGCTACTCACTGGAGTAGCAGAAAAAATTAAACACTAGTCGCTACTCGCTAGAGTAGCAGAAACGTACCTCGATGGTGGTTCCGTTCATGCCGCACACAAGCACGTGCGCCTTACTTAGTCTGTTCCAGGAAACACAGATGTAGTAACAGTTAGCTCAGAAAGATGCGATGCATGACGAAAACGACTTGGGAAATAAATTGGGGGAGGTCCAACAATTTCACACCAAAATTCAAGCTTTGGATCTATAATCTATAATTTATAATAATCAAAAACAAAAAACATGGTACACTACACATCCGAAATAAATAGAATATAATAAATAAACTACCCAAAAGATGGCAACTTTTAGCGACCATAACCGACGCCGTGCTCCAAATAAAGATGAAGAAAAATAGAGCAAAAATTAGTAAAACCGAAACAAAAGAAGCAGGAGTGGGGGAACAAACAAGAAAAGGCAAAGACGAGGTAGGTCTCTGGCGGCTGCACACCTCTTCTGGGCATCGACGCCCCAGACGCGGATCTGGCGGTCGTAGAGCGCCGTCTCCTGCGCCGTGAGCTCCCCCTCCGCGCCGCCCGCGCCCGCGCCGCCGCCTTCCATCGCCGCGAGCGCCCGGATCCCTAGCCTGAGATGCCAATCCGGGTTAGCCGCCGAGGAGAGATCGGGGGAAGGGGACAGCGGACGAGGGTTTTGCAAGATGGAAATTTCCCCTCTTGCCCTTTTGACTTCGGAGAGGCGACCAACCCAACGGGTTCTCTCAATTGTCAAAAAAATAAAACCCAACGGGTGCGTCGTCGAGCCATCGGTCGTGGATGAACGGAAGAACAAACGGTCCAGATTTACTCTACAGAAGCTTAGGCGGGTTCTTTAGGCGACTGTATCATCGAGCCATCCGTCGTGGATGAACGGAAAAACGAATGGTCCAGATTTACTCTATGGAAGCTTAGGCGTTTATTATAATATAATAAGGTCTTCAAAAATATTTAAGGGTAAAGCTAGAAATTTATATTAACAGGGTAATTGGGATCTTTTCTTTATAATCCTATGTACAAAGTATTTCGAAAGAGGGATTTACCATTCTTACATGGTATAATTATACTCCGTAGAGGGATTAGCAAATTTTATTGGATCAGTTGTCCCTGTCTAAAAAAAAGTGAAGCCAGAAAAGCCACATATTACGACTTCGACTTCTACGCAAAAATGACTTTGGTTTCAATGTTTTCAGGTTTGGTTTTAGCTTCAGAAACTATTATTTTTGTGTTATATGTTTGGCAACACTTTTAATTTAAGTCAACGAAGAAACTCCAACAAAAACTCTAGCAAAGAGAACCTAATTAACAATTGTAATGCAGAATCACGAATGATCAGAGTCTAGTTTTGACTTGGGAATGCCAACAATAACGGTTTTCTGGGAATGTGCTTTTTCAATCTTGCCAAAAATTGTTTATTGTGAGATTGTTTTGGCAACTCTTTGAGACGCTCTTCCACATTACATATCACACATAAGATTCATGAGAAATTCCCATATTCAAAACATGCCGAAATAGATTCTTGGATAGAAAATGCCCAAGTCAAAACTAGACTCCGATCAATAAGAAAAATATTATAAGAAAAGGATGCCAACTTTGTGACAAAATACTTGAGTTGGGAATTTTGGGGGAAGAACAAAAATTTAATCGATGCAGGTTGCAGGCGTACCTACGGAAGAAACCTATCAAATCGGACACAAACTTGGACAGATGATCCATCACGGAAACCGACTGCTGGCACATAACAGTGTTGTAGTTCGTGTAAGAGTCCCCTAGAAACGAGCGTCTATGCAGCTCTATTTATGTGTGTTATGTGTGTGTAGTTACACAAGACACAGATACTTAGATAGAAGGAGAAGCATTTTTCATCCGTCCTTTCATTTGCATCGAGTGCTCACTTGGGATTCTTGAGTGAATGAATAATGAATTCGACTGAATGCTTTGCACTGTGTCTATCCATTTGATGAAAACGGAAAAGGGGTATTTACTGCGTGTTGCACACTCGATATCTCAAGGGATTCGAAATGTATTCCAGGTGATGCAAGCATTGTCAATAAAAAAGAGCATTCAAGCATTATGATGATGTAATCACACCTTTTTTTTGACATCAGATGATGTAATCATACCTTAGCTTCTGTTCGTTGTTTTGAGGGAATTTTGCGACGCGATGCAACATAACTGACGCGGTGTGGAAATGTTTGTGGGCTTTAGGCCCATTGTCGGCCCCCTACTGCTCTTACCGCCAAACAAAGCCCAAATCGAACAATTTTGCTATTCGTATAATAAAAGGAAAACCTTTTGCTATATATGCTTATATATATAATAACATTTTGCTATATACTCTTTCGGGTCCCACAAACCAGTTTATATACAATCCGCAGCTAATTAAACATACATATTGTTTTGGTTACTGACATACTCCTACTTATGGAGTTAGAGGTCGCGATTCAATTTTATTAATTCCGTGCACAGCCTAAATTTTTGTGTAGGTAGTTTTTTTTTCTTTTTTGCAATTATGTAGCGCCCTCCTTGTCCATCTACCTTCCTCCCGATCAATGAATTGATCACGCAGTCTTGGATAACCACAGGTGCTGAGGATTTTATAGATATATAAAGCCACCATTTGGAAGGGCTTTTCTCCTGCTCTGGCAAGGATTTTGTAGATATATATATATAAAGCCTCCATTCGGTAGGGCTCTTCTCCGGCTCTAGCAGAGAAGCCCCATCAAATGGATGGTTTAACAGGAATAATGGTTTAGAGTTGTATTTTAGTGAAAAAAGAAGGAATCGAAGCTAAGAGTTCACCCACCATGATATACGGATTTTTAGAGGAGCCATCCGACTCCTCTGAAGGAGCCCTACAAAACAAGCCCTAAGGTTCACCCACCATGGTATACTAATTTTTGTATCTAGTAGTACTGCCTCCTAGTACTTTACATGTTAGAGCAATCGTATATAAGTTGTTTATTATAGGAGAAGCCTCTTAGACCTTTTCAGCACTTTGTGGCACTATTTTAGCAGACTTAGTGCATCACCATCATATCTACATTCTCTTTTTTCTAAAAATTTGCTATAGGGAATTGATAAAACAGACCCAGAGTGGGTGACTTTGCTCTCTCCATCCACCCTCCAATTCAGATCCAAAGGCTACCGGTAGTTTGAAGCAAAAGGCCGTTTTCAACAGCAACCAAGTCCATGTTCCTGCAGATCGTCGATCAAGCAAGCCTGCTGACAAGTTCGAAACTATTGCTAAGGTTTTTTTATGCATATCACAATTCATTTATTGTAACATGATTGCATACCCCTCCAATTGTTTGAGTAATTTTTATAGTACAATAATAATCCTATAATGGAAACGGCATTTTGATGAACTAGTAGTACACGTGCGCGCGTGTTTAGGATTGTCATATGCAATTCTACAATGCATAATTAAAATAAGATATGATATGTGTATTTAATCAATTATAAAGCAATTAAATAAACTAACATTGAGAGATGTTTGTTGATGCTAATTAGGTCATCACACCGGTAAGGAGCTAGATCACTCAGAACAGAGAAACTAGCCTAGTCGCTTTTGGACCCAGTTAGGCCGTTTTGGGTTGGTAGCACCTAGAAACCTCTTTTCTTGGTTCGAACTCCAAATACGATAATTCAGATATGTTTTTTTAATGTCTTGGTGCCAGAAACATCTTGATAAGGTCCATTACATTTGCAGATACATTTTTATTGTCAACAATGTCATAACTTGTAATAAATACATTCACATAGTATGATATGATAACTAATAATTGATTATAATGCATAATCACATGAGTCTATATTACATTTTTGTAACGGCATACAAACGACATATGAAAATTCATAACCATAATCATCAAGAGCCCGTGTTGCGAATTTTCCGGAAGGCATAACTTTCTAGTCCGAACTCCGAATTGGGTGATCCAAAACTTGATTTCGTGTGTCTTGACGAGCTCTTTGACATGTTATAGTCAAATTGGGCATTTGATCATGTGTTTTATCATGTCCCAAGTAACCTTGTTCCTACACTCACATAGTCACCAAAACTTGTCGAATTGATTAGAATTAAACCCTATGACTATGGTGGATGCCATTCACATTACCAATTTAAGCATAGTTGATGGTATCAAACAAGGAGTTAGTGACCATCCACAAGGACAAGCGAATTTAAAGGCCTAGCAATGAGAAATAGCAAGTATTGAATCCATCATTCCTTAGTAAAAACCTACATTGCTGGTGGCGACACGGACAAGTAGAGAAGCCATGTGTAGGGTTGGTGAAGTCGTGCATCTTCACTCCTCGCGATGCCATGTGCCGCCATCACCACCACCACCACAACTGGAATGGAGTGGGGTCGATGAGGATGAGTCGATGGATCGTAGTCCATGGCCACTCTGTCATGTCCAGCACCTTCTGCATTGCTGGTTGTGAGCACGGATCGAGGGCGACAAGCTCTAGGGGCGCTCGCCTCATCCGCTCATGTCGCTCCCCGTAGGAGCTGATCACCTCATCCACTTGCATCGCCTCTAGTAGGGTTGGTTGCCATGTCCGTGCGCACCTCCCCTGGTAGCAGTGCAAATTTGATAGACGACGGCTGCTCACAAACGCGAGGAGGTGGGAGTGGTGTCAGCATGAGTCAACCACAAGGGAAAGGGATTGCTCTTGGTGTTGGGCGGGGCTGGAAACAAGGATGGTGTTGGGCGGTAACGGCACTGCACTCGACGGGGTTAGGGGCGAGGATGGTTCTCATCTGAGCCGTGGAGTCCAAAGAAGCGATTGAGTGGGGGCGGGAAATGGGGGCTTCATTGCGAGGCAAATGGTAACTGCAGACACAGGATCGAAAGGGAGGGGCATGTAGAACCATCAGGGTGTTTGATGTTGATGGTGTGTTTGGTGCGTCAGTCCCACCTATCATCATTGAATTTTGGAAGCACCTAGGAAGGGTTCGGTCAGTGGATTTTGTGCTGCCGAGTTGAGAGGATTTTTGAGGCTTTTTAATTATAGAGATTTTTAAGTTAAACTAACATATGACCTTCCAAAATTTATGTTTCACTTATCTGAACTCGCGTTCCATGATCCTTTTATCTAAATTATAATAAAATTGTAATCTAATTATAAAAATAACAAGTGCTCTTAATATGCTTCGTTACCTTATTGTAACAATTGCCAAGGAAGATGACCGGAGATTGCAGTAGAGGTTATCAGTCAGAGTTGAATTGTTACACTTGTTGTGGAAGTTGTTTATGTTTTTATTAGCTTTGATCTTAACTTTTGTTAACAACATATAAACATATGGTTAGCTTTTGATCTATACTAATGTATGGGTCAACTAATACAATATGTATATGAAGTTGGTTTCAAATTCATTATGTATATGAAGTTGGGTTCAAAATTCATTATGTACATGAAGTTGATTTCAAATTTTGACTAGGCGTAGACAATTGATACTTGGGCCAAAATAAAACATCGTGTAGAATGAGCTATAATAATCTCTCAATGCAACCGGTTCTCTAGGAAATGGGTTTAACAAAAAAAAGCTGGACTCAAAATGGACTTGGCCCAAACCAAACTTATGTCTCAAAATGGTCTAAGACCAAATAACTAATGATGATAAAATTAATTACGAAGTTTTGCCATATCACATGTTATGTCATTAAGCCACGTCATTAGCTATGTGACAACAACTTAGGCAAACAGGTAAAGACTTTTTTCCTTTATTTAAACTATGACAATTTTGTGCATCATAAGTATTGTGACCATCGTTGGTCCTAAGTCTATGCATTTGTATACATATAAAAATATGGAATATAGTACTCCTAGGTTGTTCCCTCTTCCATTTAGCGGTGGTTGTAATCATATGTGTGCCCAGGAAGTCCACACATATGCCAGAATAAAAAAATATCAGAAACAATGTTATTATATAACGTATACATAGCTATATTAACACTTACATCAGAGTATCGCGGAACGGTGACTAAACTTCGGGCTCCATTCTTCTCAGGGACGGCTGACTGGGGGTAACATATGCCTAGCACTTCTACTAGTCTTCTGGAAACTCCACTACACCTTTGTCCTTTTTCCGAGTAGCATCTTATTACACACTGGAGTGTTGGGGAAATAGCAAGAGTGAGTCCATGTCGAACTCAACAAGTATAACACAGGGTTCATGAGGCTCAAAAAGGCTAGACACTGTTTAACTGCGTTTAGCTTTTAATCATCATATAATTAGCAATTGAGTAGCATCAAGGTAATCCAAATCCCATTAATGAATCAATGATCAATTGTAATAAGGATAATGAATAGCATTAACATGAGCATAATAATAATCAACAATAATTAAGCATGATATAATAATGGTGATCAACTATTCTGTAAGAATCCCCAAGGCCGCTCGTATCCGTGAGCACGGCTAGTATACCAGTTTTTAACTCTGCGCAGAGGTGTACACTTTCACTGTGAGTCATGATTTCCAAATGCATGGGTTTGCAAGGCCCAAAACATCAGAGACCATATAAAGCCACTCAAAAGTTCGTCTAACAAGTTAGGGCCATTAGATTCACTCGGCAGGCAGATGTAGAACTCCCCTTCCCTGTGGCACAACAACCGCAGCCTATACACACTAGGCCAGGGGCTCGCACTACACCCAACGTGGCAAGCCTTTCTTACGCCATTTAAGGTAACCTCTAACAAGCTAGAAAAGGTCTCTTGAACAACTAGAGCCAGAGCCATATAGCCCTCACAGCTGTACTGTATGTCCCGGTTATCACTTACAGGTAAGTCCTTACGGAGAGTAACTAGAGCATCAAAATAACCCACATGCTCTAGCCCCCTTTCAACAGAAATAACATCATCTTAATTGGTTGATTGCATAATCCATTAGTCAAATTACAAGATCATTGTTCATAATTAAGCGCTAGCAGTAGCTACCCAAATGCATAACCCATAGGTGACAAGGAAACAAGATATCAATAGCTAAGTTATAATCTCTATGGTTGTCAAGGAAGACACATGCATATGTATAATAATTTCAGTGAATAGGACAACAAGGATGGTCCCATGTTATACTTGCCTTAATCAAAACTTTCCTGTTGATACTGCTGGTCTGGCTCAAAATAATACTTCTGATCGTCAAGAAATTGCTCACCGTCTATTCTTGATCATCAAGCATCAATACACAATCATCCGAGCAATCATACACAAAGCAAACAAAGAAACATAATTAAAACAGTACACCAACAGTAGCAAAACAGTATAAAAAGTTTGTAAAACTCTTCTACACATTACTACGATCACACAGACGTAAAGATCACGAAATTCGGATTTAAAACGTGAAAGTTATGAATTTTCTAAGATTTCCTATAGATAAATAAATACTTAATTATAAACTCGAAAAATAAATTATTAAAACTAACTGTACAACTACACTAACATGTAGAGCTCGCAAATACGAACCTAACGCAACTTGAACGGATCAAATCGGAGTTAAAACAAAGATTTTATGACCAAAACAATTCTAGTGGCAAAACTGTAATTTCCTGAAAACGTATTTTTTTGACTTAACCGGAAGAGAATACGCTTTCAAAACACGAAAACGTACTTTCAGCAATACGCTATGGACCGCGGGTTGATTACTAAAAAGCTGAGGGTCTCTTTAGAAAGATTACCCCGCGAAGGGGTAAGTTCTAATCTTGGCCGTTGATCTCGATTTGGACGGCTCGGGTTCATCAGCAACTCCACAGTACTCCTCCGGTTACCTCCCTCAAGTCCGGCCGGTGGCTCCCCATGGCCGGCGTGCTCCACCTCGCCGGAGATGGCGGTTCTCCCTAACTAGACCACCAATCGACCTGGAACTTGATCCAAACGGAAGAGAAACTCCATGCGAACTCATCTAGGCATTAAGAACTAGCTACGATAGACCGAATACGACGCGCGGCAACAAGGGGACGGTGGCGCCATTACCGCACCAACGGTGAACTTCAAAAACGCGATTTGAAACATCTCCTCCCAAAAGAAAAACATAGGATGATAGAGAAGAAGGATGCGGTCTCACCCATGCGAAGAATACGGCCTCAAATCCACCCGAGAGCTCCTCCCACGAACAACCGCCATGCTCCAACTACCTCAAGCCCTAGACCTCGTTTTCTTGCGGTAGAGTTCACGGTTTAGATGAAAAACGGGAACTAGAAGACCTATGCGACCTATTTATAGCTTCTATTGGCCGTGTTCGAGTAGGATTCTCCGGAAATCACAGGATCAACCGACGTCGTCCTCTTCCGTTCGGAGTCCGGCGTCTTCACGGAAGGTGGAAGACGACTGACCACCGGGCCCCAACGGTCAGCGGAACAAGGAGGGCGCGACTGCTGGCTCGGCTGCTCGGGCTGGCTCGGCTGCTTGTCTGCTGGGCTCGGCCCACTCAGACGTGAGCGCGGAGGAAAGCAGGCCGATCCGACGGGCCTTCGGGCCACCAGGTAAGAAGGTAAGTTGTTTTCATTTTTTTTTCTTTTCTTTATTTGTTTGTTTTCAAACTATTCCAAATAAAATTCTTCAAACCAATTCAAAATAAAACAAATATATCCACACCACAAAATAAAATAAATGCAACAGCATGAATGCATCACCAAATTTTTTTTTAAAAAATTTTAATTCCCCATTATTCGCTATCTAAATTATTTAAAACTCACTAATTCTAAATTTTGAAATTTTTGGGTGTTACAAATTCTACCCCCCTTAAAAGAATCTCGTCCTCGAGATTGAACTGCTTACTCAAACAACTGCGGATATGATTTCCTCAATTCATCCTCTCTTTCCCAAGTTGCCTCTGCCTCTGAATATCGATTCCACTGCACTTTGCACATTTTAATAATCCGACTTCGAGTAACTCTCTCAGCAGTCTCAAAAATCTTAATCGGAAACTCTTCATATGTAAGATCCTCTTTAACAGTCAACTCTTCTAAAGGTATCTGCTCCTCAGGCACCCGTAAACACTTCTTAAGTTGTGAAACATGGAACACATCATGTACTCCAGACAAATTCTCAGGCAACTCCAACTGATAAGCAACTTCTCCACGTCTAGCAATAACTTTAAATGGTCCAACATACCTTGGTGCTAATTTGCCTTTCATGTTAAACCTCTTCACACTTCTCATAGGTGACACCTTCAAATAGACATAATAATCTACCTCAAAAACTAAATCTCTTCTCCTATTATCAGCATAACTCTTCTGACGAGATTATGCTACTCTCAAATTCTCACGAATCACTCGCACTTGATCTTCTGCGTTTCTAGGAACATCTGTACCAAACACCTGAGATTCACCTGTCTGATCCCAAAACAATGGAGTTCTACGCTTACGTCCATACAAAACTTCAAACGGTGCCATCTTAAGACTCTGTTGATAACTGTTATTGTAAGAGAATTCTGCATAAGGCAAACTCTTATCCCAACTAGTTCCATATTGCAATGCACAAGCTCTCAACATATCCTCTAATACCTGGTTGGTCCTTTCAGTCTGTCCATCTGTCTGTGGATGATATGCTGTACTAAAATTCAATTTTGTTCCCAATGATTCATGCACAGCTTTTCAAAAGTGCGACGTAAACTGCGATCCTTGATCAGATACAAACTTCTTTGGAACTCCATGCAAACATACTATTCTTTCCATATACAACTCCGCTAATTTTGGTCCATGGTAAGTAGTCTTAATTGGTATAAAATGAGCAACTTTAGTTAACCGATCTACTACACCCAAATAGAGTCAAATCCTCTGTGAGTACATGGTAACCCTACTACAAAGTCCATACCAACTTCCTCCCACTTCCATTCAGGAATCTTCATTGGTTGCAACAATCCAGCAGGTCTCTGATGCTCTGCTTTCACCCTCTGACTCTTAGTAGATATATCTATTCCAAGTTGGACTTCCTGGGCACACATATGATTAGCCTGGTTTTGTTCTTTAGAAAACCGGGTGTGACAGAGTGGTATCAGAGCGGTGTTGACTGTAGGACGTATGCCAAGTAGCACTGGACGTATTCTAAAACTTATTTTATGATAAAACTATTTTCTCATCCCTTGACTCATTGATTTTGACTATTCCTCTTCTTTGTCTTGTTGTATCCTTTCCTTGATAGCTTCCTTTGAGCTATTATTTCTTACTCCATTGGATTTTGTTTTACGTTGCTTTTACTAAAAGTTTTCTGATCTTACCTGGTTCAAAGATTCGATGGCATTTTATCATCCATACTCTTTCCTTAGGATGACCACCATTGTTGAACAAGCACGTGTAGTACCGATGATGTGATGTGTGCTTGTTTTGCTTGATGTGTTGCTTGTGTGTTGTTCTTGTTCTTGTGTTTCAAATGTAGGCCCGGAAGGTATAAGTCTTGAGAAGTAGCTCGATCTATGTTAAGTGGGGTAGTGACATCTTGTATCTTACTTATCTTTCAATCGATCCTAATTCATGCCATTTTCTCTTACACCGTTCTTGTCTACCCTTAGTTGTCATGCTACCTTATTAATCTCATCTTAATGGATGATCAACACATGAAGGACTTATCATTAGCAGCAAGCTTTAGAGAAAGTGTTGCCTTCAATGACATCGCCAGGTGAAACAAGATCTTTGTTAAGTGGGGTAGCATCTGCTCTCAACAACAGCAAGTCCTGAATATCTCAAGCGACGAGGTACCAAGAACTCAAGATCAAACCTTATCTTTCTTGTCATCTTTTGGCTATCCTCGATCCATGTCTTATATCTCATCAACACAAATCAAAGAAGCATGAAGACTTAAAGATTAGTGTTATCTATCTCTCTAATCTCTCTGAATCTCATTTGTATCTTATCCTGTCCTTTTAGAGCAGTCTGTCTTCCTTAGCTTATATCTCTATTTTTGGACGCCCAAAAATAATGGATAAATTCTGGACAACAATAGACTTCAATATTTTTCTCTGACCGTAAGAATCACCCTGATAACTATTATGGTTTGGGATTTATGAAAATCACAAGGCGACACATCTGTGCTGTCAGCAATCTGGAATAGTTTCTGTTGTGCACAGTTTTCGACTACCTTAATGCAGAATCTGGAGAAGAATTCTATAAGGAAGTTGTAGTAAATTTGATAAGCTTTCCAACGGTATAAGCTACAATATCATTGGATTCATAGAACTCGAATTATAACTGTATTTCTGCACTGCCATTTTTTCTGCTCGCGAGGAAGTACAAGTTACTTGTTCTTGGATATGCTCATGAGTCTCTTTGAGATGATAGAAGGACACGATAGTAGTTATCACTCAGAAACAAATGCGAGTTATCCTTTGGTGTTCTCTAGTTGATCTCTTCTTAAGGGGGGTTGCCAAACTAAAAGACGATACAAGATGAAGGTTTATAGGTTCTGTTTCATCACCTGGAAGCATCAACTAGCTACATGGTTGTAAAGTCACTATCGAGCGCAAGTATCTTTTCTCAGAGTGGTAATCTGTTAGAACATCTATAAGAATCATAAGGGTCTAAAGGAGACATTTATGAAGTTGGTTATGAGCTTGTGGTATCTTCATTGCATAAGAGTTGCTGAAGGAAAAGGAACTTAAGGAGCAAGCTTATAAGGAGATTGACCAATTAAGGGCGGAGTTAGGTCGTTCCAAGATTTATGAGAAGCTTAACTAGGAAGTAGGAAAAATCCCTAGGTAATAAGAACGATAGTAGTTACGAGTCAATTTTAAGTTGGATTGTTTTGAGAGTCAGTTTGTGGTGTGAACAATTGTGTGATTGATGGATTGTTATTATGATAATGTGTGATTTGGATCTTTGTAATGTGTGCTGGAGTTTTGTAGACAGGCCTACAAGTTCCATGGTTAAGAATATTAAGTTTGATCAAAATATATTAGTTGAATATGAGGTTAACTTAGTTCTGTCCTTTGCTGATTTTTAGATCAGTCTGGGATGTTTTAGGAATAACTTAAAATCCGTTAATGGGAAATTTAAGAAATTTTATTGGGAATAATTAGACTTCTATATCTTTCCAACCCCGCAAGAATCACTTTAATATCTACTAAGAGCTAAGAGATATATCTATTCCAAGTTGGGGTTACTACACAGTCTATTCCTTAAATTTTGTTCTTTAGAAAACCGGGTGTGACAGTGGTCCCCTCTTATAATTTTCTACGGACGGTGACAACCTTAATTAAATATGTTAAGCAAGCTTACAGAGAATCAATACAACAATTCTGCACAAGAGTGTCTCTGTGATATCTGTATATACTAGCAGGGACCCATGCAAAGCACGGGCGATTTATTTATTTATTTATTTTGGAAGGAGGAGTGGAGGGGGAAAAGAAAATGTGTGGGACATGACGGGCTGTTGCTACAGTAGCGGACCCGTTAAGGTGCATGAACGGAAGTTGGGATAGTGATGGACCCGTATGGTTATGGGGGCACTGCTGCATACGGGTAGCCACTGTTCATACCGGGTGGGTACTGTTCACAGAATCAATCACTGTTTCGGGCGGGTACTGTTCATAGGATCCGGTACTGTTCTTAAGCAGTGTTTTGTGAGAGGGGAATGTTCATCTACAGTTCTGAAAGAGGGAGAGGGATCTCCAACTTTAGTAGTATAGTATAGATTAGCACTAAAAATAGTCAAACATATTACAACTTAATTAGCTTGCTTTGGGTGCACCAGCATGTTTGATCAAATAAATGGGAGGTGTAATCGCGACCTGAGCGTAGATCAGCAAGTTGGGTTCCTTGTGGGGGAACTTGCTCACCCGGGTAAGTCCCTGACTTGACACAGGTGCTCGTATTTTTATAAATTTATTCCAGTATTTAACAGCGCTATTCTTTCAATGGTAGGCGACGTGCTCATCGACCATAAGGCCCCTGTGGTGACTTCGTTAATCTCGAGATTTATCAGTCTAACTTAATTCTTTGGAGGTGCTCATAGGGGTAAGGTATGTGTTCATAGGGGTGATTGTGTGCTCGTGTATGTGAGCGTCTGTGTCAGTAACTGGATCTTGCAAAAAAAAAAAAGGAGGTGTAATCAAATATTAGAGCAACTCCAGCAATAGCCCCAAAATAGGGCTCCTTTTCATTTGGTTGCTACCCCACTTTTGAGGGTCGTGTTTTATGGACTGAACTCCAGTAGGGGCCCCCAAAACAAGGCTTCTACTTCTCAATTGGCGCAATAGTCATTTTGGTCCCCAAACTATTATTACTCAAGGCTCAATTTTATCCCTGAACTTTCAAAATGGATGTTTTAGTCCTCAAACTCTATATTTAGGCTTAATTTTATCCTAGAACTATGAAGATGATCGTTTCAGTCCTCAAACTTTGCATTTTGGGCTTAATTTCATCCTAAAACTAGGAAGATGGTCATTTCAGTCTTCAACCTTTACATTTTAGTGGCCATTAATAATAATTCAAGCTATTATTTTTAATGTTAACTTATATGGTACCGTTTATATATATCTGACTATAAATAATTTTTGTGGGAGCAATTATAGTTGCTTCAAACGCTGTTTATTTTTTTATTATACATGGATATATTGAAACAATACTAGATCTATAATTTTTTTCCTTAGCTACTTCTAGCGTTAGGCTCAACTAATAACCATTTATGTATAAAATAATATTTTTTATCCATTGGCTCAAAAATCATATTTAAGAATATTTAGATCTATATTTATATTCATCTTAGAGTATGAATATAAATGTTGAAAGTGTGATATCTGATTTGATAGCTAGGATGACACTAGGGACAATAGTACCTAACGATGACTATCCATCTCAAATCGTGGGTGGTGTTGGACAAAGGACCAAGTTGTGCCAAAATGCATTTTGATAATTCATGGATAAAATTATGCCTAAAATATAAAGTTTTCTTCTTTTTGATAGACAAAATTGGGTTGAAAAATAGAAGTTTAAAGACCAAAATGCACTTTGGTAGTTTAGGGATGAAATCGAGCCCAAAATACAAAGTTTGAGGACTGAAACGATCATCTATTCATTTTCACAGTTCTAGGATGAAATTGAACCTCAAGTAATAGTTCAGGGACCAAAATGGCTATTCTGCCTTCTCAATTCCCTCTATTTTCTCACACACTATATACACATCTATTTTCTCACACACTATATACATATGTATATGTGACACACAACACTATAAAATAGTTTATTTAAATTGTAACTCTAAGACATCTCATACTTAACAATGTGATTGAAAATGTTAATATATAAATTTTAATTCAAACATAAATTTGGTCTGAATTTGATGACATTCGATCACAAATCTAAAGACACAAAGTAATAGTTCACCATATCATTATCAAATGAAAAGACATGTAGTCCTAAACCAAAACATAACATAACATTCAATATCAAATTTCTCCTCTGCCACTAGCTTCATGCATGTCCTCCACTACTGTCACTGAAATCGCTATTGAAGGTTGCCATCTTTTCAGCTATAATTTGAGCCCTCATTGCTATCACATGTCTTTTAAGAGGGGTCCAATGTGTCGAAGTCACAAAACATAAGCTTTTGTTCTCGCCCCCATAGCATCTTCCTCCTAAGAGTGGTTGGCAGCACATGTTGCCTTCTTCTTTGGTGCACTAGGTTGACTAGGACCTATACCAATGGGTAAAATTGCAATGTCATTTGTCGGGGGTTATGATCCCCGGGTGTCTCAAGGCATCGATTAGTTAGTAGGCCAAGCGACCCATGATACACCAGCTAGCAAAAGCCCAAGCGATCAAGGCCCAGCTAGGCCAAACGGACCAGGCTAGACGCTAAGGCCAGGGTCATCCGCTATCCCTCTCTTCTACCTAAACCACACGCCTCACGAGGGTTCACGACCTCTCCTTCATCCCAACATCTGGGAGGAATGGAGAGAGGTCGAGCCTAGCCAAGCGCGTCTGCTCTGACAAGGGTGGCCACGCCACACTGACCCCGTAAGGACAGAGGGGATAGCAGTCACCTTGGTTCGATTAGATGCCATCCCTATGCCACGCAGCGCAGACAAGACAACACAGCCTAGAGATGATCGCCAGTATGAAGGCCCACCGTCCAAATACGGCCTAACAAGACATATGTACGATCCTACCCACTACGGGATGGGATCCATGATGAAAGCCTTGACTCAGAGGCCATCCAAGTCGGCAGGAGCCACGACCTCGGAGCTCTGGATCGTGGCCACCAACTCCACAAGCTAACCAGGCGATCGACTATCTAGGGCGGTTACCAACTCCGGTACAACACCCCTAAGAGATTAGGAGGCGATGACGAAGACCACGGCGGAGACCACGTCACACAGGATGGCTGGCGAACCACCACCATGCCTATAGTGTCACCATGGTCGGCGCAGTAGCACCATGCCACACCTTACCGCGACGTGGGCACAAGACCATGATGACAACCACGTCCAAAAGTGCACCACAAGACGACGTAGCTTGCAAGCCAAGTTAGCTAGGCCCCTCCCTCAGGCTCACAAACATATCGATGAATGTCTTTTGGCCTATGCAATGCCCCTACTTCTTTCCAAAGGTGCATGATGTCCATCTTCTCCGATATGATCGAATAAATCATGAAAGTTTTCATGGACGATTTCTCCGTCTATGGTAAGACTTTCGATGGCTGTCTTGAGAACCTAGACCGAGTCTTACAACAATGTGAAGAGAAGCACTTAGTCCTAAACTAAAAAAATGCCATTTCATGGTTCAAGAAGGTATAGTGCTAGGACATAGAGTGTTCGAGCGTGGGATAGAGGTGGATAAGGCTAAGATAGAAGTCATAGAGCAGCTCCCACCTCCCACGAATGTTAAGGGTGTTCGTAGCTTTCTTGGGTATGCGGGTTTTTATAGGTAGTTTATAAAAGATTTCTCTCAAATTGCCCATCCTTTAACAAACTTGCTTGCTAAAGATGCACCCTTTGACTTCAACAATGAGTCCTTAGATGCTTTTTACTATCTTAAGAAAGCACTTGTTTGTACTCTAATTATTCAACCCCCTGATTGGACGGTTCCCTTTGAGATAATGTGTGATGCGAGTGATTATGTTGTTGGTGCTGTCTTAGGACAAACCAAAGATAAGAAACATCATGCAATCTCATATGCTAGCAAAACCTTAACAGGGCCACAATTGAATTATGCAACAACTAAAAAAGAACTTTTGTTCATGGTTTTTGCTATAGACAAGTTTAGATCTTACTTAGTTGGAGCTAAAGTAATCGTTTACACTGATCATGCTACTCTAAAATACTTGCTCACTAAGAAAGATGCTAAACCTCGTTTAATAAGATGGATCCTACTGCTCTAAGAATTTGATCTTGAAATAAAAGATAAAAAGGGAATAGAAAATTCGGTTGCCGATCATTTATCTAGAATGCAATTCAAAGATGCACAGGATCTGCCCATTGACGACTTTCTCCGGGATGATGCGCTTCTCAAGATAACGAACTCCAACCCCAAGTAAGCGAATATTGTGAACTTTTTGGTTGCAGGACATGTACCACCATGGGCAGATAAGAAAAAGCTCATCCAAGAAAGTTGAGTGCACCTTTGGGACGAGCCATATCATTATAGAGTCTGTAATGATGGCATGCTGAGAAGATTTGTATCGATGAATAAAGCAATCAAGATCTTCAAAAAATGTCCTAGAGCATAATATGGAGGCCACTATGAAGCATACAAAACCCATGCAAAGATGTGGCAAAGCGGGTTCTACTGGCCAACCATGTACACGGATGCCCTCGACTATGTGAAGAGGTGCGCAAGATGCCCGAAACACGGGAACATCAACACCCACGATGAGATGCCACTTACAAACAACCTCCAGATCGAGCACTTTGATGTATGGGGGATTGACTACATGGGGCCATTCCTAATATCTCAAGGCTGCGAGTACATATTGGTGGCTATTGATTATGTCTCCAAATGGGTGGAGGCATTACCTTGCAAGGCTGCTGATGCCGAAAACTCCAAGAAAATGTTCCAAGAAGTCATCTTCCCAAGGTTTGGTACGCCAAGGATGGTGATAAGTGATGGAGGGTCACATTTCATTGATAAGGGATTTCACCAATTCTTGAAGAATCTTGGAATAAGGCACAATGTTGCAACCCCATATCACCCTCAAATAAGCAGACAAGCAGAAACCTCTAACAAACAAATCAAGAACATTCTGTAAAAGACCATGAATGAAATGGGGACAAGGAAAAGTAAGTTACCTAATGCACTTTGGGCATATAGGACCACATACGAGACACCAATTGTTATGTCACCATACCAACTTGTATAGGGAAGAAATGCCACCTACCTGTTGAGCTAGAGTTTAGAGCGCATTGGGACATCAAAAAGTGGAACATGGATTTGCCCACTGCTGGTAAGCGCAAATTTGGGAGCTTGAAGAATTGGGAGAGACAGCTTATCACAATGCCAGAATTTACAAGGAAAGAACAAAGAGATGGCATGATAAGAGAATCAAGGTGAAAGAATTCAACCCAGGAGACAAGGTTCTCATGTTCAACTCAAGGGTCAAGCTATTTGGCCATGGAAAACTAAGAAGCAAATGGGAAGGACCTTTCCTCGTCATCAACACTGCAACACACGAAGCCGTCATGCTCTAGGGCGATGATGGCAACATCTTTAAGGTAAATGGTCAACGTCTTAAAGTTTTCTATGAGCATGAGCCACCAGAAAAAGAAGTTGACATGTTAGAATTTATCATTAATCCTGAACTAACATAACTAAAATCTACTTATCTTTACTTCTTTTTGCTTTTGGTTAGTTTCTACACTAGTATAGGTTGCACATATCTAGACTTGCCTCCAGGGCAAAATCTGGCTCAGGGAGGCTCCATTAGGAGGTCGGGCGATCGCCCAATGGAGGCATCCATGACCACCGTTTATAGGATGCATAGAAGAGAGTAAGGAGAGTCCCGAGCCAAAGCCACTTGGTCTGGTTCAACCAAATGGAGGTTAGGCTACCACCTAGGAGAGCCATCTGGCTTGACCCAGTTGTCCTAAACGTTGCCCAACGTTCACAATTTGCCCTCAGTCATAATCCTCACGAAAACGGGGGTTGTGAACGTTGGCACGATCTCTTTTTAGCCTCTCCTCCCTTTCTTCCTTCTTCCACCTCACCTCCTTCCATCACCAGCTGTTCTCCTTCTCCCTTGTGCCTCCCAAGCCACCAAGAGAGCCTCCACCATGGCCCCAACTCATGATCTTGGCAAGATGTCCATGGTTCCCTATGGGAAAGGCCCTTCCAATCCTCCAAACACCCATCTAGAGAGCCAAACCGCCGTCATGGTCGTCGACACACTTGAGGTGGAGCCCCTGGCCATGATCCCACCAGTCAGAGGGTAGCTAGTGTAAGGTCCTACATGGCTAGATGGGGGGTGAATAGCCTATAAAAATTCTACAAGAACCACTAAGCAAACTTATTAGAATAACAAACGGCGTAAAGCGAGTTTTTGCTTAGCCTACGGTAGTGATACAAGTCTCTTAACCACAAGTCTAGTAGATTATGATCTCTAGTTCACACAAGGGCTAAGTCACTAAACTTACACTAGAGAGCAAGCTAACAACTACTAGCAAAGACTAACACTAGAGCTACACAAGATAACTAGTAAATGTAAATGCGAGAGAGATGATTGTGAATCTTATACCGACGGTGGAGTGAAGATGTTGCCAATCACCAAGATGATATACAATCAATCAATATTGATAACAACACAATATGAAGACCAATCACCGAGAGACAAGAGACACAATATTTTTGTACACCCGGTGTTCACTTGTGCACCGACAAGCTACGTCACCGGTTGTGTCGACCAACACTTAGATGGTTCCTCGGTGTGACCCTCAAGTCACTTGCCCCTCAAGGCACGACCCGCAAGGCACCGCAAGACACCACTCTCAAGTGAGGTAACTCAATGACACGCGCAATCCACTAGAGTTGCTTTTGGCGCTCCACTGAGGAAAGCACAAGAACCTCTTACAATCAACCGGAGGTGGCCAAGAACAATCTCCTTCTCTTGCCAACGCCTCCAACAATCTCCAAGCCGGCTAGGAGCGGTACTCTCCAAGAGTAACAAGTAATCCACCGGCTAAACCACCCACAAGTGCCACTAGATGCCCTCAAGCTATGCAATGCATTTTGGGATCACTCAATCTCACTTTTGATTTGCAATCAAGCAAGAGAGATGAGTGGGAAGGAGAAGCTCTAGCTCAAAGGATGCACAAGAGTGTTAGAAATCATGAGAGACCTCCCCAAGGGCCTGCCAACAAGTATTTATAAGCATCCCAACCGAATAGAGTCGTTGTACCCCTTCACTGGGTCCTTTTCGGGACGACCGGACGCACCGGTCGAAACTGACCAGACACGCTCAACCGCGTCCGATCCTCCAACGGTCACTGCGCCAACGGTCAAACCAAATGACTGGACACGCCACTCAACTGATCGGACGCGCCGGTCGCACAATACCGTGCGCCCGCGAAGCAATGACCGGACGCGCTCCAGGCAATGACCGGACGCGCCGGTGCCAGCGTCCGGTTAGAGTCTAGTAAGCTCCCTCAACGACCGGACGCGTCCGATCACGTGTGACCGGACGCGCCGCGCGTCCGATCAACCTTGCGAACTTCAGTTCCCTCTGGGCACCTGACCGGACGCGCCGGTCCCGCGAGTGACCGGACGCGCTGGTTGCAAACCCTAACACCCGCGCACCTGACTGCTGCGTTGAACTGACCGGACGCGTCCGGTCATACCAAGACCGCATTCGGTGCAGCGTCCGATCACCTCTATGACCTCCGTTCGCCTCCGTTTCTTTTCTGACTTCCAGCGTAGTGGAAAATAGACTTTTCAACTCCTCGAAAATGCCTCTCTACCGCTCAAACTCTGTCACCTTCGCAAATGTGACAACACCAACAAGTGATCACCACCTTGTGCATGTGTGTTAGCATTTTCATAATCATTTTCGAAGGTTTTCCAGTTAGCTCACTAGGCCCTACATGCAATGCACTTCATGAATTCACCTAGTGGCACCCGTGCGTCGAATAACCGATAAGACTTCCCCTCTTAATAGTTCGGCTATCGATCCTAAACCACTCACACCCTCTATGGTGTCTTGAGTGCAAAAAAATGGCTCTATGGTTATACCTTTGCCTTGAGCCCATTTTGTTTTTCCAAAAGATATGATCCACTTCATATCATCACATGACCGTCTCGATCCATCGACCTTGACTTCACTTGCTCTTCACCGTTGCATCGGTCCGTCGGTGCCAAGTCTTGCTCAAGCTTCACCATCACATGGTCCTTCGCTTCGAAGCCTCGACTTGCCCTTCACCTTCACAACCGGTCCTTTGAGCCAAGCATCATCTTGGTCTTCATCATCTTGGTCACATGAGTCAATGTCATGTCTCATATTCGATGACCACCTTTATCTAAATCATCCACTTAGATACAAAGGTTAGTCCTAGGTTTCATCAATTAGCCAAAACCAAACTAGGAACTTTCAATCTCCCCCTTTTTGGTAATTGATGACAACCCTCACAAAGATGATTTTGATAATAAAAGTTTTGAACTTGTCATACTTGTCCAATCATTTTGCTCATAAGTAAAGTTTGGACAATTATCACAAGCTCAGTTTTGGTAGCATTAGCTCTCCCTACATATGTGCATAGAGTTTGGATTGAAAGCTTTGCACATAAGCATTGATAAAAGTGTTGAGAGAGTAATTCTACCAAAATGATGCTAAGGTGTAAGAAATGGACCTTTGAAGCGTGATACCAATCGGAGTTTCCTTTTACACCATCCATAGCATCATGAGGTAACTAGACATCCATCACAACTCAAGAACCCCGTGAGATCAATATTATAGTAAAGGTTCTTGGACCACTTGTAAAGTTTAAGGCATGTTTAGATACCACATGTAAACTATTCATATGCATGCTAGTAGATCATTTCATCATTCAAGTTCTATACTAGCATTGCACCACACAAGCATGTATATTGAATTTAAATACATGTGCAATGAGCAAGTCATATGAGAATACACAAACAAATGCAACAACTTTGTTTATGAGCTTGCTCCCCCTACTTGTGTGCATCAAAATTTCATCAAAATTTTATTTACCCCTTTATCATGTTGAATCATCTTTTTCTCTCCCCCTTTGTCAACAACTTACCCAAAAATGGGATCAAATTTGTGGAGAGAAAACAATGTTTAATGGAGTAGGTTAGAATTTATCAAATTTGGTTCAACCTAGAACACTTGCCAAAGATATTTAATTTGATTTGAACCAAAGACAAGCTTCTTCACACCTCATAATAAGGGTTATCTTGCCTATGTTGAATTAAACACTTATAGCAAATCTTCTAGATTCAACACTAGGTTTGCAAGCTCACAAACATGTCATATGCTACCACTAGATCAAAACAAGCATAGAAGCAATAGTGGTAACATATATCCATCAAATTCATTTGATTTATCATGAATGCTCATGCATACCACTTATTATGTCTATATGCTCTAGCAAGTCCTTAGCATAGAATGAATGACATGTCAATCAACTTTACCTTGCAATGTCGAAGGAGAGGCATGTCAATAAGTGGGTGGGGTGCATTCAACTCATGTTTAAGAAATCAAGAATGTTCAACTCATTCCTTAGCTTGCAAAACCTCTTTTTATCAAGTGGCTTGGTGAGAATATCGGCAAGTTGATCATCGGTGCCAACACTTTCAATGGCAATATCTCCCTTTTGTTGATGATCTCTAATGAAATGATGCCTTATGTCAATATGCTTTGTTCTTCCATGTTGAACCGGGTTTTGTGTCATCTTGATTGCACTTTCATTATCACATAGCAATGGCACATTCTTGAAGTTGAGGCCATAATCCTTCAAAGTTGATTTCATCCATAACAATTGTGCACAACAACTCCCCGCACTCACATATTCGGCTTCGGCGGTAGAGATTGCCATACTATTTTGTTTCTTTGAGGACCATGACACAAGTGATCTTCCAAGTAATTGACATGTGCCACTTGTGCTCTTTCTATTGATTTTGCAACCCCCATAGTCGGAGTCCGAATATCCAATCAATTCAAACTTTGACCCCTTGGGGTACCATATTCCAACATCTCTTGTTTGCTTCAAGTACCTCAATATTCTCTTTGCGGCCGTGAGATGACTCTCTCTAGGTGAGGCTTGATATCTAGCACACATACAAACACTAAACATGACATCCGGCCTTGATGCGGTGACAGAGTAGACTTCCAATCAAAGACCGATATTCCTTTTGATTCACCATTTTGCCATCAAAATCACTATCCAAATTGCCATTTGTACTCATTGGAGTTGAAATTTGCTTTGCATCTTGCATTCCAAACTTCTTCAACATGTCCCTTATGTATTTCCCTTGACTCATAAATGTCCCATTCTTCAATTGCTTGACTTGGAGACCAAGGAAGTAGCTAAGTTCACCAATCATAGACATTTCAAACTCTTTGGTCATCATAGCACCAAATTCTTCACAATAAGCTTGATCGGTTGATCCAAAGATAATGTCATCAATATATATTTGCACTATGAATAGATCATTCCTAATCTTCTTAGTGAATAGAGTTGTATCAACCTTGCCCATCTTGAATCCCTTAGAGAGAAGGAAATCCCTTAGCCTTTCATACCATGCTCTAGGTGCTTGCTTTAAGCCATATAAAGCCTTCTTCAACTTGTATACATGATTGGGTTTCTTGTCATCTTCAAATCTGGGAGGTTGCTCAACAAAGACTAACTCATTGATGATTCCATTGAGAAATACACTTTTGACATCCATTTGATATAGTTTGATGTTGTGTGCACAAGCATAAGCCAGTAGAATCCTTATTGCCTCCAATCTTGCCACGGGAGCATATGTCTCATCATAGTCAAGACCTTCTACTTGAGTGTAACCTTGAGCAACTAGTCTTGCTTTATTTCTCACCATAATGCCATCTTGATCTTGCTTGTTTTTGAACACCCACTTGGTTCCAATCACATTGTAGTCATTTGGCCTTTCTACCAATTCCCAAACATCATTTCTTGTGAAATTATTAAGTTCTTCTTGCATAGCCTTGATCCAATCAGCATTCCTCAAAGCTTCTTCTATTTTCTTTGGTTCTATGGTTGACACAAATGATGTATGCTCATAAAACATAGCCAATCTTGATCTTGTTTGCACACCACTTCTAATATCACCAATAACACTATCAATGGGGTGATCTCTTGCAACATGTTGTGGTTGGAGTACTTGCACTTGATTGCTTGAGCTTGGTTGATCACTTGATGTATCTCGATGAGATAAACTAGCACCATGATCTTGCACTTGAGAGTCACTAGCTAGCTTGAATGGAGAATTGAGCACTTGATCTTTATCATCATCTTGAATATCAATTACTTGCTTTGCTCTAATGTCCCCAATGTCCATGTTCTTCATTGCTTCCACCAATAGAGTTCCACCAACATTATCTAGATTCTCTTCTTCATCTTGTGACCCATTGGTTTCATCAAATTGCACATCATGAACTTCTTCTAGAATGCCACTTGAATTGTTCCAAACTCTAAAAGCTTTGCTTGTAGTTGAATAACCAAGTAGGAACCCCTCATCACATCTCTTGTCAAACTTTTCCAATCTAGTGCCCTTCTTCAAGATATAGCATTTGCAACCAAACACCCTAAAGTAAGCAATATTGGTCTCTCTTCCATGAAGTAGCTCATATGGGGTCTTCTCTAGCAATGGATGACAATATAGTCTATTGATGTAGTAGCAAGCGGTATTGATTGCTTCATCCCAAAATGATTGACTCACATTGTACTCATGAAGCATTGGTCTAGCCATATCAAGCAATGTTCTATTCTTTCTCTCAACTAGGCCATTTGATTGTGGAGTGTACTTGGCCGAGAATTGATGTCCAATGCCATAGTGATCACAAAGTTTTTCAATTCTCATATTCTTGAACTCACTTCCATTGTCACTTCTCACTTTCTTGATTCTAATCTCAAACTCATTGTGAACTCTAGTGAGAAATGTCTTGAAGATGTCAAACACTTCACTTTTGTCACTAAGAAAGAATACCCATGTGAATCTTGTGAAGTCATCCACTATGACAAAACCATACTTATTACCACCTATGCTTGGGTATGTTGTTAGGCCAAATAGATCCATGTGCATCAAATCAAATACTTTGCATGTGCTCATTATACTCTTCTTTGGATGTGAGCTTCCAACTTGCTTTCCGGCTTGACATGCACTACAAAGCTTATTCTTCTCAAATTCAACGTCTTTCAATCCATTGACAAGATTGTGAGTTGTAAGCTTCTTCAATTATTTCATGCTAACATGACCAAGCCTTATATGCCAAAGCCAACCCATGCTTGATTTGGAGATTAAGCAAGTTGTCAAAGAAGTTTCTCTAGCATTGAAGTCAACTAGGTAGAGATTCTCATATCTAAAGCCCTTGAATGCCACATTTGAACCATCCATACTAATAACTTCCACATCATCAACCCCAAAGATACATTTGTAACCAAGATCACATATTTGTGCCACGGATAGAAGATTGAAATCCAAGCTTTCAACTAGCAACACATTAGAGATACTCAAGTCATTTGATATTGCAATCTTGCCCAATCCAATAACCTTGCCTTTCTTGTTATTGCCAAATGTGATAGAATCAACACCACTATCATTGTCATTGATTGAGTCAAACATTCTTGATATACCAGTCATGTGTTGAGTGCACCCACTATCAATAATCCAATGCCTTCCTTCGGCTTTGTAATTGACCTATAAGCAAATCAATGAAGCTTAGGTACCCATTTTTGCTTGGGTCCTTGTAGGTTAGTAACTAAGCTCTTTGGTACCCAAATAGCCTTCTTCTTTGGGCCAACAATGGGTGTACCAATAAACTTAGCTTTCACACCCTTCACACCTTTGGTAAGCACATAGCAAGAATTAAAAGGTATAGCATTAACAAGGTTCTTGCTTTGGTTCTTTTTATTGCAATTATGCTCTAAGTGCCCAACTTGCTTGCTTCTATTGCAAAACCGACCATTACCCTTCACAAAGCTAGGCTTTGGAGTTGCAAAGGCCGACTTGCCTTTCTTGGGGGTGTAGCCCAATCCCTCCTTTTTAAGAGAGAACCTTTGGCTACCCAAGCACTTAAGCAAGCGGGCCTCACCACCATAGGCCTTGCCTAGGGCGTGAGTGAGCTCATTCACCTCTCTCTTGAGAGTCTCATTCTCAACCATTAGTGAGGCATCACAAGTGAAACCATCACTAGTAGAGGAGGTAGAGTCGGTGGTGGTGGATGAAGAGCTACAAGAAGGGTTAGCATTTGACATAATGATAGGTTCATTAGAGGATTCATCAATTATATCACATGTAACACCTATATCACATGATACAACAATCTCCTTCTTTGCTTGTTGCTCAAGTAACAATGAGTGAGCTTTTTCAAGCTTGGAATGAGCCTTACCAAGATCCTCATGGTCTTCCACTAGACTCTCATGAGTGGTCTTAAGCTCACTAAGAACTTTCTCAAGTATTGCTACTTTCATTGAAAGCTTCTTACACTCCTTATCCTTGGCAATAGCTATGTCTCTAGTTTGTTGCATCAAGTCATATAGTTGTTCTTTAGTTGGTTCATCATCATCATTTTCATTATCATTATCATTATCACTATCACTATCATGAGCATATTCCATTTCACTTTCATCATCACTCTCATCATATAATACCTTAGTTTCTTTGGCCATGAGACATGAAGAGGATAAATCAAATAGTGATGGCTTCTTATTGATAGCAAAGGAAGCAAAAGCCTTGTTGGATGATTCTTCTTCTTCTTCATCATCACCACTTTCCCAAGTGATCACATAGGCACCATTCTTGCCTTTCTTGAATGTCATCTTGGCCTCTCTCTTCTTCTTCTTCTTCTCAAACTTGTCCTTCTTGTTCTTCTTCTTATCATAAGGACATTCCGCTTGAAGGTGCTTGGTGCTATCACAATTAAAGCACTTCCTTTGTGACTCCTTGCTCTTGAAGTTATCATTTCTCTTCTTGAAGCCTCTTTTTTTGATAAACATTTTGCCAATATTCTTGACAACTAGAGCAAGTGCATCATCATCAATTTCCAATTCTTCATCTTCTTTGTTGTCATCTTCTTCTTGAATTGAAGCTTTGCCCTTTGAGGAGGTGGCCTTGAATGCCACGATCTTCTTCTTCTTTTCTTCATCCTTCTCATCAACATCTTGATCATACTTGTCAAAGGTCAATACCTCACCAAGCAAATCATTAGGCTTCATTGTTTCAAGCCCATCTCTTTGTAGCATCATGATCAACATTTTGAATCTTCTTGGTAAGCTCAACAAGAACTTGTGGCAAAAATCTTGGTCTTGTGTCTTGTGCCCTAGGCTCTTGAGATCATTCATAATGACTTGCAATCTATGAAACATCTCTAAGATTGTTTCTTCTTCTTTCATCTTGAAGTTCTCAAACTCACTCTTGAGCCCATATAGCTTGGCACTCTTTACAACCTTAGTCCCCTCATATTTTTCACTCAACCTTGTCTATACTTCATTCGCCAATTCTAAATCCTTGATACCCTTAAAAACTTTTGTGTCAATACTATTGTAAAGTGTATTGAGAGTCATTCTATTGCATGTTCTATTTGCTCTATCTTCATCGGTGAGATGATCGGGATCAATGATAGCAAAATCATTCTCGGTGACTTGCAAAACTCTCTCATGAATAGAACCAAGGTACATTGTCATTTTTCTCTTCCAATGAGCAAAAGAACTAACACCATCAAAGAACGGTGGCTTGCCCCCAACAAGATTGAACACAATTTGAGCCATTTTTCACACCGAAGGATGTTAAGCCTTGATTAAAACGGTGACCACGGCTCCGATACGACTTGTAAGGTCCTAGATGGCTAGAGGGGGGTGAATAGACTATAAAAATTCTACAAGAACCACTAAGCAAACTTGTTAGAATAACAAACATCGTAAAGCGAGTTTTTGCTTAGCCTACGGTAGTGATGCAAGCCTCTTAACCACAAGTCTAGTAGATTATGATCTCTAGTTCACACAAGGGCTAAGTCACTAAACTTACACTAGAGAGCAAGCTAACAACTACTAGCAAAGACTAACACTAGAGCTACATAAGATAACTAGTAAATGTAAATGCGAGAGAGAGGATTGTGAATCTTATACCGACGGTGGAGTGAAGATGTTGCCAATCACCAAGATGATATACAATCAATCAATATTGACAACAATACAATATGAAGACCAATCACCGGGAGACAAGAGACACAATATTTTTGTTCATCCGGTGTTCACTTGTGCACCGACAAGCTACGTCACCGGTTGTGTCGACCAACACTTAGATGGTTCCTCGGTGTGACCCTCAAGTCACTTGCCCCTTAAGGCACGCCCCGCAAGGCACTGCAAGACACCACTCTCAAGTGAGGTAACTCAATGACACGCGCAATCCACTAGAGTTGCTTTTGGCGCTCCGCCGAGGAAAGCACAAGAACCTCTTACAATCAACCGGAGGTGGCCAAGAACAATCTCCTTCTCTTGCCAACGCCTTCAACAATCTCCAAGCTGGCTAGGAGCGGTACTCTCCAAGAGTAACAAGTAATCCACTGGCTAAACCACCCACAAGTCCCACTAGATGCCCTCAAGCTATGCAATGCACTTTGGGATCACTCAATCTCACTTTTGATTTGCAATCAAGCAAGAGAGATGAGTGGGAAGGAGAAGCTCTAGCTCAAAGGATGCACAAGAGTGTTAGAAATCACGAGAGACCTCCCCAAGGGCCAGCCAACAAGTATTTATAAGCATCCCAACCGAATAGAGCCGTTGTACCCCTTCACTGGGTCCTTTTCGGGACGACTGGACGCGTCGGTCAAAACTGACCGGACGCGCTCAACCGCGTCCGATCCTCCAACGGTCACTGCGCCAACGGTCAAACCAAACGACTGGACACGCCACTGAACTGACCAGACACGCCGGTCGCACAGTACCACGCGCCTGCAAAGCAATGACCGGACGCGCTCCAGGCAATGACCGGACGCGCCGGTGCCAGCGTCCGGTTAGAGTCCAGTAAGCTCCCTCAGCGACCGGACGCGTCCGATCATGTGTGACCGGACGAGCCACGCGTCCGATTGACCTTGCGAACTTCAGTTCCCTCTGGGCGCCTGACCAGACGCGCCGGTCCCACGAGTGATCGGACACGCCAGTTGCAAACCCTAACACCTACGTGCCTGACTGCTGCGTTGAACTGACCGGACGCGTCCGGTCATACCAAGACCACGTCCGGTGCAGCGTCCAATCACCTCTGTGACCTCCGTTCGCCTCCGTTTCTTTTCCGACTTCCGGCGTAGTGGAAAATAGGCTTTTCAACTCCTCGAAAATGCTTGAATCCCACGCTCACAAGCTCGGCAGGAGGGAGAGAGAGAGACCCAAACCCTCTCTACCGCTCAAACTCCATCACCTTCGCAAATGTGCCAACACCAACAAGTGATCACCACCTTATGCACGTGTGTTAGCATTTTCATAATCATTTTCGAAGGTTTTCTAGTTAGCTTACTAGGCCCTACATGTAATGCACTTCATGAATTCACCTAGTGGCACCCGTGCGTCAAATAACCGATAAGACTTCCCCTCTTAATAGTTCGGCTATCGATCCTAAACCACTCACACCCTCTATGGTGTCTTGAGTGCAAAACAAAATGGCCCTATGGTTATACCTTTGCCTTGAGCCCATTTTGTTTTTCCAAAAGATATGATCCACTTCATATCATCACATGACCGTCTTGATCCATCGACCTTGACTTCACTTGCTCTTCACCGTTGCATCGGTCCGTCGGTGCCAAGTCTTGCTCAAGCTTCACCATCACATGGTCCTTCGCTTCGAATCCTCGACTTGCCCTTCACCTTCACAACCGGTCCATCGAGCCAAGCATCATCTTGGTCTTCATCATCTTGGTCACATGAGTCAATGTCATGTCTTATATTCGATGACCACCTTTATCTAAATCATCCACTTAGATACAAAGGTTAGTCCTAGGTTTCATCAATTAGCCAAAACCAAACTAGGAACTTTCAGCTAGGCACCACGAGGGCATCAGGCAACCACCAAAGAGGTCAGCAGACCTTGCCCCGGCCCTCTAGCCATCCTCGTGCTGCTTCTCAGTCTCTGACGCCATGCATAGATCTTCAGAAGCCATCATCTCGATCACCGACCCCAAAAGGACTACCACGGGCCAATTGGTGACTCAAGGTGAAGAGTCCCGGGGTGGAGAGTCCTCATGCCATCACCATCTCCTTAGGGGATGTGTCGAGTGCAGAGTACACCCACTCATACACACCCTCGACGCCTACCTTCATGAAGAACCACAAGATTGTTGGTGGTGGCCCAGGGGCTGGCAAGGTTTTCATACCCCCGCTCACCTCTAAGGAGTGGAAGAAGCTTCAGGAGTCGCTGGAGTCCACGAGCGCCCCCAAGACGGTCCGGTGGACACGTGATCCACCATCAATCAACAGACCACCAGAGGATGATGATCGTGCCGAGAAGAGTGATGTAGAGAGGCTCCTTCGTGTAGTCTCTACACTTAGGAACAATAATAGGGCTTTAGAAGAGTGAGTAGCGGAGTTGAGGATGGCTCACTTATATCTAGACGACAACTTCCGTGCTCTTCGCATTAGCACCGATGCGAAGATGAAGCACCTCACTAACACCATAGGGCAAGAGGATCTCCTCTTTCCACCCTCTCCTTAGGCAATCTTAGGTCCTTTCACAATAATTCTAGGCACTTAGGTTTGTTTGATTTCATTTCCTTCATTTTATTTTTATCAATGTAACTCGTGCCTATGGTTAGTTACTGAAATTAATAAAATCTTTGGTTCTGTTGGTGTGTTGCCACCAGCAGAGCCCCTGCACTTGATGTCTCCTTTGTTTCTGTGATCTAGCACATAGTGAACCAAGTGTGGGGGGAATCAGATGACCCCCGAAACACACCCTAGAATGATTCTGAACATACCACGGTGATGTTCATTGCACAACACGTCTACATGTCAAATCTGGGCTCCAACGACCACTTTTTGAGGTCGATCGACCGCCATATGGACACACAACCAGAAAGCGCGAGTGCAGGATTACATCTTCAGAGGCAAGAACACGCATGGCGAACACCGAGGTCACCCGACCCCACCATGGACCCCTGGGCCCACCAGTCAGCATCCACTCCTCTTCAATCTTCTACTTGACTAGTTTGCCATGCTCCTTCCCTCCTTTGGTGCATTTTTCCTTTATTTTTTATTTCCCTATAATAAATAAATGAAAAAATAATAATAAAGTAAAAACAAGAAGATCTGCATCTGAAAATGAGGTTTGAGAAAGTGACATGATTTATGACATTTGAAAGGTAGAAGCATCGTAAGGTTTAATTCTTGCATATGCTTATGCTTGTGGGAAACATACCTTGATAGGAAAATCATATTGACTAAGTTGTTGATAAATGTGATATAGTTCTTGGCTCATGATTCATGCCCTTTTTCTACTCAAAAGTGCTTAGAGGTTTATTTTTGAAAATGTCATAAAATCATAGTGTCATTACTCCTCAAACTGAGAAAATTCCTACCAGAGCCATATATATTCATACAATGTTCGAAAACCTTCTTATGCTACTTGTTTTTGTGTTAAATTTGGTCAAACCTTGTTGACCCTTATTGATAATTTTATCATAGTCCCAAGATCAAGATCATGTACACACCACATATATATGCTACTTCTACATTAGAAGTACGCAAAAAACATGCTCTTCATTTTCTACCAAATAAATACTCCAAGTTTAGTATGATCTCTCTCTGAAATTCTTGCAAAAGAGATATGACTATAGAAATATATTCTAAAAAAAGAAAAAGGGATAGCCATATCTCAAACTAATCATAGGTAAAGAGAGATCATGCTTGTCTAAGGAGTACAACAAAAAAGTCTATCATCATTTTCCACACATCGACACATCTTGATCTAGGTTTATGACATTCTTCTCCTTGGATCCATGTTTTGACTTTACAATATATGCAATGCAAGTATGCTCTCTTGTTTATCCCTACCTAAGCTCCACATAAGCCTGATAGATGTAGGATGAAACAAAAAGAAGACGACTTTATGTTATGTCTTGGTAAGGACTCATACACCTTTGAGTGATCTAAGAATACTATTTGAGGAGTAAGATTGAACTATGTGCTTTCTTTTGAAAACTTTATAAAAAATTCTAAGTACCAAGAAGTGAAAAAGGGAAGATGACTTTGCTTTGAGAGTTTTTCCATTTCTCAACATCTGAAGGATATATGCTAGACAGTGCCACAAAACCCACTTGTATAAGGTATGTGTTGAATAAAACTCATGATTTCTATATGTATATCTTGAAGATGTCATGATCATTGTCTTCTTTTCTCTCTAACCTTTACTCGAGGATGAGCAAAGACTTAAGTGTGGGGGGTCATGTTGATGGTAATTTCACCATGTTTTTACATCACCAAAACCATCAACAAAACACTTTCTAGGAGCTAACAAGCAAGAACATAGTGACTTGGGTAAAAATAACTTGGTTCCACATGTACATGTCATTATTTGCTTGTAGGTACACAAAGCATGGAGGAGAAGTCACCCTTGATCTAAACCATTGATCAAAGGTCGGTTCAAGGTCGGTGGGATCCAAGGGCTGGGAGGAGAAGTCACCTAGATTGCTGATGTGGCACTACCCCTCACTCTAGCTATAAATACCCCCAAGACTTCACTCTCATTCATGACACAATAGAGTAAACCACTCTCTAGTAGCTTTAGCGAAGCTCTGCAGTAGTGTTATGGTAGTAGGAAGAGAGTGAGGGAAGTCTTGAGGAGAAAGCCCTAGTCCTGTCGGGAGTCTTCTCCAAGGTGTACCATAGTGGATGCGCTCTTCTTGTAAGTACTTGTTGACAGTAGTTAAAGTATACCATGAACCATCAACCTTTCTTTCATAAATGATCAAAATGGATAAATACTATAGAAAACCGCCAAAGAGGACCTAAATATCAAAAGATATCATGGGATAATTTTGTGGCGTATACACGGGAAGGTTCTAGAGGACACCAGAAGACTCCACACCAAGGCAGGGCTTGAGAGCCTGCTAGGTGGGGCCAGCTGGCCCTACCCCTATGGCACCTGACCCTCTGTGGTGGGAAGCCACCATGAGCTTCTAGAGTATTCTTCCACCACCTCCAATGATGCATGTCAACCATACGTGAAGTTGGTTTGATCTAAGGGCTCGTATTCCACCTCCTAGGCTATAAATAAAGGGCAGAACCCCCTGAAGTCAAGTTAGATCTAGAGCCAGAAACCCTAACTCCTATTCTATCAGGATCTAGACGAGCAATCAAGAGAAGATTAGTCCTCCGTAGGATTTAGTCTTAGTTAGAGATAGAGAGAAATAGAGTGCAAGAGTAGAGTTCTAGAGGAGTTCCGGCCTGTCGATGCTCTCTTCTGCTGTGTTCTACGGGATCAAGTTCTTCTGGAGCTTGCTTCTAAGATTATTTGGTAATCAACTTTTGATTCAAGTAAGCAATTTGTCTCTATTGTTCTTCAAGTTTACGACTCTCTTTTGAGTGCTTTGATCTTTGTAGCTCCTTTATTGAAGTAGTATTCATAGTGTAAGTGTGGTGCTTAGACTAGGGTTACTTGTGAATATCCCCTAATTGACCAAAAGGTGGTAGATCGTGTAGGTGTCAGCTGCGTTGAGTCCTTTGCTGTCCATCTCCCGTCGATAGGATTTGGTAGGCCAATTGGTGCTTGTAGGGAAGGAACTTTGATTTTATTCCTTGAGAGACATCGCCCACGAATTGAGCTTTAGTTGACAAAGTTTATCGAGATTGGAACTAGACAGTCCTTAGTAGTCTTCTTTATTCCCCTTTTATTGTCTGACATGGATTGTGAATTTGGGTTAAGTTTATAGACTAGCTAGTTAGAACACACTCACATGCTGTTCCTTTGGGTTTGATATTAAAACCAGGATTATCTTGGTGAAGCGCTATAACGGGATAGATTTATCTATGCGTTTGCGGATACCTTATAACTTGTGTGCATTTAATTTATACCAACAAGCATTTCTAGCGCCGTTGCCGGGGAACAGTTTGCTGAGTTAACTTTGAGTCTAGCTTAATCTTGTATTATACTTTTATCTTTTTAGTTTTTAATTTACTTTTTATTATGGAGCACGTATGTACCCTTCTTTACTAATACCCACGGACCTGAGCCTTAAGCTAGCCGAATCATCTAAACCCATCCTATCATCTGGTTATGAGCTTAGTCCAAAGTTAATTGCAATGGTTAAGGATCAATTTTTTTTGACAAAGTTAATGAAAACCCCTATTCCCATTTACGTGAGTTTGAGTAGATTTGCGCATGTCTTCACATTGAGGGCATGTCTTATGAACTTTATGATAGAAGCTTTTTCCTTTATCTTTGATCGGAAAAGCTAAACACTAGTATAGACATCACATTAAGAGGAGTAAAGGAAATTGGGAAGCCCTAAGTTCTAGCTTTTGTTTACAATTCTTTTCCATTTATAAGGTTGTCAAACTTCATGCAGAACTTTTAACTTTTAAACAATAGAAAAATAAACCTTTGGGTAAGGCCTGAGAACGATTTAACATTCTTGTAGATTCTGGTCCCAATCTTGCTTTGGCTTAACCCATTCTTCTCCAACACTTCTTTGTGGGCCTTAATAAGAAAACCATAAAACATCTTAATTCATCTGCAAGAGGTTTGTTCATGCATATCACTGCTGAACACGCTAAAGACATTCTTATGAAAATCGTAGATAACCTTCCTAAGGAGAATGAGAAGTTGTTAGAGGAAGAAACCAAAATAGCTGAACCTGAAATTTTGTCTGAACCATCCAAACCTCTAGCTTTAGCAATTCTAGATCCTGAACCACCGAAGGAGGAGAAAACTCCAATTTTAGATTTTATGCTTGAATTCGAGGATGAACTTTTTTGATGATTATGGAAATACCTCGAAATATCATATGATGAAGAAACCTCAGGAGTATAAAAATCCATCATTCATAGACCCTTCTAAGAAAGAATTCTTTAAAAAGGCAAGAAAAGAGCTTATGTCTGTGTTGAGCGACGAGTGGTTAGAGGAATCAGAGCTTTCACCTGAGATAATTCATTTAGATTCACCCTCTATCATTATTCGGTGCCAACTTGATAAAGCTCCTTTTGATACTTTTTATAATCCAATACTAGGTGTTAATATCATGTCTGCTTTATTTGCTCAAGATTTTCTAAAGGACATGCCATTAGCCCCTACTACCAAATTGTTGAAAAGTCTTTCATGACGTATTATCCCAAGTTTGGGAATTCTGTATGCCCTTCCTATTTTTATTAATGGTACCCGGGTCCTGTTGAATTTCTACATTTTTGATGTGGTAGAATTCGATGTGTTGATAGGGCAACCAATAGAAAGACTTATTCAAAAAGGACAAATGGGAAAATTGAATATTAAACTTAGGAAAAACTTTGAGCTCTCTATGCCTATTACTCGTTCTCTTAATACTAAGATAGAGCCACTTTCTAAATTAGACCCAATATAAGAGGTTAAGGTAGTATCTCTTGATGACCCAATTGAACCCAACATAGAAGATCATACTCAGCCCTTCATTGATGAGGAAGAGGATGATCCTATTCCCGATCCTCTCGATGAATTGCTAGAATCCCCTAAGCACTCTATTGAACTTAAACCCATGCCTTCTGGTTTGAGATATGCTTTTCTTGATAATGATCAGGATTCTCCTGTGATCATAAGTAATAGACTCTCTCAAGAAGAATCTTTGCGCTTAATAACTATTTTAGAAAAGTATCATTTTGCTTTTGGCTATTCACTCCAAGACCTTAAAAGGATTAGTCCTATTCTTTGCACCCATCGCATCCCTACAGATCTAGATTGTACACCTTCTAGGGAGCCCCAACGTAGGCTTAGTAACACGATGAGGGAGGTAGTGAAGAAAGAGGTTTTAAAACTTTTGCATGCCAGGATCATCTATCCTGTGCCGCATAGTGAGTGGGTAAGTCCGGTTCAAATTGTACCTAAGAAAAGGGGAATGTCTGTTGTTAAAAATAAGAAAAATGAATTGGTCCCCCAAAGAACTGTCACTGGATGTCGTATGTGTATAGATTACCGGAAACTTAACAAGGCAACTAAGAAAGATTATTTTTCGCTACCTTTCATTGATGAAATGTTAGAGAGATTAGCGAACCATTCTTTCTTTTGTTTTCTTGATGGGTATTCAGGATATCACCAAATTCCAATCCACCTAGATGACCAAAGCAAAACCACTTTTACATGTCCATATGGAACTTATGCTTATAGAAGAATGTCTTTTGGATTATGTAATGGCCCAGTTTCTTTTCAAAGATGCATGATGTTTATATTTTCTGATATGATTAAAGAAATCATGGAAGTTTTCATGGATGATTTTTCTGTTTATTGAAAAACTTTCGATGATTGTCTTGAAAATTTAGACAAGGTTTTGCAAAGATATGAAGAAAAGCACTTAGTCCTTAATTGGAAAAATGTCATTTTATGGTTAGAGAAGGAATAGTGCTGGGACACCTAGTGTCTGAAAGAGGAATTGAGGTAGATAAAGCTAAAATTGAAGTAATAGAACGACTACCTCTACCTATGAATATCAAAGGAATCTAAAGTTTTCTGGGTCATTGTGGTTTTTATCACCGATTCATAAAAGATTTTTCATATATTGCTAAACCACTGACAAACCTGTTAGCTAAGGATGTTCCTTTTGAATTTGATGATGCATGTTTGAATTCTTTTAACATTCTTAAAGAAGCACTCATCTCTACACCAATCATCCAACCCCTTGATTGGTCATTACCTTTTGAAATTATGTGTGATGCTAGTGATTATGCTGTGAGGGCAGTTTTGGGACAAACAAAAGATAGAAAGCATCATGCAATTGCTTATGCTAGCAAAACTCTGATAGATGCTCAACTTAATTATGCAACGATTGAAAAAGTCCTCCTAGCTATTGTTTTTGCTATTGATAAGTTCATATCTTACTTAGTAGGAGCAAAAGTAATTTTTTACACTGATCACGTTGCGTTAAAATATTTGCTCACTAAGATAGATGCTAAACCTCGATTGATAAGATGGATTTTGCTACTCCAAGAATTTGATTTAGAAATAAAAGATAAAAAGGAGTAGAAAATTCTATTGCCGATCACTTGTCTAGAATAAAATTTGAGAATCCGCAAGAATTACCTATCAATGATTCGATGAGGGATGACATGCTCTTCAAGGTCTCTAGATTAGACCCTTGATACGCAAATATTGTTAATTTTATGGTTGCAGGTTATATACCACCAGGGGAGGATAAGAAGAAGCTCATTTATGAAAGTCATCTCCACATATGGGATCTGCCATACCTCTTCAGAGTTTGTGCTAATGGCTTGCTCAGAAGATGTGTACCGATAGAGGAAGGCATTCAAATCATTAAAAGATGCCACTCATCACCATATGGAGGACATTATGGGGTATTCTACACTCATGCAAAGATTTGGCAGAGTGAATTCTATTGGCCAACCATGTATGAAGACACAAAAGATTTCATCCGGAGATATGGAGCATGTTAGAAGCATGGGAATATAAATTCAGGCGATGTCATGCCACTCACTAACAACCTCCAGATTGAGCTCTTTGATGTCTGGGGAATTGACTATATGGGACCACTCCCAAAGTCAAAGAACTATGAGTACATCTTGGTGCCAGTTGATTATGTTTCCAAGTAGGTTGAAGCCATGCCATGCAGAGCTACTGATGCTAAACACTCCAAGAAAATGTTTCATGAAATAATATTCCCAAGATTTGGAGTGCCAAGAACGGTGATAAGTGATGGAGGAAAACATTTTATTGACAAGAATTTCCATCACTATTTATTGAAACATGGGATTCGTCATTGTCACACCCGGTTTTAAGGACAAAACCAGACATACACCATATGTGAAATAAAGAAGACAAATCTCACATATAGCCACAGATAAGTATAATATCAAGAGACAAATGCTTAATATACATAACACAATAGTATAAAATATACCTTAAAGAATAACACAGCGGAAAGACAACTCCGAACACCGGGTGCAACCTTCACTCCAGGATCAAACTAACTGGTTGATCACAAGCCTAACAATTCCAGAATCTAGAAATCTGGTACCCTTCCTGAGATGTGGGGAAATAGCAAGAGTGAGTCCATGTCGAACTCAACAAATATAACATGGGGTTCATGAGGCTCAAAAAGTTTGACACGGGTTTACTGCGATAGCTTTTATTAAGTCATCTTTTAACAATTGAGTAGCAACAAGTTTACCATAAACCCCAATAACCTCATGATCATGTAAACGAGAATAATGTATAGCAAGAAACAATAATCATCAGTGAGCATTAATATCATCAATATTATCATTATCATCAGAGTTCATCATTTATTCTGTAAGGGTCCAAGGCCACTCATGACCGTGAGCACGGCTGATATACCAGTTTTACACTCTGCAGAGGTTGTACACTTTCACTGTGAGTCGTGATTTACCCTTTCGCCCGAGGTAGCTAATCTCTTGACCCACTTCCAAGGAAGGTCGACAGGGTTCACTATGAAGCCTTTCAAAGGTTCGTCTAACAAGTTAGGGCCGCTAGGTTTCCGAAGTCAGTCCGTGTGATACACCACGCAGGGATCCACAGTCTGCTTCACCCCATTTGCGCCACAAGGGTAACCTCTAACAAGCTAGAAAAGGTCCTCATACTTGACTAAAGCCAGAGCCATATAGCCCTCACAGTTGTACTGTAAGTCCCGGATGTTCGCTTACAGATAAGTCCTTAAGGAGAGAAACTAGAGCACCATATAAACAACAAAATATGCTCTAGCCCTCTTGAGCCATATTGCTTTAAAGCATCTTTTAAACGTTTATTGCATATACCATTAGTCAAGTTACAGATCATGGTTATTTATCTTGAGCACTAGCATAAATACTACCCAATGCAATGTCCCATGGGTGTCAAGGTACAAGATACAAAAACTAGGATATCCTTAGTGGTAACAAGGTAGACACATGCACATGAATTAAGTATATTAAAGGTGAATAGGAAACAAGGATAATCCCATGCTATACTTGCCTTAAACACCGATCCTTCGGTAAGCTTTAAATCTTCAACGTTCTTCTTCTTCTTCTTGATAACCTCGTATATCTCACCGACTGGACTTGATCAATAAATCACCACACACACATCGAGCAATCATACACGAAGCAAACAATAGATCTAAATTAGAACAGTACACCAAACATATGAAACAATATGTGAAAAGATTTTAAAGAGGTTCTACGCATTGCTATGAACACACAGGCGCGAAAAGCACTCTAATCGAAACTACGGTTGAAAAGATACATCTACCGAAAGATTTGCTCATAGAAGAAAATATAAAACTATTAGCTTCATGTGTTTTAATTATATAATAACATATATAAGATATTTTATAGATACTATATATGGAATTAAGTCAAATTTAGATTCAAATTATGAAACTAAAGTAAAACAAATCATATTTTATTTACAAAACCCAGTTGCATAATTATTAATCAAGATATGATTTAAACAATAAAATTTCAGAATTAGTAATATGGTACACACTGTTACTAACGCGTAGATCTCGTTGCTATGAATCTAACGCAACTCGAATGAGCTAAAACGGATCTAAAACGTAGAAGATATGATTTAAACAAGATCTACTTTATTAAAGTAATAGATTAAATCTCACATCGGAACTTAAAGATAGAAAACCTAACCAACATTAACACTAACAGTATAACAAGTTTGTAAAACTCTTCTACACATTACTACGATCACATAGACATAAAGATCACGAAATTTGGATTTAAAACGTAAAAGTTATGAATTTTCTAAGATTTCCTATAGATAAATAATTACTTTAATATAAACTCGAAAATAAATTATCTCAAACCTACTGTACAGTTCTATCATCATGTAGAGCTCGCAAATATGAATCTAACGCAATTTGAATGGATCAAATCGGAGTTAAAACGGAGATTCTACGACTAAAACAAGATCAGTGGCAAAACTGTAAATAGCTGAAAACGTATTTTCTGAAGTTACGCGATCAAAATACGCTTTACAGAAAGGAAAACGCAAACCGGAAATACGCCTTGGACTGCGGGTTCTATACTTAAAAATCTTAGGGACTCTTTAGCAAATTTTCCGGCCGAAGGGGTATCGTGTATTATCAGCCGTTGGATTTGAAATAGATGGCTCGGATCTAATCGGGGTAAAACCCGGCGGCGCTTTCACCGGAGAAGGTGACCGTGCGGTGGCGCCATGGCCGGCATCGCCCGAACTCGCCGGAGCTTGCGAAGATGATCACCCCGAGCGCCATTCGCCAAACTGAAAACACCGAAAGAAAGAGCGCATCCGTGTGACCTTACCCTGCGTGAAGATAGGGCCGGGGACAAACGGAAATCGGCGGCTAGCTTGCGGTGGCGGGTATGGCGGCGGTGGCACATGCGGTGGCTCGACGAGACGACCAAAACGACTCAAAAGGGATGGGTTGGATGCGGAATAGCACAGGGGTTCCGTTTTATAGCCCGTAGACGCGAGAAAACAAGGAAAGGGAGGGATTCGAGATGGATTCGGTCGATCGAATCCGGTGAAGAAGGAAAGCGGTGTTCGGTCGGAGGAAGAAGAAAGGAAAGGAGAACGGTCACTGACAGACGGGTCCCACATGTCAGCGACTCAGAGGAAAAACGGGGCGGCGGCTGGGTGCGGAACGCGGCCGCGCGCGATACTGGGCCGGCGGCTGCGGCTGGGCTCGGCCCATGCGGGAGAAGGCGGGCGGTGGCGCGGGAGGGAGAGAAACGGGCCGCCGCGGGGAAGCAGGCTGAGCTGTGGGCTGCGGTAAAAGAAAACGGCCCGAGAAGAAAAGAAATTCCTTTCCTTTTTCTTTTTTCTAATTTTTCAAAGCCAAATTTCAAAGAATTTTCAAATCCAAATTGAATTTGATCAAACCACTCATCTCAAAAATTTAAATGCAACAGCATGAGTGCACAAATATGTTTCTACTCTTATATTTGATTTAAGTTAATAAAATTATTATTATTACTCTAAACTTGCATGCTCACAAAAATATAAAAAAATCATATTTTTCCTATTTTTCTTCTTTTCAAATTTTTAGGGTGTGACAATTCTACCCCCCTTAAAATGAATCTCGTCCCGAGATTCGGAAGATGATGATAAAAGAGATAATGACACTTTGTCTTTATTTGATCCTCATTTTCCAAATTACATCTTTCGTGCAGAGTCATGAGACAGTTTCTCATATCCTGACTGACTAATCTGCCTAAACATAATCATCTCTCCAATTGAGCTCCTCCAATATTGTTTGTTCCTCTGCTATGACTTCTGTAAACTCATGATCCACTTTGCTATCGTTGGTGTACCTATCTTCTAATTGATCATTCTCATCTCCCTCAGGTAAAAATCGACCACCTTGATACTCAATTCTTTTCCTTGACGGTGTTGTTAAGAGCATGGTGCACCGAGTACTATAAATCACTCCTTTGTGTGCACAGAGCCATCCATTACCATGAACCACGCGAATTTTAAGTGACTCCAACACAATGAGTGTTGCGGTGAAGTTTTCCTTGTTTATAACAAGACTGACATTCGGGCATATCTGATCTGCCTGCATTTCTCCCACTGGGGTTTGAACTAGCAAAGGCCTCCTCATTGGACACTTCACCATCTTGCACGTCTCTACCATGTCGGCGGAAATGAAAGAATGCGAAGCACTAGGGTCAAATAAAGCAAAAACTTGTACTGAGCTTACTTGAATATAACCTCCCACTACTTTGGTAACTCCATGAATTTTATCCATATCCACATTGCTCAGTCTTCCATTGACATAGTTTTGCTGCGTTTTGCTTCCTTGAACAGGCTTCTTAAGGGCTTTCCTTTTTCGCTTTCGTTGTTGTGGATTCTGACTTAGTTCACTCCCAACTTGCTCTTCAACATTGTTGTTTTGATAGTGCTCAGCTTCATCATACCCATAACATCCTTCAATGGCAGAAACATTAATCTTTTCCCACATATTAGTGCGAGACGTCATATAGGGCTCCTGAGTCATGAGACACTACACTTCCTGTCATCAAGTGACCAATATCAGCAACACGAGCAAGTATAGATGATCATAATCATGAACTATCCAAAAGGACAACTCTCGTCTCCATGGATCCAAAATTATCAACCTTGTTCACAGAACATTTTTGCTCAAGAGTGGCAACTCAATCATGGAGACTAACCAATACTTCCAACTAAAGAGTTCAATCTTAATAATCCTTCTTTACATTGGCTACCCCCCTTAAAATAAGGGACACCAAATAGGGTAGCTTGAACCCTTCTTCTAGATGAGCTACTTAGCATAAAAGTGTTCTGACATCCCAATAATACTCTTGTGTATGGGTAAAAACAAGAAATCTGAAATTTCTTGCGAGCAGAAAATAAGCAGTGCAGTAAAACAGCTGTAACTCTCATTCTGTTAATCCAATGAAACTGTAGTTTACACCGATGGAAAGCTTATAAAATTCTCTGCAACTTTCTTATAGAACACACTTCCAGATTCTGTAGTTAACTTGGCCGAAAACAGCACTTATCAGAAACTGTTCCAGGTTTATGACAGCACATATACATTGCCTTATGCTTTTTGTATCTCCCAAACCAAAACAACTATGAGGGTAGTTCTTGCATTTAGAGAGAGATGTTGAAGTCCACTCTTGTCCAGAATTTTCTCATGATTTTTGGTCTTTCAAGAACAGAGATATAAGTTGATAAAGACAGGCTGCTCCGAAAGACAAGATATAGAAAGCAGGAGATAACCAAAACCCAGCTATTTATTTCATTAATCCTTATACCTTATACATATAAACTAAATGAAATCATGGTCAAAGCCCACGAGATCATTCCACTCATTACAAAATTCCAACTCAAGCATAAACATAAGCACAAAGCAACTAAACACTTAAATGTTCATTAGCCACACATTAAGACGACTCAACTTGGCTACTAACGGTTTTATTACACAGGACATAACTCCTATTCCTTAAACATGGTGTGATTGTAGCAGCTTCCAGAGTAGATAACGTCTCTTACATTCCTTATTGCTTTATATGGACATCTGAATCTCTGCATCTCTCTTTACCATTCTTATAACTCATACCTTAAGATGGGTCAACCTGGTATCCCTCAGGTATAGATTTAATACCCTCATACTTAATCCTTTCTCCTGAAAGTGTAGTTAGAAACACTGAACATTGGGCATACTCAATCACTCCTTTACAAGTAGATAACCAGTCTATTCCAAGGATAACATCAATGCCCATTAATTCCAAAACAATGAGGTTTACCTTAAAATTTACCCCCTTTATGTCCAAACTAACTTTTGGGCATACGCGGTCTGCCTTTATTTCACCTCTTGGAGTTTTAATCATCACTGTTTCCCCCCTTGGAAGCATAAGTATGTTATGATCTTTTACATATTGTCTAGATATGAACGAATGTGAGGCACTGGGGTCAAACAAAACCTTGGCATTTCCTGAACTTACTGGAATTGATCCAAACACGACCTCCTTAGCTCCAGGAATGGTGGAAATATCCACATGTTTCAACCTTCCATGGATGTAATTTCTTTTTAATTTATTTCCCTGCACATGCTCCTTTTGGACATCCTGTCCTGGGTCTTGCTGTTGTTGATTCTTCTGTGGGCAAGATCTGATATAATGTCCTTCCTGCTGGCAATGATAACACTTTCTCTTAGCTGGATCTTTTGTGATGTCATACTCTACAGAACTGTTGTTTGGTATGCTGCTATCCTGCTGGCCATAAAAGTTCACCTTCGTCCCTTTGGCTTGTTTCCTAGCTTGTTTGGCCTTTCGAGGTTGATACTCCTTATAGGTAATTGTCCACCCATCTATGACTACTTCATGGGGAGTAGTTTTAGCGGGAGGGGCTTCTAACTCTTCAGGGTTTGGATTTGTTTGACAGGGGATCAGGGCTGCATGTGACAATGTAGTATAACTCGCTTTGTGATTGCTTTCCACAAGTGGTTCTAATGAGATTGCCTTTCTCTTCTTGTCCATGTTGATCGCAAAATTTGGATCCACCTTGACTTTCCCCTTATTAGACTCGTTTCGAAGACAGGGAAAACCATAATGCTTACAGCAGTGACATTGTTCCTGCTCTCCAAATGCCTTACTATCAACATCTTTATTGGATTTCATATTCTTCCAAGCTTCTACTACTTGTATCTTCTCTGACCCCTTGGATATGTTGGCTTGACCTTGAGATAAGCATCGTTGAGAATTCCCATGTTGAGCCATTTCTTCTAGTAATTGGTTTTGCATCGCTAATGGTTTCTTGTCAAAAGTGAGCAAGAGCGACACAATTCAGTCCTCTTAACCTCTAAAATCCATAGTCTTCTCGTCACGAGCCGTCTAATAGACAAGGAGAAAAGGTTCCAAATAGAGACAAGGTTTTTATAACAGAACGGGGATAGAATTAAGCATAACTTTGAGAAAATAACAAAGTTAAAGAGAAGCAAGAAATAGGCAACAATGAGAACATGCTAAACGTCCAGTTCTAACTAGGCTTGCGTCCTACAGTCAGCATTGCTCCGATACCAATCTGTCACACCCGGTTTTAAGGACAAAACCAGACATACACCATATGTGAAATAAAGAAGACAAATCTCACATATAGCCACAGATAAGTATAATATCAAGAGACAAATGCTTAATATACATAACACAATAGTATAAAATATACCTTAAAGAATAACACAGCGGAAAGACAACTCCGAACACCGGGTGCAACCTTCACTCCAGGATCAAACTAACTGGTTGATCACAAGCCTAACAATTCCAGAATCTAGAAATCTGGTACCCTTCCTGAGATGTGGGGAAATAGCAAGAGTGAGTCCATGTCGAACTCAACAAATATAACATGGGGTTCATGAGGCTCAAAAAGTTTGACACGGGTTTACTGCGATAGCTTTTATTAAGTCATCTTTTAACAATTGAGTAGCAACAAGTTTACCATAAACCCCAATAACCTCATGATCATGTAAACGAGAATAATGTATAGCAAGAAACAATAATCATCAGTGAGCATTAATATCATCAATATTATCATTATCATCAGAGTTCATCATTTATTCTGTAAGGGTCCAAGGCCACTCATGACCGTGAGCACGGCTGATATACCAGTTTTACACTCTGCAGAGGTTGTACACTTTCACTGTGAGTCGTGATTTACCCTTTCGCCCGAGGTAGCTAATCTCTTGACCCACTTCCAAGGAAGGTCGACAGGGTTCACTATGAAGCCTTTCAAAGGTTCGTCTAACAAGTTAGGGCCGCTAGGTTTCCGAAGTCAGTCCGTGTGATACACCACGCAGGGATCCACAGTCTGCTTCACCCCATTTGCGCCACAAGGGTAACCTCTAACAAGCTAGAAAAGGTCCTCATACTTGACTAAAGCCAGAGCCATATAGCCCTCACAGTTGTACTGTAAGTCCCGGATGTTCGCTTACAGATAAGTCCTTAAGGAGAGAAACTAGAGCACCATATAAACAACAAAATATGCTCTAGCCCTCTTGAGCCATATTGCTTTAAAGCATCTTTTAAACGTTTATTGCATATACCATTAGTCAAGTTACAGATCATGGTTATTTATCTTGAGCACTAGCATAAATACTACCCAATGCAATGTCCCATGGGTGTCAAGGTACAAGATACAAAAACTAGGATATCCTTAGTGGTAACAAGGTAGACACATGCACATGAATTAAGTATATTAAAGGTGAATAGGAAACAAGGATAATCCCATGCTATACTTGCCTTAAACACCGATCCTTCGGTAAGCTTTAAATCTTCAATGTTCTTCTTCTTCTTCTTGATAACCTCGTATATCTCACCGACTGGACTTGATCAATAAATCACCACACACACATCGAGCAATCATACACGAAGCAAACAATAGATCTAAATTAGAACAGTACACCAAACATATGAAACAATATGTGAAAAGATTTTAAAGAGGTTCTACGCATTGCTATGAACACACAGGCGCGAAAAGCACTCTAATCGAAACTACGGTTGAAAAGATACATCTACCGAAAGATTTGCTCATAGAAGAAAATATAAAACTATTAGCTTCATGTGTTTTAATTATATAATAACATATATAAGATATTTTATAGATACTATATATGGAATTAAGTCAAATTTAGATTCAAATTATGAAACTAAAGTAAAACAAATCATATTTTATTTACAAAACCCAGTTGCATAATTATTAATCAAGATATGATTTAAACAATAAAATTTCAGAATTAGTAATATGGTACACACTGTTACTAACGCGTAGATCTCGTTGCTATGAATCTAACGCAACTCGAATGAGCTAAAACGGATCTAAAACGTAGAAGATATGATTTAAACAAGATCTACTTTATTAAAGTAATAGATTAAATCTCACATCGGAACTTAAAGATAGAAAACCTAACCAACATTAACACTAACAGTATAACAAGTTTGTAAAACTCTTCTACACATTACTACGATCACATAGACATAAAGATCACGAAATTTGGATTTAAAACGTAAAAGTTATGAATTTTCTAAGATTTCCTATAGATAAATAATTACTTTAATATAAACTCGAAAATAAATTATCTCAAACCTACTGTACAGTTCTATCATCATGTAGAGCTCGCAAATATGAATCTAACGCAATTTGAATGGATCAAATCGGAGTTAAAACGGAGATTCTACGACTAAAACAAGATCAGTGGCAAAACTGTAAATAGCTGAAAACGTATTTTCTGAAGTTACGCGATCAAAATACGCTTTACAGAAAGGAAAACGCAAACCGGAAATACGCCTTGGACTGCGGGTTCTATACTTAAAAATCTTAGGGACATTTTAGCAAATTTTCCGGCCGAAGGGGTATCGTGTATTATCAGCCGTTGGATTTGAAATAGATGGCTCGGATCTAATCGGGGTAAAACCCGGCGGCGCTTTCACCGGAGAAGGTGACCGTGCGGTGGCGCCATGGCCGGCATCGCCCGAACTCGCCGGAGCTTGCGAAGATGATCACCCCGAGCGCCATTCGCCAAACTGAAAACACCGAAAGAAAGAGCGCATCCGTGTGACCTTACCCTGCGTGAAGATAGGGCCGGGGACGAACGGAAATCGGCGGCTAGCTTGCGGTGGCGGGTATGGCGGCGGTGGCACATGCGGTGGCTCGACGAGACGACCAAAACGACTCAAAAGGGATGGGTTGGATGCGGAATAGCACAGGGGTTCCGTTTTATAGCCCGTAGACGCGAGAAAACAAGGAAAGGGAGGGATTCGAGATGGATTCGGTCGATCGAATCCGGTGAAGAAGGAAAGCGGTGTTCGGTCGGAGGAAGAAGAAAGGAAAGGAGAACGGTCACTGACAGACGGGTCCCACATGTCAGCGACTCAGAGGAAAAACGGGGCGGCGGCTGGGTGCGGAACGCGGCCGCGCGCGATACTGGGCCGGCGGCTGCGGCTGGGCTCGGCCCATGCGGGAGAAGGCGGGCGCTGGCGCGGGAGGGAGAGAAACGGGCCGCCGCGGGGAAGCAGGCTGAGCTGTGGGCTGTGGTAAAAGAAAACGGCCCGAGAAGAAAAGAAATTCCTTTCCTTTTTCTTTTTTCTAATTTTTCAAAGCCAAATTTCAAAGAATTTTCAAATCCAAATTGAATTTGATCAAACCACTCATCTCAAAAATTTAAATGCAACAGCATGAGTGCACAAATATGTTTCTACTCTTATATTTGATTTAAGTTAATAAAATTATTATTATTACTCTAAACTTGCATGCTCACAAAAATATAAAAAAAATCATATTTTTCCTAGTTTTCTTCTTTTCAAATTTTTAGGGTGTGACAGTCATAGTGTTGCTACTCCATATCACCCTCAAATAAGTGGCCAGGCAGAGACGTCAAATAAGCAAATCAAGAATATTTTATAGAAGACGGTCAATGAAATGGGAACCGTATGTCACCATATCAGTTGGTATATGGAAAGACTTGCCATCTACCTGTTGAGCTTGAATTCAAAGCTCATTGGGCTATTAAGCGATGGAACATGGACTTTGAAGCCGTAGGAGAAAAGAAAAAGATGCAACTCTCTGAATTAGAAGAATGACAAGAGAATCAAGAAGAAGGAATTTGCACCCAGAGATAAGGTATTGCTTTTTAATTCTAGGGTTAAATTATTTGAGCATGGAAAGCTATGAACCAAGTGGGAAGGACCATTTACGGTGGTAAGCACTTCATCGCATGGAGCGGTAACTCTTCAAAACAATGAAGGTACGTTATTCAAGGTAAATGGCCACCGTCTCATAATCTTTTTAGAACCTGATAAACCAATTGAGATAGTTGATGAATTAGATTTTATTATATGATAATTACACCACTGCCATCCTCCGTTGTAAAATAAAATGCGAATATATGTTTTCTGGGAAGGAAATAGATTTAGGAACACACAAGACAAAGATGACCCTGAGAGGATGACAGGTGGGGCCGCCCGGCCCCCCATCTCCACCTCTCATGTGCTGCCAACTCTCATGACCCTTCTACACCCTTTCAAGATAGAATGACATCTAGTTGCGATTCATTCGGATATTCTTTCGCACAGAGCTATCTTGGGGAAGATTTTGACCTCTGCTGCAAGTCAACCCCCCTATATAAACAACCCCATGCCTACTTTCAAATTCATTCCATTCAAGCCTTCTCTCCTCTCCATAGCAAGAGTTCTCTCCTTCTCTAAGATCCAATGGCCGGAAAAGAGATCGTAGTTTTCGGAGCTGACTTCAACAAGAATCCTCCGAAGGAAAACACGCTAGCCATCGTTCCTGTAGAAGAAGCTCTTCCTCTTGTTGTCGTTCATCCTAAGGAAGTAGTGCCCATGCCACCCAAGAAGACCTATGGGCAGTCCTACTACGCCCAAGCTTGTCAGCATACGCTCCCGGCACCACAAGAGCGTCTACTCCTGAAGGATGCACCGAAGGGACCAATGGTTGTTGTGCTGAAGAACACCAAGCTACTGCCTCCATGACCCAATGAGAGGATTATGGGTGTGAAAGCCAACAAGTTGGGGGAGGTAACATGTGTGAAATACACTAATGCCACTCCCCGTGTCTCTCTAGATAGAATTCACGCTACTCTAAGTCAAGTCAAATTCATTCCGTCGAGAGAAGCTCCCAAAAGATCTACACCTTCTTCCTTGGAAAGAGAAGCCAAGCGCCCTAGAGTGACCATAGCCATGCTCGAAGATAGGGTCGAATCTCTCAAGCAAGCACTTGCGCTTGTTACTAGTACCATTCATACTACGAGTAGGCAGACTGAGATGAATATGTTAGAAATTAGCATTCTTAGGAAAGAGAATGAGAGGCTTGTTAGAGAGATGGCTAGGCTAGCCAAGAAGGATTAAATTATGTATCTGAGTGATAGGGCACAGTTAGGTTAAGAGTTAGGTTTGTCGCTTCGAATTGTTAGGTTCGTTTTAAATATTAGGTTTGGAATTAATAAATAAGGTGCCTTATTCATTTTTAATAAAGCTTTTGATACGATTACCTGTTCTCTATCTATCTATTATTTTTGGATATGTGTTTGTCTCCACATGTTGTGCAGAAAAGTTTATATAGGAAAATAAGTGTGGGGGAGACACATCGTGACCACGGAACGATATTTGATTGGGAAAATCATGAAATTAGGAAGATAATTAATCAAGGACCTCGTACGCCAAAGTGGGCCCTAAGGGTACACCAGAGGGTGCCGCTCGACCACCCTATTGGGCTAGCCAGCCCACCACCTCGCCGCCTCACGTCGCGTTTCGTCCAAGGTCAGGTTTGAGCCCAATACACTCTAGTTTCATATGTTTCTCCTTCCGTTTTGAACCAAATTGAAAATCACATGCTAAGATATATTAAAAGAGACAGGAAAGATTATTTCAGTCATGACTTAGGAATAAATTCACATAACACTTTTCCTAGAAGGCTTCCTACTGTTGAGAACTTATTTTAGGGACCCCATGATTGCTTAAGTCGTTGAGGACTATGATATAGTGGAATAATGAGAACCTTAATCTTGAAGTTTTGTCATTGGAGAATTTTATTTTAAAAGTAAAATGACTAGCTATACCTCTCCTTTGTAGTAATAGCAATGTCCTACCAGAGCCATATATAGGATAGATAAACCATTTACATATACAACTTGTGTTTGTATTGAGTTTGGTCAAACCTTGTGACCCTTGTTGAGAAATTTATCATGCTTTCAAGATCAAGATCACATACACTCCACATATTTTCTGCTGCTCCTACACTAGGAGTACGCAATCACATGTTTTCCATCCACCAAAAATGTTTTACTCCTACACTGGGAGAAGACACAAAAAATATTTGTTAGGAGTAAATGCTCTAAGTTCTTGTAAATGTCTTTCTTGAAAATTTTCAATTGCAGAAAGAGATATGTGGCTATGCAAAAAGAAAAGTATAGGAAAAAAATGGACAAGTATCCAAGTATCTAAAACAATGGGTACTTAGATGCCCGCTAAAAAAAGAAGAAAAGAGATAGCCCATACGCTCTAGCAAAGGTTTTCAAGTGTTGAATAAGAGAAACATGTTTCAAGGAGCATAATAGAATTAGGATTAGCCACTATATTGTCATGGAACCTATAACAGAACCATCCAAATTATAAGAGCACAAGTATAAAAACAATCACCGAAGTGATCAAATTCTCACACTTGAGCCCATATAACTCCGGTAGTCCAATGAAATCACGAGGGATTTCAAACCAACCAACATACAAGCCAAGATCGTAGTGATTCAACACAACAAGTCATATGTTACAACCATTTCCCAAGTAATTCAATATACAACGGAGTTCAACATAGTTATTAGAACTTACATTGAAAAGTAGCGGAAGCAAAGTAATTTGAAACTAACATTATTCTTATTTCAAATACATGCCAGTACCACGGTCGACTTCCAACAAAAGCATTAAAGAGAAGATAACTTAGAAGGATCATGCCCGTGATCACACTCCGCCTCTACGGCAGGAGCCAACCAACTCTTGCAGTAGCCATGATACTTCACAACCTGCAACAAGTGGGGATAAAACCCTGAGTACGACAAAGTACTCAGCTAGACTTACCCGTCAGAAACCAGAAATAAGGTGACACCAAGGATCATGCAAGGCTGATATAAAGTGGGGCTAGCTTGACAACATTTTGCATAAAAGCTTAATATAGATGATCAATCATTAATGCTTAAGCATCAAGTTAATTATCATTAACCTATCATCTATATTAGAACCTGTACTAGAGCACTCACTTTATTAGGAGCAAACAATATTAACCATAGCAGGTATAAATTGAGGCAACCTTTCCATCATGATCCAATTAACCATCCGTTCAATTTAATGGAATCTACGTTGCCGCTGCTCAAGTCAAGTGCTCACTAACCGGGAGCGACGGCGATTCGAATCGAATTCCTATCCAGCTGGAGGGGTATTTCTAACACTCACCGAGTCACGCCTCGCGAGGGCTGCTCAGGTCACCTTTGGTACAGTTCAGGAGCCGCGGGTCCGAATGATGTCGCAACCCTAAGGGCGACACTCTGCCAGGTGATAGGGACTCTAACCCCCCCCTTGGTCTCATGCCAATGTCCCCAAGCACATCCTTTCTCTCCTCCAAGAAGCAACCTACCATTCGATTCCCGGCCTGAACTGTATTACTCGGATTCGCGGTCGGAACGACTTATCCGACCAACTAAGTGTTAGACTGCGTTCAACATGACTCAAGGACGTACAGCGAATCGGTCCTTAAACGACTCAGACGGGGATAGATTCACACCCAAGACCTCCATGCCTTGTCGCTTCACTATCATCATCCCGCCCGGTCTTATTTCATTTTATTAACACATGGTTCCTATCCACGATAGCAAATATAGCCAACCGTGCCATATATGAATATCCCTATATCTCGCAGGTGACAGGAGATCACCTGACTTCTACCGCTTAAGGCAGGGCTAAGCATCTACTCGATCCTAGTCTATGTAGGATTCAAGGATTCATATATCTGGACAAGGAATGATATAATGCAGCAAGAGTTTCCAACCAACTCCTATCACTTAATGCAACAATACTTATAACATATATAGAATTAATTGCTTTGAAGGTAGGAGGCTTATAATGCTCCGGGGCTTGCCTGGGATCCGACTCAAGTTAGAGTATGTCAGATGAATCTCGATGAGTACATCCATCTTCGGGATAGTTCCACCAAACACCGTTGTCGGGTTTGGCTCCACGTCAGGTCCTTCACGTGCTTCAGCTAACGTACCTAAATGAGATGCAACAATGCATATGTATGAATGCAAAGAAGTGCAATAAACAAGTAATCATGCAAGCATACCAAAGTTCACATAAACCCTAGAGCTAATTAACTTAATCCTCAAGAAGACATAACATAGGAGAGGGCAAGCACATTAATCAAGAAACAAGTCTCACAAGATTACAGGGTACCACTCAAGTATCATCAAAGATATGAGTCACATTTCAATACCCAAGCATGACAAAGTTAATCAAAGTACTAGAACTAGAAATTGCTACCTTCTGGACATCAAACCAACAGCTGAGTAATTTAATCATAACTGGAGATCTACAACTCCAAATGACTTGCAAGAAGACATTATGGAAATCTTATGAAATTATCTAAATTTCATTTATAAACATCACAGCATGATTCCAAAGTTTAATATGTCGAATTTACACAAACACAGAAACTGGTCTAACAAGACAGAGAGCAAGCAATTCTGTAACCTAACTTTAAACAGCTGTAGTTTCTAAACCATATGGCCAAATGCCACCAAATTTTAACAGCAGCTAGATCATGAAATTCACAACAACTTTGTTATAGCACACAAGACATGAAAACATCATTTGCATAGGGTAATTAACAATATTCTCAAATCTGTTCAGAAACCTCATTTGCAAGAAATAATTATTAACTTATATTGCAAACATATAATTGGACAAAACCAACTTTACCAACATTTCACACATGACTAATGAACACCAGAAAACATAGTGTCCATTACTAAATAAATTCTTTTAATACATTTTCTTAATTTATTTAGATAATTAGGTGGAATTATGAGCACATCATAAAGATGCTCAATAAAGTCTAGCAAAATTACAGGGGTCTACAAATGCTCCCAAAAATCTACTGTCCAAATTTGAAACCATTTGGACATGTATATCAACCTCTATGAAAAAGACAAATGGCTATTGAAATAAATCATGTGAGAGCAAGTTAAACCTAAAACTCAATATTTTCAGTGAATATACGGCCATAGAATGAACCAAAATCATAGAGCAACATCATAATAAGGTGATGGGACAACATTTTCTATTTTATCATTTATATATTATTTATAAGCTATTTAGCAAGCCATAAACAAGTTAACTCAATAACTTGAGCATACAATAAGCAATGACCATGAAATTTATACCAAAGTACATCCATAGCATGACAAGCCTAGCATAAAAATTTCACATCAATTGGAGTAGCACAACTCAAGATATAATTTGACAAGCAATATAAATGCAGATTTCCTTATTTAACAAGGTCACAACAAAACCCTAAGAAAACAGTGAACAAATAGTGTGTTTATTATTTTTCCTAGCAAGTACATGTCATCACAAAATTAACAAAACAAGAATCATCATTTTTGGATTTCTAAAACTCAAGATATGGCTCTAGTCAAGTTTATAAGCATTTTAGAGCATTTTTAAAGCTGAAATAGAAACATCAGAAAATACCTACAAACATGTAACATATTATGACTCCACTGCATAGATCGTTTCTCAAGGTTTCCAAAAAGTCCTCATTTACTATTTTTGGAGTTTCCTAGCAAGAGATATGCATTTTAGAAGATTTACAAAATTCTAAAATTCCAAAACTAAATCTCCCACACCCTAACTGGATCTGTTAGAAGTACCCGATAACATATCTAAACTAACCACTACTTCCATTGTCACGTGGGACCAGCTGCCCGGTTGGGCCCACCTGTCATGCACACATAGTGAAATACAGAGGGAGGGGGTTGGGATGGCGTCAGTCTTGACTGCCGACCGCCGGAAACAGGGGAGGGAGGCCGGACCAGCGGCTCCGGCGATGGAGTCGCCGGCGGTGGTGATGAAGAGCGGCATGAGCACCGGTGTGCCTCACCGCACCCGTAGAGGGCCGAATCACGGTAGGAGAAGAACCGTGGACCCCCGGCCACGAGCGCGGGCAGCCCAGCTGCGGTCATGCCGACGGCGGTAGCCGTGGCCGGTGCTCCTGGCGGCGGGAGGTGGCGGTGGGGCAAGCTTGGGTCAATGCGAACTCAAGGCCGGCAGGGGCTTCGTCGGATAGGGCACCCGCTGGCCTGGCAACGCGCGGGACCGGCCGCGGCGACGGCTGCATGGTGGTGGTGTGCTCCGGTGACCTAGAACTCCGGCGGGCGCGCGCGGGGCGGAGCTCGGCGAGGCGGAGTCAGTGATTCACGCGGTGGAGCATGAGGGAGCGTGGAGCAGCAACGATGGCTGGAGTCCAGCTCGGCGGCTGCCAGGGCGGCCGCGGCGGCGGCTGCGCCCGTGCGTGCTGCGAGCGAAGCGAGGGCGCGTGAGCGGGAGCTGGGCAGGGAGGGCACGCGAGAGTGAGGGTGAGCTCAGCTCCTCCATTCCTTGTGCGAGGAAGGGCAGGGCACGCGGCATCGGCGAGGACACGTGTCGGCTCGGTGGGGTGCGCTGCCTTGCATGGTCGCCACGGAGGCCAGACGTCGAACACGTTGCGGGCGACGTGGTAGACAGCTTGGGTTCCAGTTTTGGGCCATCTATGGGCTGAGTTAGGTCATGGGCCCAAAAGCAAAATTGAAGCCCACATAACTCTCTACAAAACTTGTTTAAGGGTCATGGTCATTAGGGTTATGGATTAGTGGATAATGAGGCTCCAAACCAGCATTGTCAACGCATTGTCAACAATTGACGAACCTTCAAAAATGCTGAGCAAAATGGACTCCAACAAGTGCCATCTTCATGCATGCTCTTCCCCATAATATAACCTTCAACTTTTATTTTTGGACCAACTCAAGTTGCTTAACGAATTTCGGAGAACGCAGAATGCCAATGTCGGTGACACTGAAATCAGGGCTTTAAATTTCTAAGTGCTGAAATCAGCCCTATGTCTGACTTGTGGGCCCTTTTTGAGCATGTTCCACATATTTTCATGACTTGACTCTTAAACAAAGTTTGTTCCTTATACAATTCTCTAGAACTTTGTAAAAGAGTGCACAGTCATGCAAAGCTTCTAGGTCAGACTTTTGAAACGGTCAAACAAAAGGGTTGTAGGGTCCATACATGGTCAACCATCACTTAGAAGCACATTTAGGCAAAATGATCAACATGAACATTATTCCATTAAGTGTCCTAAATGTAGTTAAGGTGTTGTAGAGGCCAAACATACACACCATGCATAGGTTGCCCAAAGTGTAGACCTCACATGCATTGAAACATAGAACTTAAGTGAAATGCTACAGTTGTTTCATCACCATGTTTCAATTGTCTCATGTGTTTGTTTCAAGATACATGCTACACATGTTTCACTAGGTTGTCCCACATGTGTCCAAGATGTGTTGCACATGTTGCATTTGTATGTTGCATAAACACTAGTTCACATGTTTCCTTGTTTCATATGCATGTTTCAGTTATAATCCAAACAAGCATATAACTCATCATTTCATGTGACTTTTTGATTCCAAACTTCATGAATTTTTTTTTCAGGGATCAATATAGATAGTTATTTAGGTGAGACATGTGAAGATACTTTGATAGCAACACCCAAGCATATATCTTTTAATTGAGCCTATATGTAAGCAAGGGTGCAATATCCAAGTTTAGGTTAGGGCTTATCTCCAAAGGTTGACCTTGACATCGTCATCTCCATGTAATCTACCATGTTTGAGCTCAAACCCACTACTTAATTGGTGATAAACACCTGGGGTGTTACAGCCCTCCCCCCTTAAAAGAATCGCGTCCCAAGATTCGGAATGGAAGACCTTTTTAAGGAAGAGAGGCACGTTATCTAGTTCCCATCATCTGCTATAACATTTGGCTACAAAGCTTTGACATTGGTGGAACTAATTTGGTCAAGGCATTTTCTGATACTTGCTCTTCATGGTCAACTTTGTCTGAAGGATTTCCTTCGTTGACTTCCATGAAGCATTGTTACTTTGGGAGGAATCCAAGACAACGCAGTACTTTGTTTCAGTCTACAGAGATCATTCGGCCCATAAGCTACCCACACACCAGTATTTAATTCTTTAGTGAACCGCAGCATAGGCCATATGAACTTTACACTAGACCAAAATCTTTAGAAGTATACTCGTTGTAATGACTCTATGTTCACAAAGTTTGAAAAGTAGCTTTCTACCAGAATGGCTTGAGCGCAACCTTCCAAATGGGGTGAGATCAGAGACGACAAACATTCTCTGAGGTTATAGGATACTGACTAACCAATAGACAGGGTCTATGTTGGTCGTAACTGTTCCTTCATTTAGACACCAACTAATGGAAAACTACTTGAGGTTCCATGTGTGCAGTTCTCTTTCTCTGATGACAACACTGTATTATCTGAGTTTGTCGAGAGGTCAGTGTATGTGATAGCTGACTCTGTCGGCTTCCTATTTCTACCAACAGTTATCTAAGAAGATTCTTCTACCCAAGACAACAGTTATCGGGGTTGAATCAGATGCAACCTCTTGGGTAAAAATATTTATAAGGTACCAAAGTATGTCATCTTAGGAAAATAATTCCCTAAGAAAGACGTAACGAGGCCTTAAGGACAATAGAAGTTGTAATTATTCCCTTAACCGCGGGGAGTAGTCTACCACCAAGCGATTGAGTAAAATTTTCCTTGGTGGCTTAGTTGTACTGTAAGTTGAGTTGGCTTGCATCATAATAACTTTGTTAGGCCAACTTTTCACCATGAGGCTTCCTCTTTAGGATCAAACAACAACTCTAAGATGGGAAATCTGTTGTTTGACACTTTTCAAATTGCTTTTGATTCATGATGGTATAAATTGATTTGCAGAAACCAAGGTTGCTCGTACATTGGGGATACGAGAAAGCAAAAGCAAATGAAAGAGTATAAACTAGTATCTGTGAGACCTCAAAAGGGCCATCCAACAGCAGATCTCGACTATTAATTTTCATACCAATCCGAGGATGCACACGCTTTGAACTTGCAGGTTACTTTTGCAGGGCAAAACGCATACTCTGCCTGGAGAACATTTCTACAAGGATAAGGAACTGCTTCTGAATAGTCCTCAATACTTCATCCAATAGAGTTATGAACAAACCGTTTGTGGCACCTAAGGACACAAGGATGCTAATGGAAACTAGGGCATGCTTTCTCTACTTCTTCACTTTAGCTGATAGAACACCTTGCACTATCTGTGTGATTGTCCAAGATGGAATTGACTTGGTCGTAATGACTCTAGACGACAGAGTATCACTCCTATTATTGGCTAGTTGATTAACTTCTTGTTGGTTATTGCTCTGTAAGACCTAGCCTTCGTAGCTACCAAAGAATCGTTACCTAACTAGAGATTAACCTTCCTATTGGTAACTAATTAGTTGTCTCTCAACACTAAAAAGTTCCAAATCTTCACTCTTGATCACAATAATTGTGGTTGATACAAAGCATATGGTTGCCATCGAAGTCAGCAGATACGGAGTCTCACCAGAGATGGTTGATCTCAACGGTATGGTCATTATGCATACAAAGGTTAAAACTTGCTTATTGTAACGATCGAGTCTTATCCAACGGATGACTTGTCCAACATCAAGTGTTGTGTGTCCTTTATCCAACAGGAACGAGATACTTCGCTCACTAGATGACGTTCATCAATACTGGAACAACTAAGTAAAGTCACTTGTCTACCACTTCATGAGGTCTGTTAATGTTTTATGTCGGTGACCTGTTCTTCAAAGGTTATCCTCTTAGCAACTTCAGGAGGAAGCTCTACTACTTTTGGTCTAAGATATGGATCTTACGATATGATATGGAGAGATAACCAAGAAGGAACACAAGAAAATAGCACATCGTCTGTCGTTTGATAATGGATCATGACTAGAAACCGTGATACCAGCGCGTGCCAGGCAGCCAGCCATGTGTCTGCAGCCACAGGAGGCCCTTGGTTTCGTCGCGGCACCATCAGCGGCTACTCATAACACCATTACTAAACGCACAACGAAAGTGAAATTTCAAGTGGCACTAATGGGTTGTAAGAACAAGCGCCATACAAGGATGGATAGCAAGCAAAGGCAGTCACAAGGTTTAGAATCAACAGGGAAGCTATTCGCAGATCCAAAACATAGCACAAGAGAACATAGCTCAGTTGCCGAAGGTGACTAAGCACGAGATTTTTACTTGATTCCACTCACGCCTAGCATTGATGAAAGTTAACTTGGTGGGTCAGTCGATAAGGGTCTTCACAAAAAGGGTTGGAAAACATACCCGGCTTATACAAACATATAGGAGAACTCAACTTTGGGCTTTTGGTCAAGCAAAGGCATGGATACAAACATTCAAGGACTAACCACTAAGTCTACAGGCTCAGGCTCCTAAGATAGAGAACCTAATGGAAGATAACCACCATACAATTACGTATGTGAACTTTGTTATAGGATAAAGCTATGTGACCCTCGTATGCTCACCGAGGACAAACGAGGTGACAACTAGGGCACTACCAAGATAACAAGCATACATACAACATCACAATCAAGCAATCATTTGAGAAAATTCAAACGAATGGGCTTAAGCAACCAATACAAGGCACAAGGCTCACCCAAAATAAGCATTTATCTCAAGCATGAACTAAATACAAGTTTAGCTCTAATCAAACGCTAGCTAAGGGAGCCAACTTAGCATGTGCATAGAATCTGGACAGCAGCATAGTAACTACTTGTTTCAACCATAACTGAGGTTGTAGACCTTCTATAAAGGTGATCCTAGACTTTATAGAAAGCTTAGGAAGATGACTACACTTTAGTTATTCATACCAAAAGTAAATTCATAGATTAACATGACCAAAAATGCTAATGTTTTAGATCTGTACCAATATGGACAGAAAACTGACAAGAACTTCACAATTGCATAACTGGAGTTCTATGTACACAACAAGGCTAAGCCTTAACTTTATATAAAGCTTATTAAGTTATCTATAACTTTCTTATTATCATATTAAGATGATTCTATATCTAACAAGGCCAAACAAGACAAGGAAAACATCTCTGCCCAGATTTGGACAGATTCTGTCATTCCATTTTGCAAGCTCATAACTAGAGATTTAGACCACCAAAATTAGTGCTATAGGACATTTTGGAAAGCTTAGAAAAAGTACTACACTTCTTATATTATCTCCAAGACATGATTCCATATGCACACAGGTCAAACAAACCAAACATTTAGATCTATTCAGAGCATAAGCAAAACCTGACAGTAAACTTCTAAAAGTTATAACTCTCAAACCATAAGGCCTAGGGTCATAAAATTTTAGGACAAGCTAGATAAGTAAGTTAGCTACATCTTTGGTATTCTCCATAACTACAGAAAACACCATTATTTGCACGAAAGAATCACTACAACAGAAACTATTCTAGCAGCCAATGTTTAATAAGCAAAACAAAGCTTGCCTTTGTTCTACTTAACAAGAGAGCACACAAACATATTATTCTAGCAGCTCTAAACATTACTACCTTAGACCAACACCAATTTAATTCATTTATGAGAATCACAATTACTGAAATGAGGTCTAAAGCACTTGCAATTGCTTACATGAACAACATATCCACCGCTTGGATAAACTAGAGAACATTTACAGATTCAAGCATGTAACCACAACTATTTTTAGCAAGGCTAAGCACGCACTTTTCTCAAACAACATGGAGTAAGACATTCTTGTTTTACTTCACACAAGAAAGATAGTGTACCACATCACTCACAAGTTACTTACTATAGAACAAGGGTGAGAGGAGCATAGTTATGTATTAAGCAACAACATGATGATGCATGCTTCGTCCTATTCATCCTCACAAGATTGCCAATCTAAGGTGGCGATCACGTTCTATGTTGGTGGCATAACACGCACTCTCTCGATATATAGCTAGTCGTCAGCTACATTCGACTTACGCATTCGTGGTTAGCGTACCTGCAGAAAATTTTCATTTCAGCCCAACAATTCCCCAATATATGGCACACAATGAAAGCAGTAAGTAAAATTTTTAAGTACTCCCATATACATATACCCCTGTATATATACATGTAGCACCAAAACTACCCGAATCATTAATCACCCATAATTAAGTACCTTCATATATACATGTGTGTAACATGTAGATAATCCAGTAACCAAAACTAGCTCTCCCCTAGACCGCAAGTTGTACGGTCATGCTCTCACAACTCACACTTACCTGAGCGTAGGTGCGACGTTGCATAAAAGTAAACTAGCAACATATATGGCTATTTCATATATGAAGGCTACCTCCAATCTTACACACCGGGTAGCATAGTGTGGGAGAGTTATCACACATACATACCTTGGCCTGGGCGTAGATGCATAAATGAAAAACCCCCAAGTTAGTACTTATATAAGCCACCTAATAATCCTTATATGGGCGTAAGGAAATTGACCACTGGCATACTTAGGTTTAAAATTTAGATTTGACAAACCTATATATAACTATAAGTTGATAAAACTGATTTTATAAAACAAACCTTTGTTTTAAATACACATACGACAAGTTTAATGTTGAATCTTGCTCCGATACCAGCTGTAACAGAACCATCCAAATTATAAGAGCACAAGTATAAAAACAATCACCGAAGTGATCAAATTCTCACACTTGAGCCCATATAACTCCGGTAGTCCAATGAAATCACGAGGGATTTCAAACCAACCAACATACAAGCCAAGATCGTAGTGATTCAACATAACAAGTCATATGTTACAACCATTTCCCAAGTAATTCAATATACAATGGAGTTCAACATAGTTATTAGAACTTACATTGAAAAGTAGCGGAAGCAAAGTAATTTGAAACTAACATTATTCTTATTTCAAATACATGCCAGTACCACGGTCGACTTCCAACAAAAGCATTAAAGAGAAGATAACTTAGAAGGATCATGCCCATGATCACACTCCGCCTCTACGGCAGGAGCCAACCAACTCTTGCAGTAGCCATGATACTTCACAACCTGCAACAAGTGGGGATAAAACCCTGAGTACGACAAAGTACTCAGCTAGACTTACCCATCAGAAACCAGAAATAAGGTGACACCAAGGATCATGCAAGGCTGATATAAAGTGGGGCTAGCTTGACAACATTTTGCATAAAAGCTTAATATAGATGATCAATCATTAATGCTTAAGCATCAAGTTAATTATCATTAACCTATCATCTATATTAGAACCTGTACTAGAGCACTCACTTTATTAGGAGCAAACAATATTAACCATAGCAGGTATAAATTGAGGCAACCTTTCCATCGTGATCCAATTAACCATCCGTTCAATTTAATAGAATCTACGTTGCCGCTGCTCAAGTCAAGTGCTCACTAACCGGGAGCGACGGCGATTCGAATCGAATTCCTATCCAGCTGGAGGGGTATTTCTAACACTCACCGAGTCACGCCTGGCAAGGGCTGCTCAGGTCACCTTTGGTACAGTTCAGGAGCCACGGGTCCAAATGATGTCGTGACCCCAAGGGCGACACTCTGCCAGGTGATAGGGACTCTAACCCCCCCTTGGTCTCACGCCAATGTCCCCAAGCACATCCTTTCTCTCCTCCAAGAAGCAACCTACCATTCGATTCCCGGCCTGAACTGTATACTCGGATTCGCGGTTGGAACGACTTATCCGGCCAACTAAGTGTTAGACTGCGTTCAACATGACTCAAGGACGTACAACGAATCGGTCCTTAAACGACTCAGACGGTGATAGATTCACACCCAAGACCTCCATGCCTTGTCGCTTCACTATCATCATCCCGCCCGGTATTATTTCATTTTATTAACACATGGTTCCTTTCCACGATAGCAAATATAGCCAACCGTGCCATATATGAATATCCCTATATCTCGTAGGTGACAGGAAATCACCTGACTTCTACCGCTTAAGGCAGGGCTAAGCATCTACTCGATCCTAGTATATGTAGGATTCAAGGATTCATATATCTGGACAAGGAATGATATAATGCAGCAAGAGTTTCCAACCAACTCCTATCACTTAATGCAACAATACTTATAACATATATAGAATTAATTGCTTTGAAGGTAGGAGGCTTATAATGCTCCGGGGCTTGCCTGGGATCCGACTCAAGTTAGAGTATGTCAGATGAATCTCGATGAGTACATCCATCTTCGGGATAGTTCCACCAAACACCGTTGTCGGGTTTGGCTCCACGTCAGGTCCTTCACGTGCTTCAGCTAACGTACCTAAATGAGATGCAACAATGCATATGTATGAATGCAAAGAAGTGCAATAAACAAGTAATCATGCAAGCATACCAAAGTTCACATAAACCCTAGAGCTAATTAACTTAATCCTCAAGAAGACATAACATAGGAGAGGGCAAGCACATTAATCAAGAAACAAGTCTCACAAGATTACAGGGTACCACTCAAGTATCATCAAAGATATGAGTCACATTTCAATACCCAAGCATGACAAAGTTAATCAAAGTACTAGAACTAGAAATTGCTACCTTCTGGACATCAAACCAACAGCTGAGTAATTTAATCATAACTGGAGATCTACAACTCCAAATGACTTGCAAGAAGACATTATGGAAAGCTTATGAAATTATCTAAATTTCATTTATAAACATCACAGCATGATTCCAAAGTTTAATATGTCGAATTTACACAAACACAGAAACTGGTCTAACAAGACAGAGAGCAAGCAATTCTGTAACCTAACTTTAAACAGCTGTAGTTTCTAAACCATATGGCCAAATGCCACCAAATTTTAACAGCAGCTAGATCATGAAATTCACAACAACTTTGTTATAGCACACAAGACATGAAAACATCATTTGCATAGGGTAATTAACAATATTCTCAAATCTGTTCAGAAACCTCATTTGCAAGAAATAATTATTAACTTATGTTGCAAACATATAATTGGACAAAACCAACTTTACCAACATTTCACACATGACTAATGAACACCAGAAAACATAGTGTACATTACTAAATAAATTCTTTTAATACATTTTCTTAATTTATTTAGATAATTAGGTGGAATTATGACCACATCATAAAGATGCTCAATAAAGTCTACCAAAATTACAGGGGTCTACAAATGCTCCCAAAAGTCTACTGTCCAAATTTGAAACCATTTGGACATGTATATCAACCTCTATGAAAAAGACAAATGGCTATTGAAATAAATCATGTGAGAGCAAGTTAAACCTAAAACTCAATATTTTCAGTGAATATACGGCCATAGAATGAACCAAAATCATAGAGCAACATCATAATAAGGTGATGGGACAACATTTTCTATTTTATCATTTATATATTATTTATAAGCTATTTAGCAAGCCATAAACAAGTTAACTCAATAACTTGAGCATACAATAAGCAATGACCATGAAATTTATACCAAAGTACATCCATAGAATGACAAGCCTACCATAAAAATTTCACATCAATTGGAGCAGCACAACTCAAGATATAATTTGACAAGCAATATAAATGCAGATTTCCTTATTTAACAAGGTCACAACAAAACCCTAAGAAAACAGTGAACAAATAGTGTGTTTATTATTTTTCCTAGCAAGTACATGTCATCACAAAATTAACAAAACAAGAATCATCATTTTTGGATTTCTAAAACTCAAGATATGGCTCTAGTCAAGTTTATAAGCATTTTAGAGCATTTTTAAAGCTGAAATAGAAACATCAGAAAATACCTACAAACATGTAACATATTATGACTCCACTGCATAGATCTTTTCTCAAGGTTTCCAAAAAGTCCTCATTTACTATTTTTGGAGTTTCCTAGCAAGAGATATGCATTTTAGAAGATTTACAAAATTCTAAAAATCCAAAACTAAATCTCCCACACCCTAACTGGATCTGTTAGAAGTACCCGATAACATATCTAAACTAACCACTACTTCCACTGTCACGTGGGACCAGCTGCCCGGTTGGGCCCACCTGTCATGCACACACAGTGAAATACAGAGGGAGGGGATTGGGATGGCGTCGGTCTTGACTGCCGACCGCCGGAAACAGGGGAGGGAGGCCGTACCAGCGGCTCCGGCGATGGAGTCGCCGGCGGTGGTGACGAAGAGCAGCATGAGCACCGGTGTGCCTCACCGCACCCGTAGAGGGACGAATCACGGTCGGAGAAGAACCGTGGACCCCCGGCCACGCGCGCGGGCAGCCCAGCTGCAGCCATGCCGACGGCGGTAGCCGTGGCCGGCGCTCCTGGCGGCAGGAGGTGGCGGCGGGGCAGTCTTGGGTCAATGCGAACTCAAGGCCGGCAGGGGCTTCGTCGGATATGGCACCCGCTGGCCTGGCAACGCGCGGGACCGGCCGCGGCGGCGGCTGCATGGTGGTGGTGTGCTCCGGTGACCTAGAACTCCGGCGGGCGCGCGCAGGGCGGAGCTCGGCGAGGCGGAGTCAGTGATTCGCGCGGTGGAGCATGAGGGAGCGTGGAGCGGCAACGATGGCTGGAGTCCAGCTCGGCGGCTGCCAGGGCGGCCGCGGCGGCGGCTGCGCCCGTGCGTGCTGCGAGCGAAGCGAGGGCGCGCGAGCGGGAGCTGGGCAGGGAGGGCACGCGAGAGTGAGGGTGAGCTCAGCTCCTCCATTCCTTGTGCGAGGAAGGGCAGGGCACGCGGCATCGGCGAGGACGTGCGTTGGCTCGGTGGGGTGCGCTGCCTTGCATGGTCGCCACGGAGGCCAGACGTCGAACACGTTGCGGGCGACGTGGTAGACAGCTTGGGTTCCAGTTTTGGGCCATCTACGGGCTGAGTTAGGTCATGGGCCCAAAAGCAAAATTGAAGCCCACATAACTCTCTACAAAATTTGTTTAAGGGTCATGGTCATTAGGGTTATGGATTAGTGGATAATGAGGCTCCAAACCAGCATTGTCAACGCATTGTCAATAATTGACGAACCTTGAAAAATGCTGAGCAAAATGGACTCCAACAAGTGCCATCTTCATGCATGCTCTTCCCCATAATATAACCTTCAACTTTTATTTTTGGACCAACTCAAGTTGCTTAACGAATTTCGGAGAACGCGGAATGCCAATGTCGATGACACTGAAATCAGGGCTTTAAATTTCTAAGTGCTGAAATCAGCCCTATGTCAGACTTGTGGGCCCTTTTTGAGCATGTTCCACATATTTTCATGACTTGAATCTTAAACAAAGTTTGTTCCTTATACAATTCTCTAGAACTTTGTAAAAGAGTGCACAGTCATGCAAAGCTTCTAGGTCAGACTTTTGAAACGGTCAAACAAAAGGGTTCTAGGGTCCATACATGGTCAACCATCACTTAGAAGCACATTTAGGCAAAATGATCAACATGAACATTATTCCAGTAAGTGTCCTAAGTGTAGTTAAGGTGTTGTAGAGGCCAAACATACACACCATGCATAGGTTGCCCAAAGTGTAGACCTCACATGCATTGAAACATAGAACTTAAGTGAAATGCTACAGTTGTTTCATCACCATGTTTCAATTGTCTCATGTGTTTGTTTCAAGATACATGCTACACATGTTTCACTAGGTTGTCCCACATGTGTCCAAGATGTGTTGCACATGTTGCATTTGTATGTTGCATAAACACTAGTTCACATGTTTCCTTGTTTCATATGCATGTTTCTGTTATAATCCAAACAAGCATATAACTCATCATTTCATGTGACTTTTTGATTCCAAACTTCATGAATTTTTTTTAGGGATCAATATAGATAGTTATTGAGGTGAGACATGTGAAGATATTTTGATAGCAACACCCAAGCATATATCTTTTAATTGAGCCTATATGTAAGCAAGGGTGCAATATCCAAGTTTAGGTTAGGGCTTATCTCCAAAGGTTGACCTTAACATCGTCATCTCCATGTAATCTACCATGTTTGCGCTCAAACCCACTACTTAATTGGTGATAAACACCTGGGGTGTTACAGAACCGTCCAAATTATAAGAGCACAAGTACAAAAACAATCACCGAAGTGATCAAATTCTTGCACTTGAACCCATATAACTCTGGTAGTCCAATGAAATCACGAGGGATTTCAAACCAACCAACATACAAGCCAAGATCGTAGTGATTCAACATAACAAGTCACATGTTACATCCATTTCATAAGTAGTTCAATATACATCAGAGTTCAATATAGTTATTACAACTTAAATTGAAAAGTAGCGGAAGCAAAGTAATTTGAAACTAACATTACTCTTATTTCAAATACATTCCAGTACCAAGGTCGACTTCCAACAAAAGCATTTGAGATAAGGTAACTCAGAAGGATCACACCCATGATCACACTCCGCCACAAAAGACAGGAGCCAACCAACTCTTGCAGTCGCCATGATACATCACAACCTGCAACAAGTGGGGATAAACCTTGAGTACAAGAAGGTACTCAGCTAAACTTACCCATCAAAAACCAAAAATAAAGTGACACCAAGGATCATGCAAGGTTGATGTAGAGTGGGCTGGCTTGACAACATTTTGCATAAAAGCTTAATATAGATAAGTATTCATTAATGCTTAAGCATCAAGTTAATTATCATTAACCTATCATCTATATTCAAACCTATACTAGAGCACTCACTTGATTAGGAGCAAACAATATTAACCATAGCAGGTATAAATTGAGGCAAGATTTCATCGTCATCCAATTAACCATCCGTTCAATTTAATTGAATCTACGTTGCCGCTGCTCAAGTCAAGTGCTCACTAACCGGGAGTGACGGCGATTCGAATCGAGTTCCTATCCAGCTAGAGGGGTATTTCTAACACTCACTGAGACACGCCTAGCGAGGGCTGCTCAGGTCACCTTTAGTACACTTCAGGAAAGCACAGGTTCGACTGGTGCCGCATCCCCAAGAGCAACACTCTGCCAGGATGATAGGGACTTTAACCCCCCCTTGGTCTTATGCCAATGTTCCCAAGCACATCCTTACTTCCTCCAAGATGCGACCTACCCTTCGATTCCCGACCTGAATCGTATTACTTGGCTTCGCGGTCGGAACGACTTATCCGGCCAACTAAGTGTTAGACTGCATTCAACATGACTCAAGGACGTACAACGAATCGGTCTTTAAACGACTCAGACGGGGATAGCTCCACACCCAAGACCTCCATGCCTTGTTGCTTCACTATCATCATCCCGCCCGGTCTTCTTACATATTATTAGCACATGGTTCTTTTCCACGATAGCAAATATAGCCAACCGTGCCATATATGAATATCCCTATATCTCACAGGTGACAGGAGATCACCTGACTTCTACCGCTTAAAGCAGGGCTAAGCATCTACTTGATCCTAGTCTATGTAGGATTCAAGGATTCATATATCTAGACAAGGAATGATATAATGCAGCAAGGGTTTTCAACCAACTCCTACCACTTAATGCAACCATACTTATAACATATATAGAATTAATTGCTTTGAAGGTAGGAGGCTTATAATGCTCCGAAGCTTGCCTGGGATCCGACTCAAGTCAGTCAAGTTAGTTTGCACCGTCTTGCGGAACATCTCCACTCCATGTATGAACTTGAGGATTCTTCCATCTTCGGGATGGATCCACCAAACATCATCTTCTGGTTTGGCTCCACATCAGGTCCTTCACGTGCTTCAGCTAGCGCACCTAAATGAGGTGTAACCTTGCATATGTATGAATACATAGAAATGAAATAAACAAAGTAATCAAGCAAGCATACCAAAGTTCACATAAGCACCTAGAGCTAATCAACTTAATCCACATTAAGGCATAACATAGAAGATGACAAGCACATCAATCAAGACACAAGTCTCATAAGATCACAGGGTACTAACCCAAGTACCATCAAAGATATGAGTCACACTTCAACACACTAGCATGGCAAAGTTAATCAAAGCACATGACTAATTAACACCAGAAAACATAGTGTCCATTCCTAAATAACTTCTTTTAATATATTTTCTTAATTTACATAGATAATTAGGTGGAATTATGAACACCTATCAAAATTTCACAATAAATCCTACCAAAATTACAGTGGACTAAATATCCTCCGGCTAGTCTACTATACAAATTTCAAGCCATTTGGACAAGTATATCAACCTCTATGAAAAAGACAAATAGCTATTGCAATAAATCATGTGAGAGCAAGTTAAACCTAAAACTCAATATTTTCTATGAACACATGGCCATAATATGAATCAACATGATAGAGCAACATCATACTAAGGTAATGGAACAATATTTTCCATTTTATCATTTATATATTATTTATAAGCTATTTATCAAGCCACAAACAAGTTAAATCAATAACTTGATCATACAGTAAGCAATGACCATAAAATTTATACTACAGTACATAAATAGCATAACAAGACTACCATAAAAATTTCACATCATTTGGAGTATCACAACATCAGTTATGAATTTCCCAAACAACATATGCAAGAAATGCCTAATTAGCAAGATTAAATCAAAACCCTAAGAAAAAAGTGAACAATTAATATGTTTAATATTTTTTTAGTTATTACATGTTATCACAAGATTAATAGAACTAGAATCACTATTTTTGGATGTCTAAAACTCCAGATCTTGCTCTGGTCAAGTTTAAAGGCATTTTTAGAGCTCTTTTCCCACTTAAATCAAAACACCAGAAATTTTCTACAAACATGTAACATTTTATGATTCTATTGCATAGAGATTTTCTCAAGGTTTCCAAAAAGTCCACATTTTCTATTTTTGGAGTTTCCTAGCATGAGATATGGAATTTAGAATATTTAACACTATATCTGAAATTCAAATCAGCATTACCCAAACCTACTTAATTTGCTAGGCGCATCCGGTTGCACACCCAGGCTAGCCACTACTTAAACCGACATGTGGGACCCACTGTCCGGTTGGACCCACATGTCATATACATAGAGAGACAGAGGGAGCCGGTCTTCGTCTTCTTTCCCCGGTGGAAGCAGAGAGGGGGGGCGGTGACTGTCGGGGCGGTTCCGCCGGCCGGCTGCCGGTGACACAGCAGCGGTGGAGCAGCGCGGGAGCTGCATGGCGGTGAGGTGCACCTATGGCCACCCGCAGCGTGGCCTGTGACCGTCCGTGGCCCTTTGGCCACGCGAGCCCGGACGCACGGCGGTGGCTTTGCCGCGGCGGCAGCGCGGAGGCACGGCCCGGCGAGCACCGGCGACGGCCGAGGGACGGGGAAGCCCAAGGGGGTTCATGTGCACTCGTAGAGCTGCTCGGCCTAGCTCAGGGTGGCCCAAGGCTGTCTGGCCCTGCGTGTGACCGGCCGCGGCAGCGGCTGCATGGTGGCGGTGGCGGTTCCCGATGGCACGACCATCATGCGAGCTCACACTAGGCACGGGGGAGCGTGAGGGAGAGGTGGTTGCCGTGGTGCAGGGCTGTGGAGTGCTCAGTGTGGAGGAATGACGGCGGCCATGGAACTCGGCCCGGCCGTCCATGGCGGACTTGGCCATGCTCTGCGCGAGCAAGTGCCAGAGAGCGAGGAGGGAGTGGAGGGTGAGCGCGGAGAAAGGAGAAGCTCAGGCAGGTTGCTCTGGTGCTCCACCACGCCGAGGGAGGCACAGACACATGGCAGAGAGGAGGACGTGCGGCGTCCATGGCAAAGGCGCTCTAGTGCATGGCCGCGATGCCCTCCCCTAAGGGGACAACTATCGAACAGGTGGCGAGCATTGGTGAGGCCATATTGGGGTGCCATTTTGGGCTAGCCACGGGCCAAACTGGATCATGGGCCCAAAACAAAGTTTGCTCTACTCCTAATGCTCCACAATTTTGGTTAGGGGTGCTCAGCCATTAGGGCTTTAGATTAGGAGATAATTAGTTCCAAAGATTGTTGCGTTAGTGTTGTGACAGTGATTAACCACTACAAGAATTGATGGCCAAAATGAAATCCCACTGATGCCATCTTCAAGTATGCCCTTCTCCAAGACATAAACCTCAACTTCTATAACAGGACCAACTCAAGTTACTTAACGAAATTTGGAGAATGCAGAATTTCAACGTGTCAATGTCAAAAGGTAATAAGTAAACTTTTACTATTTTGGGAACTATTATTGAAGGTTCAACTGAGCTCCAAATTGGGTGACACTTGATTCATTGTTTTCACCATGAAAAGTACTTCAACTCATAGTAAGGAATTAAATTGAGCTACTACATAGATTTAGAAGATACAATGGCATGAACATGTCAATTCACAGCTGCCAACAGGGACTTAGAAAGTATTTTCTGCTTCCAAAAATAGCAGCTGATTCAATCTTGTGAGCTCTAGTTGACCAAGTTAGAGGCCAAACTAGCTCTTGACCATTGAACAAAGTTTGTTCTACACAAGATGAACTACAACTTTTGTTAAAGGTCAAACCTCATAACTAGTACAGAAGTCAAACTTTTACTTTGGTCAATGCAACAACTTAATAAAGCCTAAACTAGGGTTTTAGGCCAATCGGGGCATTTTCTTTACATTTGCTCAACATGAACCCTTCATAACTTTTGTTGTAGAGTTCATCTAGAGTCTTTTGGGTGAGGTTGAAAGGTTTGGTTGATGATCTATAATTCCATTCACTTAATGGTGCAAATTCCAATGGGAATGGAACTTATCATTTCATGTGACTTTTTGATTCCAAACTTCATGAAACTTTTCTAGGGGTCACTATAGATAGAGAGTGATGTGAAACACATGAAAGAAGTGACATAAACTCTCACTTGCATTACCAAGCATGAGCATCTACATACACACATTGAAACATAATTAACAAGAGTATGTTGCATATGTTTCAAAGAGATGTTGTAGATGTTTCAAAGCACATTCTATATAGGCATGTTTCACATGTTGCACTAGTGCATCACATATGTTACATGCTCATATATGAACAAATGATGCTTAGGTTCATGCAATGCAAGTGCCAACTGCAAGCCTAACACCTAGGGTGTTACATATATATATTTCACACACAAGCACATCTTGATCTAAGAGTATGACACTTTTCTCCTTGGATTATTATTTTGACTTTACAATATATGCAATACAAGTATGTTTTCACATTTTTGTACCTACCTGAGATCCACATAAGCTTTTAGACGTAGGATGAAAGAAGGCAATGTCATTTATGCCTTGGTAAGGATCCAAAAATACCAGATGTATCAATGATTTAAGAGTACTGCAAAAGGAGAAGGTAAGCTATGTTTTTGTTTTTTTTTTCAAAATCTCAACTATTTCTCTGATTAACTCAACTGAAAGAATAAAGGTGATCTATTTCACGCTGTTCTGTTCTTCAACCACCTAAAGTTTCATGGTAGACACTTTGAATTCTATAGTACATGCATGACTAGGAACAGTCTTATGTTGATGTTTTGTTTTGAAGTTAAGTCTTAAGTAATCCATCCTTTTCTCGAGGACGAGTAAAAGCCTAAGTGTGGGGGAGCTTGTTGACGGTAGTTAAAGTATACCGTGAACCGTCAACCTTTCTTTCATAAATGATCAAAATGGATAAATACTATAGAGTAGGAGGTTATTACTTACAGTTTTTATGAGTTTTGGTGAATTTATATTTTCTGCAGGATTTACACAGAAAACCGCCAAGGAGGACCTAAATATCAAAAGATATCACGGGATAATTTTGTGGTATATACACGAGAAGGTTCCAGAGGACACCAGAGGACTCCACACCGAGGTAGGGCTCGAGAGCCTGCCAGGTGGGGTCGGCCAGCCCCACCCCTGTGCCGCCCAGCTCTCTGTGGTGGGAAGCCACCACGAGCTTCTAGAGTATTCTTCCACCGCCTCCAAGGATGCATCTCAGCCATACATGAAGTCAGTTTGATCCAAGGGCTCATATTCAACCTCCTAGGCTATAAATAAAGGGCACAATGCCCCTGAAGTCAAGTTAGATCCAGAGCCAAAAATCCTAACTCCTATTCCATCAAGATCTAGACCAACAATCAAGAGAAGATTAGTCCTCCATAGGATTTAGTCTTAGTTAGAGATAGAGAGAGATAGAGTGCAAGAGTAGAGTTCTGGAGTTCCGGCCTATCGGTGCTCTCTTCTACTGTATTCTGCGGGATCAAGTTCTTCTGAAGGTTGCTTCTGAGATTCTTTGGTAATCAACTTCTGATTCAAGTAAGCAATTTGTCTCTATTGTTCTTCAAGTTTGCAACTCTCTTTTGAGTGCTTTGATCTTGGTAGCTCCTTGATTGAAGTAGTATTCATAGTGTAAGCATGGTGCTTAGACTAGGGTTACTTGTGAATATCCCCAAATTGACCGGAAGGTGGTAGATCGTGTAGGTGATAGCTGCGTTGAGTCCTTTGTAGTCCATCTCCCGTCGATAGGATTTGGTAGGACAATTGGTGCTCATAGGGAAGGAACCCTGATTTTATTCCTTGGGAGACATCGCCCATGAATTGAGCTTTAGTTGACAAAGTTTATCGAGATTGGAACTAGACAGTCCTTAGTAGTCTTCTTTATTCCCCTTTTATTGTCTGACATTGATTGTGAATTCGGGTTAAGTTTATAGACCAGCTAGTTAGAACACACTCACATATTGTTCCTTTGGGTTCAATATTAAAACCGAGATTATCTTGGTGAAGTGCTACAACGGGATAGATTTATCTGTGTGCTTGTGGATACCTTATAACTTGTGTGCATTTAATTTATACCAACAGTACTCATCCGAGATCTTTTATAGCATTTGATATTCTAAGTCTAGTTTACTAGATATATAGTTGATTCTCACTGGTACCTGCTTTACTTTAGTATAGTGCTCTAGCTTCGCTAAGGGAACTTAGTGGGCCTGAGTTAGAGTAGTAAGTGTAGTGTAGATGTGGTGTCTAGACAATATCTTACCTGTATATGCCACTTGTCACATGGATTGTTTGTGGTAGCTAGCAGGTGGTGATAGCCCTATCTAGTCTTCGTATCCCACCACGTGTTTATAGGCAAGCTTTTAAATCAGCAAGGCTCCAGTAAAAGAGTAGCTGCTTCAGATAGGGGTTTTGTCTCCTATTGTCTCACCTACTGCCTCCGTGAGCAAGGGTTGTGCCATTATATCTACTATACCTTCTTAGATATCATTGTTATAAAGATCCTCTCTACCCATATACCATAGACCCTTTGTATCATCATAGGATGGTCTTGATCCTTAGTTAGTTCACTTCAAGTTCCCCGTCAAAATATGATACCTAGAATACTCCTAGTGAAGGCTACATTGACTACCGTACGCTTGCGGTACATCCGTTTGCCAATTCTGGTGTCAACAAGCTTTCTTGCGCCGTTGCCGGGGAACGGTAGCTATCTTAACCAGAATCGAGTCATCTGAGTTATCTTTGTTTGATCATACCCTTCTTTCCACATACACCATGGATCAAACACCTCTTTTCGAGTATGTTGCTCCATCGAGCACTAGTTTGGAGCCACCTCATTCATCCCAAGCCACTTCTGTTTGTTATGAGTAGAAGAGGACTTATCGCCACAAGCGGAACACAGCTTCTGGCACTCAGCTTCGAGGTGCTGACACCCTTGCTTAGCCATGTCCCGAGAAGCGCCAGCCAAGATGAGTTCTATCTCTTGGACAGTCATCATGTCCTTGAGGCCGGCCATCTAGGTCATTAGAGCCTCAATCTAGGACCGAGCCTGTGCCTCCCAGTGGGTCAGTTCCTCCCTTGACCTCTGGGATGCGTCCAATTCCCCGTGCAAGTGCTGCACCTTGGCCTTCGCTACATCTAGACGGCCACAGTCGGTGGCACCTCCTGCTTGCGCCTGATAAGCCAGGCGCAAGAACTAAGACTTCACCATCGAAGTCTTCATCAGCCCCTGCATAAAAGAAGGGTGATCAAACGATCATAGCGAGAATAGAATAGGCACGATGGAGTTGGAAGACTAGATGGCCCACCTATGCCTGGGCCACCACCTCATCGGTCATCTGATGCTAGGCCTCCATGCCCAGCCGAGCAACCACGGCGATCGCGTTGCCCATCTTGGACGAGGTTGCCCAGACACCCTCATGGCTTCGGGAGGTAGCTTCCCTCGCAGCTCAGTCGACCACAGCATCCACCACGAACAGAGCCTTGCCAGATTTCATGGGGTGTGGCCAAATGAAGAAATCCTCTCCCAACTCTAAATCCTCCCCACGGAGGGAGAGTTGCCATGGCCGGTCCATCGAAGGCCACTCATGGGAACAAGGGGCTAGCTGTAGGTGATGAACTCGTGCCTCTCTCCTGACTAATGGCTGCTTTAGGTCCTACGACGGTTGGCATCTTCCCCATGGCCTTGCTCGCCTCTGTGCTAGTGCAAGGGCAGTCCCCTGCCAAAGTGAGACCCTCTCTAAGGGGTGAGCATAGGGCTGCAATAGGGGGAATCCTGGCCAGCGGCCCAAAACCACACCATCGCTTAATGACGGCACCGATCGCGTAGGAAGGCATGCAGCGCCCGATGATGGTCTTAGAACAGCGAGCCCCGTAGTGGGTTCGCTGCACCAAGAAGCCACCAAGATTAGATGAGCAAAAACCATCAGCAACCCCAATAGAAAAGGAATAGTGGGAGCATGGCATACCAGGTGGAGCGTTCCACAAAAGGCAGAGCAATGCGCCTTTCTTCACATGGTACCATAGGAGGAGCCAAAGTAGGAGGTGCCACCAATGACACTGTAGGGCCAAAAGCTGATGAGGCTCCTCTGGCCATAGTGGTGACACCCACATCCTCCACATCGTGCCCCCTAGCGGCCTCCGCCTCCGCCGTCTCGGCCGCCTCTAAATGGGGTGCCGGGGAAGTAGGGCGCTCAGCTTCTACACAAACAAAGGGGACCTAGAGGAGGTCACCATCCTTCCCTCTAGACCCCTCTGAGGGGGGGTGACGGTCCTCACCGTTTGTCCTAAGCACGACACTCGTCGTCGTGGTATCCTCGACATCCTCCCCTTGAGCAGGAACTTCGTCCCCCACCATGGAAGGATTGATGGGGGCTATAGACAAAGAGCTCTGATCGCCATCCGTGGTGGCACGGGAGCGCTTTGGACTTGACCCCGATGGCGGGGATGGAGCTGGGCGCTTCTAGGCGGCACCCCCATCTGAAGTGCCCGCCGAACCGCTCGGTCCGACGACATTGTCAGATCTCTGCAGGGCATCAAGGAACGCTAGGTCCTTGTCTTCATCCTCAGCATCCTCATCATCATCAACGTCATCATCATCTGACGGTGAGACCCCATGCTTCTAGCATACCTCATGCTTTTGGTGGAGATGTTTCTTCTCCTCAGCAACCGCCTTCTCCCACGCGGCACATTCAGTGCCCCCGCGGCGAGGAAGGTGCAATTAGAAGACAAATGAAGGAACAGGCTACAAAAACAAAACTGACCAGATTAACAGGCCTAAATGAAAAGAAGATATGGAGAAAAAAGAAGACTCACCAGGTTCGTTTGATAGATGGCCAAGAATGCCTCCACGGTGTTCCTGACCATGACAATGGTTGCGGGACAGACCAACCCAATGACCCGCTTCATTACCTCACCGGCCTCGAGCATCTACATGGTCTCTTGGCTTGGGTTTTTGACCCCGACATAGTTGCACAACAAGTGCGCTCGTAGCTTCAGCGGTTGAACCCGTCGCTCGACCCTGGTCTGTAGGATCATGATGCTATTCAAGCCGACTGACGCTCGGCCTTTGAGGATCTCCAACACCTTCTTTGGCTGGTTCTGGTCGCACCCCCAACTCCATGACTCTAGCCTCACCGGTGCAGCAAAGGAGAATAGAGGAAGGGGGTGGTGGCGTCATCATAGATGTTGAACTAGTTCTCGTGCTAGCTAGAGTTTGAACTACTCAATGACAGACACAGGTAGCTATGGGACGCGTCGTAGCATATCTGGTTGTTCATCCCGCCCATAGGGACGAGCACACTACCATCTGGGCCATTCGCCTTGTGGGCTTGACCTCAAATACAAGTCGAAATAGATCCTTATTAGGCTCGATCCCCAGGAAGGCCTCACAGACAACCACGAAGCCCGCCAACTACAACACCACATTGGGAGGAAGGTGCTGTAGCTAGAAGCCATACTCACAGAGGAAGCCACGGATGAAGTCTGACGCCGAGATCATGAACCCACGCTCATGGAAGTCAACAAATGACACCGCCTCGCCGGGCTATGGGAATAGGAGGACGTCTCTGATAGCAGCCCTCCACCTAGCAACCTCCTTCGGTGGAAGGAGGCCCTTCTCCACCAACCATTGCAACCTTGCCTCCATCACCTCCGAAGGTACCCACTCACCAATTCCACAGTGCAGGGGAAAAGCAAGGCGGTGATAGCTAAACTAGCAGGAGGCGGCAACCACACTGAGCAGCGATGGGCGGCAACGCACAACCTAGGTAGAACTCTGAAGCCTGATCTTCTATTTCCCTTTCGCTCTTTTGTTTGCAACAGATGGCAATGGAGGATAAGAACAAAGGTAAGAGATATGCCTAGATGGAAGAGGCTATTTAAGTGGTGGCGCCCGGAGACATGAACCGCGCCCGTGTGGAGTCTACCCTAGGGTAGGCCCCACGAGCCCTCAAGAAATGAGGTGCCACACCATAACTCATGATCACACGCAAGGGTACCATTAAGCCATGATAAAAGCTAAGGAGGCCGATCACCCCTAGGATTCGCACCGAATGACCCTCTATCGTCATGATTGGGTGGTGTGGCACCCGTTCACACACAAGTGGTCACCATTTAAGTCGTGTTGCCACCACGGAGGCAACGATCCTTCGAGTCCACACGCAGAGCAACCACTACGCTCATGACCCCACGTCATGTTTAGGAAAACTTCCTTTCGGCTAGCCCTTAGAAGGGCTCGAGGCCATAAAGAGATAGGGACAACATGAGATGGGCCCTAGCAGCTCTAATCAGTGGTGTGGAACCTCACGACCATCTCTTCTTGTGTTCGAGTCATTTGCTTCGAAGTCACCTGGGTTGACCACCTCTGGGGGGAGGCATCTTGCCCTCTGACCGCTGCAGAGGTGGTTAGCGACCGATGGGCTTGACGACCAATGATTTATGGGATGTCGATCAACGAGGCATATCTGAACTCCATGTCATTGGGGAGGATATCGAGTCTCACTCGAATTACCCATTGACCTTGACGAGATGCACCGCTCCGACTGCGTGGTTACTATGGACGTGCCTCTCCCTGCGTGGGGAAAAAACTAGACCTACCTGTAACAAGTCATCACGACCCCTCGAGGTCAAAAAGAACACCGAGGAAAAGGAGTGGGGTCCCCGTGATCCCGCCAAAGGATGAGGCCAAGCCATGACCAGACTCCTTCCCTTGTCTTAGGTCCAAGACCTGCACTATGACCTCGCAAACTGACAGGAGTCAACAACCCCTCTGAAAATAAGTCGACCAAGCGAAATGGCCAAAAACTCACAGTGACACCTTCTCTCATAAAGGCAATACCTGCCCTAAGAAAGAAGGCCACGACCCCAGCACACATAATCAAGGGAGCATGATGATCCTAGATCAAGGAAGTCATGGAGGAGCTCAGAGGAAAAATACAAGAGCCGGCGGACGGTGATTGGGATGGCCCACATACTTCAAGCCAAGTTTTGGAGGCCCGCAGAGGAAATCGAAGGACTTGGCGTGAAGAACCATTGCAAAGAGAAGAGGCTTGGGGGCAGACCCCACCGTGACCAGCCAACGGCTAGTCAAGGACGCCTGTTCTCTGAAGCACTCTAACTTTCATAGAGCAAGGGCTCGGGGGCTGACCCCACCTTGTCAGCCTAGCAAACAGCCAAGGTTCCCCACAACTCTATGATCACGTGCTCGAATCTCATCCCTTGAAGGGGTACACTACCCCTCCAAAGCCTTGGGGGCTACACCTAGCGGGTGCGCTCACGTGCACCCATCGAAAAAATCCTCGAGAACACGAAACAAATTGCTCGCTCATCTCTAAGCCTGTGGAAGAATAAAACTTATTCCTCCAAAGGCTCGGGGGCTACTGTCGGGTTCCAACAAAATAGGGTATCCCATTTTTATCGCAAAACTATCCACCAAGACAAATATTATAGCCCACAGCCCATCACAGCTGGCCTAGGTCTTACTCCACTCAAAACCAAAGCCAAAGGACAAGTGCCTAAGCCCCCCCAGCGCTCCTTCGCTTCGTCTAACCCCTCTCCATCTCCTATGATCCCCGTGACGTCATCCAGGTGCCCGAGCCCTGGGACATCATCAAGGCACTCGACCCCTTTGCACAGCTACTGCTTCGCTCGACCCTCGTATTGTAACACAATGCCACGGGCACGCACTGACCCCTACCGTCTCCTACTAAGGAACTGGAGCTCACCGCGTCATGCAGGATTGCCTGGGAACTTGTAACACTTGATTCATGATCCAGTCAAGGCTTCCATGGTTCTTTCTCGCCCCCCACGGTAGTAACAGGGAGAAGCTACACTACGTCACACCCTACCATGTCCACCTTAACAGGACAGGGAGCAATGGCCGTCTAGGCCCCCCACCTTTTCACCGGCACAGCTTCAGGGCCATGAAATCTTCTTTATCATGACACCGTATCAGGGTATGGCCTCGCCACATCAACTGTGATACATCTACAGCCATGACATGCCAACATCATGACGATGACTGTGCGAATGCACAAACTAAGAGGAAAGCTAGGAATAGGGAGCACCTTAGGGCCTTCTCTTTCTATATTCGTACATCTAGATACTGTAACCCGACCCCTCCCTTTGCATACTATAAAAGGGGAGGGAGAGACCCTCGACAAGACACGTTGGACAACGCCTAGCAATGGTAATGTACTAAGCATACACTCAAACACTCGAACACACCCACACATAGAGACCTGGGAGTTATCCCTCTCTCGACTAGCTTGCATCCCCCTACTACAAGCACTTCGGAGCAAAGCAACACAAGCAGCAGCGAGCACTAGAAGTAGGGACGTTCAGCCCAAACTAGTATAAATCTTGTGTCCTCCTTGCACACCATCGGAGGCTTCGACGGCAGCATCATTCACTTGTCTCATGTCTAGACACCCCCTGTTCTAGAACACCGACAGGCTATCTTCATAATGGAAATGAAATGCTGTAAGTATGCACCCATGTGCCATAAACATAGTGAAATGGATTTGCAATATTGAATAAGAACAAAAAAGAACAAGGAATAACTACCTCTACCAACACATGTTCAAATGAACAGGCAACCATGGCCATGGCTATGACAAGTGCCGCAAACAACAGGACACTGGTGTGGTTCTTTCGGAGTGCCATGGTGACCAAGTAGTGATATAGAGGATGGAGAAGCTCTTATTCTTCTTTTTGGATTAGGATCTTTGTTATGCGTTATGCATTACAAACAATACATGCCTGGCCCAAAATAGAACCAAATAAATATCTGGTTTATTTAATTCCTTAACTATCCATACAAAACAAATTGATACCATATTCCATATTAATACATATGGATGTCATTTATCAGGCTACAGAGAGTCAAATTTTGCAGCAAATAAATAGAGATAAGACACATTCCATTTGCCTAATCTTTCGATCAGCTATAGTTGCACGAGTCAAATTTATGCACTACCAGTACATAGTATACAAAGAGGCACTAATTTTCATTTTATATTGCCCTCCAATATATATATATATATATATATATATATATATATATATATGAAATGACTGCTAGCCTAGCCTAGCAATATGTACATTTAGTGAATTATTTCTTTCATGATGAGCCACGTCATGTCCTCGCAAATTTTCATGAGCTCTTCATTCATGAGGCAATTCTCTGTTGGACGACACTTGTATGTCTGCAAAAAAAATTAAGTCATCATATACATACAATTGACCAATGCATTTGCATGAGTAATGATAACACTTCACATATGACTATTATTACTTACTTAGGGTTTTCGGTGTACCTCCTGTTTTCTTAGAAAAACTCGCACATGTTGAAACAATCCCGATTTCCTCGAAGGGAAATCCACATATTCATAGTATAATGTGATAGAACAATCCGTCACATTATCCAAATTCTAGTCGGTACATAGCCATACACGAATAAAAGAGTACAAATAGAGAGGTTTACACATTTATTTCATCACCTTGTAGGACGGAAACACACTCACACTCAGCATCTATAACAGCAATAGAGGTAGATAGCAACGGGCGCGAGCAACTCTCGAACCACCTTGAGCGAAGGACGAAACCACAACTCCTCCCAGTCGTCACCCTCGTAGTCATACTTGGGCTCAGAGCCTGCCAAAAATCTATAAGTACGATTTGTACTGGCCACGTCTCTCACCCTATGCTTTGTGTTGCTTTGTGGTAGGTGGAATGCATAGGGTAAACAAGAAGACCTATTTGGGGCTGTGGTTTTCCTATGCGAGTAGTCACAATTTTAGTAGTAATAATATTTCATCAAGTTTTAACCCATCTCTTCTACATGTTCTCCCATCCCATCACACACACCTCACCACACTTTCACACTCTCTAGGCGATAAGGACGACTCCTGCTCATACCTTGCCTCAATGGCCTAAGCCAGAAAACAACATGAAACACGGGAGAAGGTAGAAAGGACTCCTCTCTCTAATCAAGTGAAGCTAGACTCAGGAAAGGTCCATAGCCGTCAAGTCGGCATATGTATTGATTGATCAACTAAAAACTCTATAGAGGTTTACACTACCCACAAGATCACCATCATCGATGATGTGCCTCATCTAGGCTGATTTCGGGCTGCCTTCCAACTGTATACAATGCCACCCTATGACTCAGAACTAGGGCCACGCTGGAGTACCACCAGCGTGCTGAGACTGTGAGACATAGTACCGGGCCACCAAGGTCACTACACTGTCTCAGGAGGGTGTGGGTCCTCATGCCTGTACCTCCCTACACTAGCAAGTCGTACATCCATCCCGTTTCCATGGTAAGGGCGAGTGGGGCGTAAGGCTTCCTAAGACCAGGTTCTCAAGGCATACCAGTCCTTAGGGGGACTGAACAGGACATCTTCATGAGGGGCTAACCAAAGCCCCGCTCGACAGGACATCCGATGCCCCATGAACAACACCTCCCATCCCAGGGCTTCATCCCACAAAGACACTGCACGCCAGGACCTCTCCCTGTCACATGTACCCACCATAGGTACCTCTCACGGGGAATGCCCAGGTAGCATCCCCCGGCAAGCCTCGTCCCTAAGACTCATCGTAGAATCCTACTTGGTCGACTCGACCCTCACCACACACCCAAGACGCACGCCAAGATCTCCCCAAGTTCGTACTAAGTCATTTCCAAGTTAACGGCACCTCATGCCTTATCCACTTACGTTTCTCCTTCATCAAGCATCACATCACAGATATAATGCATAGTAAGAGTAAAGTAGTAAGTAGTATGTGAGCATCTAGCTTATCAGTGGGTGTGCAGGGAAATCGGTTGCAACAAGGTAAAGGTTCACAAGCATAAACTACCATGCAACCTATCATAGTTCCATTTGCATAAAATTAAAGCACTAGCAATTCTAGTGATAGCATGCGTAATAGGATTCTATGAGGTTTGGTGGGGCGTGGCACTTGGCAGGTCGTATCCCAAGTCCTCGGTGTAGTCGAGGTTGAAATCCTTAGTCGGCGGCTCCTCCGGGTCTGTCAAACGGAACATATAGCCATGAAAAGCAGCTCCTATAGATGAGCGCAAAGAAGCAACTAAAATTTGAAAGAACCAAATACACTCAATCATAAGCCTATGACATAGAGCTTGATTTTAGAAAAATTTAGACTCTGGTTTCACATTTTTCTGAACTCGTATGAATTTATTATGAACTCTCAAATTTTAAATCATATTTTGAAAAAGATAAAAGAGAGAAAATTCTGGGGCTGACATGTGGCGGGCTCTGATTTGTTGAGACGCCTGTGCTGCTGACATGTGGGTCTAGGGTCAACGGTCAGCATTGACCGATCAATGGTCAACGTTGACCGGGCCTTGACTGGGCCTTGGCGGGCTGGATCAGGGCTAGATATGGGCCGGGTTGGACCGTGTAACACCCCAGGTGTTAGTCACTAGTCAAGCAATGAGTTTGAGCTCAACCATGGCAAGTTAAGTGATGATTGAAGGTGCTTCTTTCATGTGTCGCAGATCACTCTTTATCTATAGTGATCACTAGAAAAGTTTCATGAAGTTTAGAATCAAAAAGTCACATGAAATGATAAGTCATGTCCTTGTTTCAATGGCTTTACTAAGTGTTTGGATTGCACCATTAAGTGAATGAAATTATAGATCATCAACCAAACCTTACAACCTTGCACAAAGGACTCTAGTTGCACTCATGAACAAAAGTTATTAAGGGTTCATGTTGAGCAAGTGACCAGAAAATGCCTCAATGGATTGACAAGGATACTTTAAGAGTTAAGCATGTTGCTGTCTTGATCAAGGTGAAAGAATAGCTTCTGTACATGTTTTGGAGTTGGACCTTAAATAGAAGTGGTAGTCCATATCATGTGGAACAAACTTTGTATAAGGGCCCAGATCTAATTCAGTGCCTATCTTGGTCAAATCAAGCTCACGAAATCGAATCCATTGCTGTTTTCTGGGTCTGAAAATTGGCGAAGTCTGGGTGACTGAACTTTTTAGTTTCAGTTTACGTGGACCTTACTTTGGTGCATTTTCTTTTGAAAACCGTTGAGAGTTACATGAAAGTCCTTTAAGCAAACTTGTTGTGCACGTGTAGCTCTATACCTTGGTGAAATTGGTAGAATAAATCACGCCAAGTTTTGAGAGATCAAGGGGCTCAAAGAATGCAGTTTCAATCGGTCTGAAATGGAACTATAGAATTTAGTTTTGGGTACCCTACTTTGGAGCCTTGTATCTCTCTAACCATGTCGAATTAGACTTGGATCCTTTAATCAAAGTTGGAGTACTCATATAGCTCTACACAACGGTGCAATCGGTTAAATCAATCATCAACTAGTTTAGGAGATAGAGAGGGGAGAAGAAGGTAGTTTTAGTCGGCTTGCAATTGGACTTCATATTTCAGTTTGAGGTTCCCTCCTTCGCAAGTCCATATCTCCCAATCTAGATCGAATTAGAGTTTGATCCTTTAAGCAAAAGTTTAGTACTCATGTAGCACTACCACGAGGAGAAATTGATCGATCTAATCATCAAATGGTTTTGGAGTTACAAAGGAAGAAAGTATGGGTTTTTAGTCATAATTTCATGGTTGTATTTGGTTGGTCTTCAGATTCTAAAATTGAGTCGAAGCCATCTTATGGCTGAGAGGCCTCGGGCCATACTCGCCGCGTGTCATCCCCGCTCGCTGCATGATCACCACCTCGTGCCCATGCGTCGTCGAGCCGAACTAAAAATGCCGAGCGCTCGCCCTCCTCCATGACTTTGCCAGACGACTTCGTCAATGCGAGGTAAACTGAAGGGGTATTTAGGGCAGTGTTTGTTGAGATCAGTGTAGTCAACGCACATTCTCCATTCATTATTATTTTTGCGTACAAGAACCGGATTGGCTAACCAGTCCGGGTGATACACCTCTTTGATAAAACCGGCTATAAGAAGTCGTGTAACTTCTACCCTAATAGCCTCCTTTTTGTCCTTCCCGAACCGCCACAGCTTTTGCTTGATGGGCTTTGCCTTGGGGTCGACGTTCAAGGAGTGCTCGATCTGGTCTCAAGATACACCGGGTATGTCCGATGGTTTCCAAGCAAACACCCTTACGTTTTCTCTTAAGAACTGGACGAGCGTGTCTTCCTATTTGGGATCGAGGTTTGACCCGATCAGTGCTGTCTTGCTGGAGTCACCCTCGACCAGCTGGATCTCCTTGTACTCCTTGGACTTGATAGACTTGCATGGTGCTTCAAGCTCTAGAATTTCCAGCTAGTTGGGAGGAGTCTTCTTTGCCTCCATCGTCGTTGCTGCCATGCGCAGGGAGAGGTCATGGGCTTTAGCTACGCGAAAGCTATCCTCTTCACAGGTATAGGCAATGAATACATTGCCTCTGAGAGTGAGGACTCCCTTTTCCATTGGCATCTTAAGCACTAAGGACCTATAATGAGGTATGGCCATGAATTTGGTGATCGCGGGGTGACCAAGGATAGCATGGTAGGTGCCCTCGAAGTCAGCGACCACAAAGTTAACATAGTCGGTACGGAAGTGATCTGCCATGCCAAACTGCACAGGTAGGGTAATTTGCCCGAGAGGCATAGAGCTCTGTCCAGGCAGAACCCCTTAGAACTGTGTGTCGTATGGCTTCAAGTTAGCTTTAGATATGTTCAATGCTGATAGGCTATTCTTGAACAGGATGTCGATGGAACTACCGCCGTCGATGAGCACCCTATCAAATTGCACTTTATTGATACAGGGACTGAGGATGAGAGTGAAACGACCTAGTTTGGGGATGGTGGCCCATTGATCCACCCTGCTGAAGTTGATTTCTTGATGTGACCAGGGGGTAGTCTTGGATCTACAATGAGGTCGTCTGTCTTGGCCACGTTCAGGCAAGTGCGGGCGAGCAGCTTCCGCTCACATTTGCTTTCAACAGACACCTTTCCCCCGACGATGGTTGCAACATGCCTCACCGGTTCCTGATACTAGTGCTTGGGGTTCTTGTCAGGATCATCCTCGTCATCATCCCTGCAGTTACGCTGGTCTGTTGCGTCATTAGGCTTGTCGGCATTTTCTAAAGCCTGTTTGCGATGGAAGATCTCCTTGAGGACCTTGCAGTTTCCAACATATGGTTGGACTTAGGATGAGCTGGGCAAGGCCCCTTCAAGGCTTTAGCGTAGTCTTCTTCATAATTGTGATGCCCACCAAATTTTTTCACGGCGTTGACCTCGCCGTCGTCATCACGAGCACGCTTGCCCTTGAAGTTGTCACGGCAATTGCCATGCTGATTTCTGTTGTCGCACCGATCATGATTGTCAATATGGTGGTCCCTGATGTCGCTGCCACCTCTAAAGTCATCGCGGCGGCAGTTGTCACGGTAGTCGTCGTGTCATGGAGAGTACGGTGCTTTACCGGTGCCCTCGTATAGCAGCTTCTTGGCGTCGTCGGCATCCGCATACTTCTTGGCAGTGGTGAGGAGGTCAACCACCATTATAGGCCGTTTACGAAGGAGCTTGTCCCTAAGGTCATTGTGGTAGCACAAACCTGTGATGAAGGCTTCAATAGCCTCATTGTCGGTGATCCTGGGAATCCTGATGCACATATCCGAGAAGCGTCGGATGTACTCGCGTAATGGTTCGTCCTTGGCATGATGGATGCGCTGAAGGTCGTACTTGTTACCTGGCTGTTCATAGGTAGCAATTAAGTTTTCAACAAAGGCTCAACGCAAAGCATACCAGGAGTCGAAGTGGTTCTCTAGGAGACTGACAAGCCATTGGTGCCCCACCGGGCCGACCACCACGGGAAAGTAGTTGGTCATGACATGCTCGTCGCCCATAGCGGATCTGCAAAGCGGTCTCATAAAGTTGGACCCATAGCTCAGGATTGACCTTGCTGTCATAATGGTTAAGCTTTTCAAGATTAAAACCTCTAGGCCAGATGACCTGTCGTAGGTGGTTGGTGAATTGCTTGGGGGCCAAGGGACCGTGGACCGTATCGTACTCCATGCGACGACTGGTTTCATGGGACGCATGATCCCAAGCTCTCTGTTCAATGCGAGGATGTAGGTCACGGTTGTTGAGGTCGCGACGGAGATCGTAATTGCCATCATGGCGATCTCGTTCGTCACCGTATTGTTGTCCTTAACGACGATGGTCCCGGTGGCCATTACGCCGGTTGTCGCTGCGCCGGTCGTCGTCATTGTTATTGCGGTGGTGGCCGAGGTAGGGGTTATCATCGTGGGGAGGGTTTTCGCGATTGCCATCATTGCCTCCGTCAGCTCCTAGATTAACACCAGGAGCTATGTTGTCCATAACGTGGTTGTCTGTGCCAGCGGGTGCGCGTAAGCCATGTTGACCAGACCTGAAAGGTCAACTAGAGTGCTGGCGGCTCCTGCTAGTCACGCCAGACACAGACGGCCCCACGACCCATTCATTGGTTTGAACCATGGCCGCCTGGAGATAAGCCTGCAAATCCTCCCGGATGTTTGGGATTTCCCGGGTATCCGGTAACCGCTTCAGGCTTTCAATGGCAATGGCCATGTTGGCGCTTGGGGTTTTGAATACTGGTCTATTCCCCACCATGTCGAAAGCATCGTTGAGGTTGCGCCCTTGCAATCGATTACGCCTAACTGCAGCGTCAGCTTCTTGCTGGTCGTGGTCTGCTTGCTGTTGTGCTAGTCGTGCATCTTCATCTATGCGATGTTGAGCTCGGTCGGCATTGTGTTGTTGTCTCTCTTGTCGCTGTTGATCGGTCTCGCCCCAAGCAGGTGGATCTTCATCTTGGCTAACCACGTTGATCATGGCGCCATGCCTTGGAGGGAAGGCTAGGATTTGAGGAAAGCCTAGAGGATATAGCCTCTCCTCATCACCGTTACTCACATGGTGCAATACCATGGTTTGAGTAGTCTCACCGGACGCGGTGCTCGATCTATAGCTCATACGGCTATCTGTCTAGGTGGTATGGATCAAAACTTGATCAGAGCCCACCATATTGACGAAGTTGCTTGGTCGAGGTCAAGGTCGAGCGGAGCGCCCTTCAGGAGTTGAAGTGACTACTAGATCTGTACCCAACCGTTGAAAACGGGTGGCTCAAGCAGGTCGAGTAGATCTGTTGTAGTCATTCGAGTTTTGCTCGGTAAACTGCTCTTGGAGCGAATTGACCAGAGCTAGGGTAAATGAGAGTTTGCCACCGAGCCGGTCGATGGAGTCGATCAGGTCGGTGTTATCAAGTTTCCTCCCCTGGTAGCAAGGAAGAAGTCGACGAGTTGCCGGCGTGGTAGGTGACGATGCTGGTGCAGGCGGAGCTAGAGCAAGCATAGCCATAGTCGATGCCGGTGTCGGGGAAGTGTTGATGCAGATCAGATCTGCACCTCCTCCATGGTTGTGACGACGAAGTCATTGGAGCCAGTGGTCCAGGTGATCTGGCCAATCGTGAACGTGAGGCCCGCCGCCATGGCCATGGAATCGGGGAAGATGACCATCTCGCACGCCTAAAAAGCAGTACACACACCCCCTACCTGGCGCGCCACTGTCGACAAAACCTGGTTGGCAGTCTACCGAGGGGTATGCCCAAGGTAGTAGATTATCGGCAGACATGTGTGCAAGCCACGAATGAGATGGTGATGCAGAACAACACGCGGGTTTACCTAGGTTTAGGCCGCCGTGTGGGCGTAATACCTTACGTCTTGCTCTGCTTTGTTATTGCTGTTTTGAACAATGTATTACAAGCTAGATTGCCCTAGAGTATGTTTCGATGTTTTTAAGGGGGTCCCCTGCCCTCCTTATATAATCCGGGAGGCAGAGTTACAGATCTGGAAACTAATCTTAGGCGGTCACAATTGCCATATGGAGCCGGATAAGGATTCCTAACCTAACTGACCAAGACCTTGCTTGATTCCCAAGTCTGGTTTGATGCCTTGCGCGAGACTCCATCTCGATGATCTGGATCGCGCATCATCATGTAATGGGCCGGACCGTCTGGTCTAGGCTTGCCCATGTCCAGCCGTAAGGGTATAGGGGTTTATACCCCCACAGCCTATGATCACACCAATGACCGCGGGCAAGATCACGACCTGGTAGCAATCAATAACAACATGATTATGTAGGCTAGGGCACATTCAAGACTAGGATGTTTGAGCTAAGCTAGTTAACAACACCCTCGCTTCACGTTATGGCAAATCAATGACCCGCTCAGAGCTCATGGCCTCAAACTTTAAGTGCCTGAGCCCAAGCAAGCTCGGGGGCTCGCTGTGATCTTTCAATAAACATCACAACCTTTGAACAAAGGACCATCCCTTATTCAAGGTCGACAATTACAAGTGTGGCCAAGCCATACACCGCATCAAAATCCTGATGATACCGATATGGTGGAAAGTGTCAGGTATCAAAATACTAGGCCACCCAACGAATGGCAAAATACGACACCCTGCACATCTGCTAAAGACCCATCCTAGGGCCCCCGGTAAAATTGACCCGCTAAAGGCGCTGACAGCATGTCAGTCGCTCGAAGCCGAGAGCCAACCTCCATCCCACCCAAGCCTTGCGAAAAAGTCTCAGGTGAGATAGGTGCCTCAGGCAGAACCTTCCGCCTCACCCAAGCCCCAAGACGTTATCAAAACACTTGACCTCTATGCCCTGTCAGGAATGATTTCGCCTTGCCCGACCCTAGCAGCGTAAGCATGGGAGCGCCCGACCCCCTTGGCATACTTCTGCCTCGCCCGAGGCACATGTGGAGCCCTCTGGCAAGATGAGGAGCCACGGGGTCCCCCGCCCATGGCACCCACTCCTGCTGATGGGACGGACGTGACCGGGCACAGTGAACAAGAGCACGGGAACCACGTTCTGACCCAACATGACCTCAGTCATTCCACCATGATGACATCCATACCTCTACTACAATGGGGGTAACGGCAACTATACCACCTAACCCACTCTCTACGCGAATCCGGGCGCCTGTACCACCCATCCCCAACAGCACAGAAGCACGTAGGACGAAGCATGGCGATAACATGTTGCACCAGCAGATGGAGAGACCAAAAGATCAACATTCATTGCATCTCTAAACTACAGGGGAACTATTCCCACTAGATAAGGAGGAAGACGGGTGCACCCGAGGCCATCTTTTTGTTTTTCACTTTCATCTTTCCCTATTTCACCTTTTTACCACAAATATAACCCGAGCCCTCCCCTCAAGGACTATAAAAGGGGAGGCAGGGGCCACATCTAAGGGGACCCAGATGGAACGAACTCACAACGAACACACACATCTCACTAAGACAATGACCAACTAAAACACACACCTCATGCACAAATCCCCGAAAGAGACCTAGGATCCGCTCCCTCTCTCAAAAGCTTGTAACCCCTACTACGAGCACTCTGGTGCAAGGCAACATGAGTAGTAGTAGAACCCACTAGATGTAGCGCCATTCTTGCCCGAGCTAGTATACACCCTTGTCTCCACTTTGCACACCATCCGGGCCTAGACACGCAGATACAAATTCACTCATCGCTCTGTTTAGACCCCTGGTTCTCTAGACACCGACAGAAAGGTTGCAAGCTCCTAAGGCCACGATGCTAGAAGGAGGCTTAAGGGATGTCCCCCTCCACTATCGCCCAAAAGCCTAGTGGAATGGGACACCTCACAAACCTCCTTCTGGCATCATGACCTGAGAAGCTGAAGAGGCAAGGCGAAAGGCAGACAATGCCATCCTTGCTAGGATGAGGACAGGGTGGTGAAACCATCCAAGCCTCGAGACCACCTCACTCATCTAGGCCAAAAAGCCATGGAGGGTGAGGAGGTCATAAGGCTACAGATTCAGGGGTTGCGCCAACTCATCCCCCCTTGCTCGCAAGTCTTCTTGTAGCACCAGTTGTTGGGAGGGGCGGACGCAAGTGACTCCCCATGGGTCGCATGCTTGGAACCTCATAGTTCTCCCCAATTCTTCACCAAATCCCTTCTCTCCTTTTCTCTCTCAAACTTAGTTTTGCAAAGGGGCCAAAAATAGATGTGTAGACATCGTTATGATTATTTCAAAGGGTAGGAAGGCCCCTATTTATAGGCCCAAGGGTGGACTGAGCAGCCTGAGACCTCCACGCTGCGTGGCGAACCACAGGAGGCCACAGCCAATGTCAGACGTCCGCATGAGGTCAGGGAAATTGAGACCTTACCAAAGGCAGGGCTGGTACAGCATCGACGAGACCACTCAGCTCCGCCTAGGTCACAAACCCTAATATGCAGCACACTGACATGACAGGGCTCAGCAGTCACGTACCGCATCGTCAGGGCGTCCAAACGGGGCTGAACATAACAGACACCTACCGCATTGAACACACTATCCCGCAAGGGGTCAAGCAACAAAGCTTGAATAGCCCACGACTACGAACCCACACTCAACAAACACACATAGCGCTTTCACGATCACTTCATGATCGCAAAAATGCTCGAGGGCTACTATCGAGGTTATGATCCCCGAGTGTCTCAAGGCATCGATTAGTTAGCAGACCAAGTGGCCCACAATACACTAGCTAGCAAAAGCCCAAGCAATCAGGCCTAGCCAGGCCAAACGGACCAGGCCAGATGCTAAGGCCAGGGTCATCCGCGATCCCTCTCTTCTGCCTAAACCACATGCCTCACAAGGGTTCACGACCTCTCCTCTGTCCTGACCCCTGGGAGGAACGGAGAGAGGTCAAGCCTAGCCAAGCGCGTCTGCTTTAACAAGGGTGGACACATCGCACTGACCCCACAAGGACCGAGGGGACAACAGTCACCTTGGTCCAGTCAGACGCCATCCCTGTGCCATATAGCGCATACAAGACAACATCGCCGAGAGGTGATGGCCAGTACGGAGACCCTCCATCCAAATATGGCCCAACAAGATGTATGTAAATCCTACCCACTACGGGATATGGTCCATGAAAAAAGCCTTGACCAGAAGGCCATGTAAGCTAACGGGAGCCATGGCCTCGGAGTTCGAGATCATGGCCACCAACTCCACAAGCTAACCAGGCGATCGATGACCTAGGGGTGGCTACCAACTCTGGTACGATGCCCCTAGGAGATCAGGAGGCGATGACGAAGGCTACGGTGGAGACCACATCACGCAAGATGGCTAACAAACCACCACTGTGACTATAGTGCCACCACCGCTGGCACATTAGCACCACGCCACACCTTACCACGACGTGGGCACAAGACCATGACAACAACCACATCCAAATGTGCACCACTGTTGACGGTAATTAACTATCATTTTAAACCATCAACATAAGAAGAATAAATGATAAAAAGGATCACCATAGTAGGTTTAGAGGTTTAAACTAACAAATTCCATGAGTTTTGGTGATTCTATGTTTTTTAGGGGCTAACCTACATAATACAGAACTAATCTCCTTCCAAGAGAAGAAACCGAAGCAATCGGCCTAATCTCCACGTCACGGATACGGATAGGGATTCTAGAAGACCTAAACCGACTCCATGAGGCGACACGAGCCAACCCGCCGCCAGGTGGGACCGACTGGCCCTAGGGCTAGGCCGATTGCCCTCCCCTGCACCGCCTCAGCTCCTTCCCTTGCAAGCTACCTATACTGCCTCTAAGGATGCATCTAAACGCCACGCCAAGGTCGGTTTGATCCAAGGGTTGCGGTTCCATGCCCTGGGCTATATAAACAGCCCCCCAGGATCCCCTCTTAAGGAATCAATTGAAGAATTAGATCATCTCTTCCTCATTTGTGAAGGCAAGGCCAGAAGTTAGGGTTTCCAAAGAGAAAGAGAGTTAGAGTTCTAGTTCAAGTTTAGAGTTTAGTCTAGATTGATTCAAGTAGAGGCAAGCAACTGCTTGGGATCAGGATCGTTCGTCGGAGACTTGGTAATTTCGTTGTAATCATCATCCGACTTTATGCTACTTCAATATATTTCTATATTTCAACTTTATTCTATTCTTGAGATTGTTCTTGTTCTACATCTTAATATGAATATGATTAGTAGAGAGTTTATGAATATGTTCATAGAAAGCTTGATCCAATTCTGGATAGGATTGAGTGGCTGACATATTGTAGGCGTGGTGCTTAGATTATGCTTGTCTGCGAATGCACTCTATGCTCTGGGCCATGTGGTAGATCACGGGTGTGACATTCCTGTTGAGTCCTTTGTAGTCCACTCCTCGAGTATAGAACTTAGTAGAACGCGGTTATAGGGAAGAGATCATTACTCTGTTCTTGACTTTTCTCTTAGTAATGTTCCTTATTCATAGATGACATGTTGATTATATCATAGATGATTGTGTATAGCTAGATTGATTAATGGACTGATTGAATAAGAAATACTTATGATTTACATCTCTAAATTAATCTCCATGACTACTTGACTTGAATAATGTTAACTCCCTCTTGTTTCTAGAATACCCATGATTATCATTTACCATTTATCTTATTTGTCTTACCCCTTTCATGACAAGTGATTAGTTGTTTTGATATTTATTATTGAGTAAGTGCAAATGATTATCTCTACTGCCATTTTAACTATTTATATAGTCCCATTTTAATTTTCCTTTCCTTGGTAAAATTATAAATAACGATACTTAGGAAAACCTGGGTAAAATGCTACAATGGGTGTATTTATCTATGCGCTTGTGGATATATACTATAATATCTTTATTTAGTTAAATGGCATGAGTACAATACAACCACACACTTGGTGTCATGTTGGGGATGACAACCTAACACGAGTGACATTAAAGAAGTGTCAACAAGCATTTCTGGCGCCGTTGCCGGGGAGATGGAAAACTTCACTTTCCAACATGGGATGTCATAGGGATTTACTTTTCAAGGGAATTACCTTTATGGCAATAAGAGATTAATCAATACCACTTACTCATAATAAAAATCACAACTAGTACCTCTGTCTTGATAGGCTTACCCTTGTTTCGTCTTTGTTCATATCTTATGCAGGGTAATACAGGTTCGGTTGTGACTTATCAATTTCTAATCCAAGAGTCAACCAAATCTAGAGGAAGATCAACACCAGTAGTGAAGCTATGGCTAATAAGACTTTACTTGAATGTTCAGCTCCAAGTCTAAGGAACATTCATACCGGACCAACACTCTAGATGGATAACCTTGAATTCGAGCTCAAGCCAAGTCTAATCAACCTAGTGCAAGCTACTACATTTGGTGGAAAGGAAGAAGAAGATGCCACTAAACATCTGCAAAAATTTCTAGAGATTGGAAGCACCATCATCATCAAGGACATCACCCAAGACATCATACTCCTTCGTCTCTTTCCATTCTCACTAGAAAGGAGAGCAAAGCAGTGGTTCTACACCAACAAAGAAGACACCAACACATGGGATAGATGTTCGAAGGCCTTTCTGTCAAAGTTTTTCCCTATAGGCAAAACTCATGCCTTAAGAGGAAAGATTTACAATTTTCAGCAGCAAAAAGGAGAAACCATTTTAGAGGCATGGGAACATTTTCAAGAGAACATCTTGGAATGCCCACACCATGGAATGGAAGATTGGTTACTCATGCATAGATTCTACTATGGATTAACCCAAAGATCACATGAGCAACTAGATGCTACTGCTGGAGGTTCATTTATATCACTCACTCTTGGAAAAGCAGAATATCTGATGGAGAAGATAGCAAAGAACCAGAGTTGGAAACAAGACAACACTCAACGCTGTCGCTAGATTGAAGAAGTTCCAGAAGAAGTGTGTGCACTATCAACAAAGATTGATACACTGTTGAACTGGCTTGACCAAAGAGCCAATTTCAAGAAAGGTCGTCAAGCAATTCAAGATGCATTCGATGCTCAGACCAGATGTGAAGGGTACCTAGGAATGGAAATTCCAGAAAATCAAGAAGATGTAAACATTATCAACAACTCTTCCACGCTGCAAAAGCAAAGATGGAATCAAAATCAACAGACTACATATCCAGCTAAGTACTCAGGCAATTTTAATAATTCTTCCAATTTTAAGCAACCCCCTCTATGAAAATTAATTTTGGAACAAGCTAGAATTAATGATACTATTGTTAAGAAACTTGCTTCTAATGATAAAATTCTAGAGGATATAAATACTAAAATGGATGACTTTTCTTCTGCTATAAAAGACCAACTTGATCATAATAAAAAGGTAGAAACTCAATTATCACGGTTAGCTGCTTCTTTTGCCACTAACAATGAGCAGGTCAAGGGTATAACCACCAGACATGGTAAAACCACTAAAGACCCACCTTACCCAGAAGGGGCACAGAGAAGACAACCAGTACCAGTGATACCCACAGTGACAGAAGAAAAGGATGATGAAGTAGAAGAAGTTCAACCACAAGTGCAAGATTTCCAAAGACACCAATATCTTACCCTTCCCACGCAGAGATTGAAAACTCAAGATGGATGCACAATTTAGTAAGTTTGTTGAGATTGTTCAAAAATTATATATCAATGTCCCTTTGTTAGATACGTTGCAGGTTCCCACCTATGCAAAGTATGATCGAGACATCCTCAACAATAAAAGACCACTGCCTACCACTAAAGTGATCAAGCTGACAGAAGAGTGTAGTGCGGCCATCCTCAACACATCAATCAAGAAGATGGATCTAGGATGCCCCACTATCGACTATTCAATTAGAGATCAACAATTTGACAATGCGCTGTGTAACCTTGGAGCAAGTGTCAGTGTGATGCCCAAGGCGATCTTCGATAAACTTCCACATGCAAAGCTCGATTCAACCTCGATGTGCCAGCAGCAAGCGGACCAGTAACTCCGTTACCCTATGGGAATCACCGAGAATATTCTAGTCAAAATCAGAGAATTCTTCATACTAGTCAACTTTGTGGTTTTGGTCATGCAACCTGACTCAAGAGTGTCACTCATTCTTGGGAGACCCTTTTTGAGTACCGCAAATGCCCACATCGACGTCGGAATTGGAGAAGACAAATTCAACATTGATGGACGAGAAGAGTGTTTTCCATTTAGACCAAGACCTGAGTTAAGCTCCACTGCGAAGATGATAGATGAACGAGTCACACAGTCACCACTCACAGGGATGACTATGACCCCCGAAGAATAAATCTAGCTAGAGTAGTCCGATTCGGTGGACTTAAAAATCCCGAACCATCGCTGGGAGGTAATTCAGTATTTATTTGCATTTAATTTTTGCATAGCATATTTGCTTATTCATGCATAGAGAAAAATAATAAAAATCAATCTCATGGCATAATTATTAAAGCCCATATAATTAATATTTACCGAGCGTGAAAACCTCTGGTAAATAATAATCACTGTGGTGGTAGAAAAATATAAAAATACCATCATTAGAATTCTAATTTTTCATAGATACATAAAAGTAATTTTTCTTTGCATACTTGTGTGATTATACGGTACAAATACGGGAGACATACGAACCCATGGGACCCACCTCAATCACCTCACTTCAATCACTTCACTCCACCACCTTCACTCTCCTCCATTCTTTTTCAACCACCACATCACATGGAGCATCGGCAGGTGAAGGCATCTCTTAATCATGAAGCAAGGAAGTTAGTGGAGGATGGGATGGATGGGTGGGCCCCACATGGGGCCATCGGCCCCACCACTAGGCCGGCCAACCTCCCTCTCTCATGCCTATAAAAAGGTTGCTTCTTCATCTACTCCACACACCGCAAAACACTCAAAAAACATACCCCCAATTAAAAATTCCAAAATCCAAGTACGGTTTGAGAATTCTTAGTTTTTGAGTAGATTCTGGAAGTTCTTGAGTAGAGAGAAGTATTCTAAAATTTTTAGAGCCACATTGAGATAAGAATCAGTAAGAGAGAAGTGCTAGAAGTTGTTTAGAAAATCATTTAGTAAGGAGAAGTGCTGCCTGAATAATCTAAGTACTAGGAGAAGTCAAGATATAAAATTTCCAACTTGAACGACTGACTTCTGGATGACTGACTTTTGGATCATTGACTCCTAACTATTTATTTATTCTAACCCCTCATTATTTCCACCAGTTGTGTTTGTGTTTCTGTCTGTGTAACAGGATGAGTGGTGATGAGGTCATGACCATGCTTGGAGAATTACATGGAGGCCAAAGATCACGTGAGCAACTAGATGCTACTGCTGGAGGTTCATTTATGTCACTCACTCTTGGAAAAGCAGAATATCTGATGGAGAAGATAGCAAAGAACCAGAGTTGGAAACAAGACAACACTCAACGCTATCGCCAGATTGAAGAAGTTCCAGAAGAAGTGTGTGCACTATCAACAAAGATTGATACACTGTTGAACTGGCTTGACCAAAGAGCCAATTTCAAGAAAGGTCGTCAAGCAATTCAAGATGCATTCGATGCTCAGACCAGATGTGAAGAGTACCTAGGAATGGAAATTCCAGAAAATCAAGAAGATGTAAACATTATCAACAACTCTTCCACGCTGCAAAAGCAAAGATGGATAGGATGCCCCACTATCGACTATTCAATTAGAGTTCAACAATTTGACAATGCGCTGTGTAACCTTGGAGCAAGTGTCAGTGTGATGCCCAAGGCGATCTTCGATAAACTTCCACATGCAAAGCTCGATTCAACCTCGATGTGCCAGCAGCTAGCGGACCAGTCACTCCGTTACCCTGTGGGAATCACCGAGAATATTCTAGTCAAAATCAGAGAATTCTTCATACTAGTCGACTTTGTGGTTTTGGACGTGCAACCTGACTCAAGAGTGTCACTCATTCTTGGGAGACAACATGCCTTTCAACGGGAATCAAACTTACCGGTTACCTCTCGAAAGATCAGGCCAGCATTCATCAATTGGTATCAGAGATTTCAGGTTTACCAACGTCGAGATCTCTAACGTCGAGATCTCCACAAATCGAACTTACTGGTTACCTCTTGGAAGATCGGGCCAGCATTCATCAAGTGGACTCAAGAAACACTTAGGAGTGCAGCTGGAGCATTCTCTTTTCGCAAGAGAACCCGCTCCCAGACCGGATCATCATCATGGGTTAGTTCTGACTTAGACATGTCATCCGTACCCTGGTCCTCGTCCGCCAGCCATCTAGAACACCACGTACTCCTTCAAGAGCATCATATAAAGCTTCGCACCACCTACGAGAAGGATCTAATGAGATTGTACAAAGATCGTGAGTTCGAGCATACCCCAACCTTTGACCCCTACTTCTTACAAAAAACAGGTATGGATGTTGAATTCGATCTTATTTTTCGCAATATTGGATGGGATAATAATTGGAGTATTTTGGAGGATGGATGCAAATTACTTACTTTAGAATTCCTCTGCACTCTATCTTTCACCGAGACTTATGTTTCCTTTAGGCTGTTTAACGAACAATATGAATTTACTTGGAAAGAATTCAGCCTCAGAATAGGATTCTCTGATGCTTGCGGAGTATAAATAGATGAACTTTTGAGCGATTTTTCATAGAGAGCAATTTTGGGAAGATATTTTAGGCAAAGACTACTGTTTTGACCCATGCACAAATGACATTCACAATCCCACTTTGAGAATTATGCATAAATGGTTAGGGATCACTTTCTTTCCTAGGAGGGAAGGTCGCATAGTTAGGATCGAGGAGATAAAATTAATGTATGCTATGATCAAGAAACGTAAAATATCTCCTATTAGGCTCATGGTAACATTCTGGGCTATCCTTCACACTTTGCGAGGCCCTATCACCATCACTTCTTGGATTACACGTCTTGCCAGAAACCTGAATTTGTTAGGGAATGCTAGTATTATGTACATCTCCACACCCCGCCGATCTCTTGACATTTACTTTTTCAGTCAAGCACATCTGTTGAAATAAAAGGGCAATAGAATCTTTGTAACATACAATGGATTTGTAAATGAATATGAACTACCGAATAGACCACTTGGTCTATATGCCGTGGAGACATTTTTGCTTGATTTGCAGAGACCGACCAGGGGAATTGGAAGAAGTCCATTCGCTTGAATAACGAGAAATACTGTGCTTAGGTACACAGGGGAAGATGGTGCACCCCCTACACTAGCTTTCACTCATTATCAAGGATTTGACCAACCAGGACCATCTGAATCGAGACACCAGGCATGGGAAGATCAAACTTCCTATGATCCGCCCATGCCAGAAGAAAATTGGGGGCAAGGTAATTTTTCTAATTATGTTCCGCAGGAATATGAAGATTTGGCGTACACCCAGAGAGGATGCATGTCTTTTTCTATGAGGGGAGTCCATGATGCAGCACCTACACCACCACCATACTCATACCATGCCTCTCATGGCTACCCCGGGTACCAGCCGGAGCAATACCCGTCTCATCCTCAGCCTCAGTCGTACCACTAGCCAGACTTCCAGAACTTTGATACTCGTCTCACTCATCTTGAGACGGGGCAACAAGGTATCATAAACACGCTACAACAGCATACACGGTGGCAGGAGAGCATGAGCAACACACTTGGGGAGATGCGTGAACAAGGGACACAAACGTAGGAAGGCCTCCTCTACTTCTTCGAGCAAATGGGTGTCGATTACCCGCCACCAGCACCATCTCAGTGACCGAAGTTGAGCCAGCTTGAGGGAGGACCCCCTCAGATAGTAAGTTTTTCTTACCCGTATTATTATTAGTATTAATATTAGTATTACTACTATATCTAAAAAATTGGGAATATGATAAAAATACAAAAATATATATTAATATGTTTAGATTATTTTTCTTTGTGAGCCTTTTGAAATAAAAATAGAGTGTGTATGAACTTGTTTTTGTGTCGAATAAAAAACTTAAACTATCATAAATAGTTGCTTCATTATAATTCTTCTGAAGTACCTAGCTTCATTTAAGAATTATTCCTCTGTTCCAAAAATATTCATTGTCAAATCTTTAAACCTGTGGAGGAATATGCTTGATCCAAAGCTTAGGTAGTTGGGAGATAAGAAGTGAAAGAGTTTTGAGCTGTCATTTATCTTGTTCTAAGTTTCAATGAAGTTCTGAAGAGTTCACTTTTGAAAAAATTTAAATACACATGATGAGTCTTTGTATGACAGAGAGATTAAATTCCTACCACAGCCATACATGCTAGGATAGAAAACCAGCACTTATTTTATTACTACTTGTATTTACATTGAGTACTGTCAAACTTTGTTGACCTTTAGAGACCTGTCATACTCTTAAAATCAAGATCACGTACACTCCACTTAAATTTGCTGCTTCTACACTGGAATTGCGCAACAACATGCCTTTCCATTTAGAACCACCATAAAAATGTTTTACTCCTACACTGGGAGTGAACAACAAAAACATGCCTTGTAGGATTTTTCCACCTATTCATACATTTCATAGCCTCAGTTATTATTGCTCTAAATATTTATTGTTATTATCTCTCAATTGTTTCATTATATAGAGTAAAACATGGACAAGTGTCCTACCAAAACAATGGGTGCTAGACACTCGCCTCTCTGAAATAATAATAATAATAATTATATATATATATATAGCCAAGACTTTCTTTGTCTAAGTTCTTAAGTTTTAAGACAGATCAATCTTTCTAAAGGAGCAAGGTAGAATTAGGATTCATTATTACTTGCACCATATATTTAACCTATTCCTTGTATCCACACACATGCACATCTTGATTTGATTGTATGACTAGTTTCTCTAGATCTATTGTTTGACTTTACAATATATGTTTTGCAAGTATGTATGAGTGATCTCACCCATAAACTCCATATAAGCTTCTTAGTCATACGGTAAGAGAGAAGGCACAATGATATTCTGCCTTATTCCAAAATACCTTGAGAGAAGGCAAAACACAATCGTTGCCTTGGTAAGGAATTCCAATGTCACATATTGAGAGATTTGTAAGTGTCATACAATACAGACTCTGAGTTTTATTTCAAAAATATAATTAAAAACTTCAGGATGGAAATAAAGATGAAGAATTTGAGATATAGTGCTTGACTTGATTACTTTTGTTTTCTGATTATCCAAAGCTCAAGTGAAAGTTAAAACCCCATGGCTAAGGAACTAGAGCAAATTTTCAAAATCTTTTTGAGGATAATTCTTTTCTGATGGCTTGTGTATTTTTGAAGGATGATAATTTGAAGTAACTTAGTTATCTCTGGATTTAGTTTTACTAAGGGACTAGCAAAAGTTTAGCTTGGGGGAGTTGTTGACGGTAATTAACTATCATTTTAAACCGTCAACATAAGAAGAATAAATGATAAAAAAGGATCACCATAGTAGGTTTAGAGGTTTAAACTAACAAATTCCACGAGTTTTGGTGATTCTGTGTTTTTCAGGGGCTAAGCTGCATAATACAGAACTAAGCTCCTTCCAAGAGAAGAAATCGAAGCAATCGGCCTAATCTCCACGTCACGGATACGGATAGGGATTCTAGAAGACCTAAACCAACTCCACGAGGCGACACGAGCCAACCCGCCACTAGGTGGGACCGACCGGCCCTAGGGCTAGTCTGACCGGCCCTCCCCTACGCAGCCTCGGCTCCTTCTCTTGCAAGCTACCTATACCGCCTCTAAGGATGCATCTAAACCCCACGCCAAGGTCGGTTTGATCCAAGGGCTGCGGTTCCATGCCCTGGGCTATATAAATAGCCCCCAGGATCCCCTCTCAAGGAATCTGTAACACCCCAGGTGTTTATCACCAATTAAGTAGTGGGTTTAATCTCAAACATGATAAATTAGTGGAGATGACGATGCCAAAGTCAAACCTATGGAAATAAACCCTAACCTAAACTTGGATATTGCACCCTTGCTTACATATAGGCTCAATTAAAAGATATATGCTTGGGTGTTGCTATCAAAGTATCTTCACATGTCTCATCTCAATAACTATCTATATTTAGCCCTGGAAAAGTTTCATGGAGTTTGGAATCAAAAAGTCACATGAAATGATAAGTTCCATTCCTATTGGAACTTGCATCATTAAGTGAATGGAATTGTAGATCATCAGCCAAACCATGCAAACTTGCCCAGGTGACTCTAGATGAACTCTACAACAAAAGTCATGAAGGGTTCATATTGAGCAAATGTCAAGAAATTGCCTCGATTGGCCTAAAACCCTAGTTTCGGCTTTATCGAGTTGCTACTTTGACCAAAGTGGAAGTTTAAGTTCTGTACCAGTTATGAGGTTTGACCTTAAACAAAAGGTGTAGTTCATCTTGTGTAGAACAAACTTTTTTTAATGGTCAAGAGCTAGTTTTTCCTCTAACCTGGTCAAATAGAGATCACAATGTGGTCAAGACCCCTTAATGAAAGTTGGAGTAAACATTCTGGAGAAGAGTATGTGTAAGTATGGCACCAAATTGACTTAGTCTCGGCCATCAATTTAAATAGTTCTCATTTCTGTTAAAATCGCTGACAATGCCTAGTTGGAGCTTAATTAATTACTAATCCATGGCTCTAATGACTTTACATCCTAAATAGAAATTGTAGACCTTTGTATGGGCTTTGACTTTCATTTTAGGGCCAAGGTCCAAATCGGCCAGGATGTAGCCCAAAAACGCAGTTCAATATGGCCTCACCGATGCCCACCACGTACTCAACAGATGTCCTCTTAGGGGAGGGCGTGGCGGCCATGCACTGCGCGTCTCCACCATGGACACCACGCGTCCCTTCCCTAACGCGTGCCTGTGCCTCCCTCAGCTTGGTGGAGCACCAGAGCGACTAGCCTGAGCCCTCCCTCACCTCCCCATTCCCTTCATTCTCCGCTCCGCGCTCCCCACCTCGCTCTCCCGGTTCCTGAGTGTAGAGCCGCCATGGACGGTACCAACCGAGCTCCGCCAACCACGTTCTTTGCCTCTGAACCTCCTCATCACCAAGTGAGCACGAAATCACCTTCCCCAGCCCGTGCTGCACCTTCCGAGCCGTTTCCCCGGTCCGCACCACCGTCGGAACTCGTCACCGCCATGGCCGTCCACAGAGCTCCGAGCTGCTGCCGTCGTCGCTCTACCTCCGGCCTCCCTCCACCCGAACCGACCACGCCATTGCGTTCCCCGTACCACGCCGCCCCTCCAGAGCTCCTCGTCTCACCGTTTTCACCTCTGCAGTGGACTGCCGTCGGAGCGCCGGCCGGCAAGCCGTCGGCTGCCGTGGCCGCACCACCATGGGCCTCTTTGGGCCAAGCCAAGGGCACCAGCTAGGGTGCGGAGGTTCCCTGGTGCTCGTGCCATCCTCAGCCACCAACGTCGGTGGTCACCCCTCGCCGGAGCCGCGCGTCCGACCCCCCCTCCTCTGCCACCGTCGGGAGGTTGAAGAAAACCGGCTCCCTTTCCCTGTGTCTCTCTCTCCGGGTGTATGATGAGCGGGCCCGGCTGAACAGCGGGTCCCACATGTCGGTTAAGTAGTGACAGATCTGGGGTAGGAAATCGGGTGTGCCTAGCGAATATTGTTAGGGTTGTTTTATTCCGATTTTGAATTTCAGAATTTGGTTAAATCTTCTAAAATGCATATCTCTTGCTAGGTAATTCTAAAAATAGCAAAAGTGGACTTTTTGGAAACCTTGAGAAAAGATATATGCAGTGGAGTCATAATATGTTACATGTTGGTAGATATTTTCTGATGTCTTTATTTAAAGCCTTAAAAATGCTCTAAAAATGTTTATAAA